>JBBPCX010000001.1:37118378-37138786 GCA_037974365.1 Hydrocynus forskahlii
GGTGTGGGGTGAGGTGTCCATCCATGACACACGAACGCTTACACTCTGCTGCCTGAGTGTCCTAATTGGAGTGCTGTCACGTGCTGCTGTCTTCTTCCTCCATAGATGGGGGGCCAATGTAAGTGCAAGCGACATGTGTCTGGCCGACAGTGCAATCAGTGCCAGCATGGATTCTACGGGCTGCAGTCTGCGCTGGAGGACGGCTGCCGAGCCTGTAACTGCAATGCCGCCGGGACAGCACGACCAGATATTACCTGTCACCAGGACTCAGGTCAATGCCAGTGCAAGGCCAACGTATTCAGTACGTATCAAACAGCATTGCACCCACCCTCCCATCTCTCTCTTTTTCTCTCTCTCTTCATCCCTCATGATCTCTGTGTTTGTTAAAAATTCTGTTTGTCTATTTCTGGCCCCCAACTTATATGGTACACAGTTGAAAAAAAAGAAGCAGAACAGTTAGCTCTATAGATGGTTTACAGCTCAAATACAGTGGTTTATACATTCAATTCTTCATTTTCTTGCTTCTTTCCTTTCTTTCTTTCCTTTTATTTTTCTTTCTTTCCTTTTTTTCTTAAACTGCAACACTTTGAACACCATCTCTCCCATGGCCTGTATGTAAATGCCATGATTAAATTGTTTGGGCACCGTACACATTGAGCACACCACACCATTGGCCAGTCTTTTCTTCCCCCCATCAAATTTACCGAAAGCTGTAGCCAAATGGATTTTTTCCCCTCTGTTTTTCAACCATCTCAGGTCCTTTGTGATAAATCTCCTCTGTCCCCCTCCTTTTCTCCATGCCTTTGAAGCATTTCTTATGAAATGCAAACGAACGTTACTTAGAAGATCGCGCACATTGCTAAGCCAGGATATCAAGGGCCGCCTAATTTTAATTTTGTAATTCAATGCCAAGTTGATTATAATAAACCGCCCCTGTCCCCGTTATTTTTCATGCCGCTTACAAGACCTGCTTCTTTGTTTGTCGCTCCCACAGGTATTTCTCAGAAATTAGATTTGATTATGGCAATTTATTACCTCCGCCACATTTGAGGCCAGCAGCTTCATAAGGGCAAAATTTATCAAGTGGTCCAAGTACTCTGTGTACACAATACACTTTGAAATGTTGATGCATGAGAATATTATGTTGAGGAGCATTACTGATAGTGAGCGCCGCCTGACCGCATAACAGCACGTCCCATTTCTTGCATACGCAACTTCACAAATGAACCCACCCACACACACACACACACACACACACACACATACACACACAGGCAAGCAGATACATACTACCAGTTATGAGTTAGCTAACAGCATGTACTACAGTGTTTGACCCAGATATTTAGTGCTATTAGATCACAGAAGCATGAACTACTCAAAACGTTTGAAAATACAAGCTACCCTTAACATTGTGTTAGTATTTACTGATGAAGAGACAAACTGAAATGCTCTCAAATGACCTATCATATGTAAGGGGAATTTTTCAAAATTCTTTATACATCAGTCCTGCATAATGCAAAATATTTTGATGTGTAATGGTTATCACTGACTTGGATTTTTTACAGTGATGGTGATAGGAACCAGGAGAACACTTTGTCCTTTTTATGTACAGTACTGTGCAAAAGTCTTAGGCAACTGTGAAAATAATGTTTATAAATTGTTTAGATGAGCAGTGAGTGTGTTTTTTTCCACATTAATATTACAAAATATACTAAATTTAACTAAATAGAATAAATTTGAAGAACATTCTACGGTACGTAGTGATTTTATGTTCATTATCAGTGTGTTTCCTGTGGAAGTCCAGTATTACTTGTAGTTTCCATCAGAAACCTGGTTTGACTCGATCATTCCTTCATTAAATTAAATCAGGAGCTGCTGATGGAGTTTCACAAATCCAAACAACGGCTGGAGGAACTGTGGAGGAATCTGGCACTGAACCTGTGTTCTCCTCACCAGCTCACACAATATCAACTACTTTTATACACACAAAACAAATCTTGATACTTTTTTACTGCTTTCTTGTTTGTTTGCATTTATTTTAATGTTAATTTTTGCTGGCAGAAAGACACATTATTACATGCTGAGGAAAATGGCTTTAAACAGTTTGCATAGGTGACTAAGACTTTTGCACAGTGCTGTATGTGTAATGTTTTGTATTCTATGTGGAATATAGCAAGCCAAATTTGGGACAGTAAAGTGAATGTTGAATGTCCCTATGCAAATATAGCCTTTTATCTACTGTTAAAAATGACCATGTGAGACTGTCACTTGTGCATTTTAATGTAATGTTGATAAGGGTAAAAATGATGTGAAAAAATACTATTTTGCTACCTGACTGAATAAAAAAAATATGCTCACATTTGCTCACAACTATCAGACATCAATGTATAAGTCACTCAACAGCTTATTTGTAACCATTTATCTAATTACTTTTTGTGAGGGAGCGTCAGGGAGGCATTAAACTACCACCACCACTAACAATCCTGATCTGGTACGTTTCTCTAGAACAGAGCATTTCACATCTAAACACTCACTTTGTTTATATCTTAACCTTTAATCATGTCGATTACTCATTATTCAGATAATCAAGTTATGGCAGTGGTGATATGCTAATATGTCTGAATCTCTCAGTGTAACATTTCTACATTTTTTGGCTGTTTTCTAACCAAAATCTGACTTGATTCCATCTCTCCCCTCTGACTCCACAACTGCTTCCATAATATCCCAAGACTAAGAACACAATAACAAATTGGGGCTATTCAGCTTTATTGTTATCGGGGTATTCATCTGTGTCACATTGCACACTTAACATAATGGCGTAACAAGGTTTAACTGTGGGTAGGGAGCAATATATTAATATCTAAATTCATTAAAGTGGGCCTAAGTGCAGGAACTGAAAGCAGCGGCCGAGTTTGGAGTCCCCAGCACTTATAGCGGCGATACGCAATGCCCTTAGGCTCTGCTCAGCAACATTAGGAATAGATTACCTGTCAGGAATATGTATGGCATATTCAAATAAGTGCTGCGCATATTTTAAAAACTTGATATGATTTGAATCCACGTAGACCTCTTTTTTTTTTTTTCAGGACTTCCAAATGAGCAGTAATTCTTTTTTGACTGCACAGTTATTTTTACCTTTCTTTTTTTAACCCCCCCCCCCCCTTGGGCTGTTATATTTATTTATTTTTCTTGTAGTGAAATTAAGTGTTATGCCTGAGGTGGGTCATTCATCACTCGGTAAGGGCCTCACTTAATGATGTCATTTCCCTTTGTGTTTTTTTTTTTTATTCTACACGTAATGTTTCACACTTTTTATTTGTTTATTTCACTGTGTACTTTTGGGTTCTGTTATGGCTCAATTGCCACAAAGGTGAAGGCAAAATAATTGCAATGATTCCTTGATTTGTGTAGACTAATTGCTGACTGTTGTGACTAATTTGCTCTTGCTCTAACACATCTGGTCTAGCTAATTAACAGATTCTGAGATGAAAATAGCATATTATTACTTTGTTTTTTTTCATTGTAAGTTTAAAATAGGAAATTAACCCACAAAAGATAAAATATCCCATAGCTTTTGCACATGCCGTTTTCCGAGATTACATTTGTTAAATTCAGTTTCATTTTCAGTGTGTTAAAATGAACAATAATTGTACATTAACAGGTATAGATGTGTTATCTGTTAGCAGTGGTCAAAAATTCTGGTCCTGGAGATCTACTTTCCAGCTACGTCTGTAAAACCTGCTCTCCATCAGAAATCCCTGATTGGCTGGAGCGTTTAGTAAGGCATAGGGGCCAGCACGTTAGATTGGAGCTAATCATAGCTGGAAAGTAGATCTCCAGCAGGAAGGTTAGTGACCACTGCTGTAGAGATTGTGTACATACTTTCACACTGACAATCAACTAATCATATAACCTTTTGTATACCGATATAAGTAAGTGAAGTTATCTGGTTAGCTGGTCCATTATACATCTCAGTGTATGTGCCCTCACCCACACAGATATTCTCCATTCATGCTAAATACATTCATGTAAATATTTGAGCAAAATGTAGGCCGGTGCACTTGTTTCATCTCTATCATGGCTTCAAAATTCAGAGCCACCGTGTTAGGATGGGGAAGACACAAAATACAGCTCCAGAAAAAAAAAAAACTGAGAGACCACTGCAAAATGTTCAGTTTCTCAGGTTTTATCTTTTATAGGTGCAAGTATTGAACAGTTTGGCCTTAGTTTTTAGAACTGCTGACAGTATTTCTCCTAATTTCAAAATAAAATTACTGTTCTTTAAAGCATAATTTTAAAGGAAATGACAAAACATCAAAATAAGAGAATACAGAACTTGAATAATTCAAATCTTCAAACTTCAACAATCGCCATCCAACTGGTCACACTACAAGAGGAGAGTGTTGATTACAGCAGTGTTTTTATACTTTTCCTCATTAAATAAGATTTGTTTCAGATGATCACCTAATCAGTACCTCATGAAGCAGAAAGAGGTGTTTGTGTAGGAATTTAACAGACACTGGCATGGAATGGTTGTCATACTAATAGAGATACTGATTTAAAAATAAATTGCTGTATATATAGGCTGATTTCTAAGACAAGGACTTGGACCTTTGCTGGTTGACCAAACTGTATAACTGATGTTCACCCCTCCTCTGTTTACAGGCCTTTCTTGTGACCGCTGCAACTACGGCTTCAGGTTCCTCAACAGCACGAATGCGGATGGTTGTGAGCCATGTGACTGCAACCAAGACGGCTCACTCAATCAGTTCTGCAACCCTTTCACTGGTCAGTGTGAGTGCAAGGATGGCGTCCGAGGCCTCCTCTGCGACATTTGTGCCCCAGGCAGCTATGGCCTTAGTGCCAGTGGACTCTGCCTGCCCTGTGATTGCAATCCTGCAGGTTCTGTTCTGGGCTCCGCCTGTGACCCCTTAACTGGCCAGTGTGTGTGCAGGCCACACGTGGAGGGACGCCGCTGTGACTCCTGCCGGGACGGTTACCACAGCCTGGGTGTAGGTGGCTCTCTGGGATGCCTGCCCTGCCAGTGTGAGCCCAGAGGCATGTTGGAGTCCTCCACATGCGATAAGGTTACAGGCCAGTGTTGGTGCAAGAGCGGCATGGAGGGGCTTCGCTGTAACCGCTGCTCCCCTCATATGTACTGGCTGGACTCGGTTAATTCCACCCATGGGTGCCAGCCTTGCAGTTGTGACCTTCTGGGCACCGTGACTGGAACGGTGTGTGACCCTGACAGTGGACAGTGTGTATGCCTGCCCACCCGGCATGGACGAGACTGTAGCACCTGTAAACCAGGTGAGTGTTTCTTTTTCATCACAACACTTGAATTTTCTTCAAGAAATTAGGTTTTTGAATAAGTCTAACAAGACATAGTTCTCCGTCAAAACAGTGCCATGTTATTGTTTTCTTTTGAAAATTATTAGGGTTTTTTTTGTTTTATTTATTTATTTATATAAATTTATTCATTTTTAATCAATTTAGCCATGTCTGACCAACTCGGAGGAGGATGCTAACTACCATTTCGGTTTGTCAACTAATAATTTTAAATGAAGGGAAAAGCGATGAGCATCCTCGGTCTCTACCTAGAGGGAGCAAGGCTTTCGGGATCTGCTCCCTGACACAAGCCTGAACAAAATATTGGGTTTTAGCCATTTTTTCACGCACAACCTTTTGATGCTTTGGTGCAGCAAGCTAATTAGAGAAGAGTGGAAACTGTTCTCTACCAGGTGTGATCAGCAAATCCATGAAAATACAGTGACTGCATAAAAGTTTTAAATTTAACAATACCAGTTGGGCCATGCTGGGTCAGGTATTGTGTGTAAGTACAGTTCGGGTTTTATCCTCAATTCGATATCAGTGCAGACCTGATTTGTTTTTATTCAGCAATATTAAATGAAACTAGGAAAAAATAAAACAAAATTAAAAATAAAAACAGATAATGACATAATGAGCTAATCAGCTTCTTCTTCTTCTTCTTGTAACTATTATTCTTATTATGTTCTCCCTTAAAATTAATCAAAATCCCTGTGTGCGTGTGTGTACGTGTGTGTGTGTATGTATGTGTCTGTGTGTGTGGATCTGTGTGTATTTGCTTGCATACTCATTACTTTAAGGTTGTTGATCATGCCAGTACATTCATTGCTGCCATTGTTTACCAGAATACAAAGCCATTGTGTTCTCTACTCTGTTTTTTTATTCTTTCTTTTTCCCAACTAATAGTTTTGCTGCATTTATTTTTGGCTCCATACAGTGTTTTCATCATATCTTTCCTCTATATTGTCCTCAGGAGTCACATATGTTTTGCCAGTCAGTGAAGTCTGTGTTATATCATTAGCATGGCTAATAACTCTGCCCTCAATTTCACCAGCAGCAGTTGAAAGCTGCTGCTGCCATTAAGAATTAGCAGTACCTCCAGAGGTTAGGAAGTTTGGACACCAGCATGGCTGGGTGGGTTGTCCCGCCATAGCAAAGGTGTACCGCCAGCGGCTAAAGCAGTCAGTCTCTTTGTAGCCAGCTGTAGCAGCTGGCTCCATTGTTTTCATAATGGAGATTAACCATCCTGAAACCCTTACTGTTTACTGTAAAACCAACCAAGCACATTTTTAAGCCAAGCACCATGTTCCAGTTCCCAGTTCTCACTTCCCACTGCTCACTCACACTGTAGCACCCTTTATGACCTGTAACTATCCGTCTTCTGTATTCAAGATGAAAATCTAACTTATTTATTTTCTACCAGCTATGTAATTGATCTGTCCATGCTCCAAATGTTTTCTCTTTAAGCTGGTTACTGTGAGGCTGGACAAGAACTTGAGGAATCGCACATTTTTCTTGGTATATGGCCTTAAAAATAAGTGATTGTTCCTGTAAGGAAAATGTTAAAAAATAAAATTTAAAAATGAAATTATATTTTATTTATAAAATGATAACTGATTTAGTTTATTCAAGTGACCTCTGTCAGAGTGAAGGAAAAGTGTGCCAGTATTCTTGTGGACATTGAAGTTACAAGAGCAGAGGTGCCTGAGAACGCATGTGAGGGCATGTGAAAATGGTGACATGAAAAATTCTTTGCACAGAAGCTTGCAAAGAAAATGATATGAAAGCAAATCAGTTTTTCAGAATCTCAAATATCTGATGAGGTCTCTGATGAGGGCACTGCTAAAACCAGGAGCTCAGGGCCTCAAACCTGCTTATTGTGTTGTGTTCCAGGGGTAGATGAGGCTTCTGTGGCAGCTACCTTGGTCTTTCTCACTTTCAGATGGCCCAAAACCTCCTCAGTCTCTATAACTTCACTTGCATGTCACCCTCACTGCAACTTTCCATGATAAAACAATGGCAAAGGAGCCAAATAAAATACAGTAATCCCCTGCTTCTCACAGGGGGTTACATTCGAAGAGCACCCATGTACAGTGAAAAACTGTGTTGTTGTGGTTAAAAAAATGCCTAAAAATGCCTACTTTCATAGTGTAAATCCTAAACATGCCCCTGAATATGCTCCCAAAACACTTTAATTCCATTTTAAACTCAGTTTAATACATTACTCTTAAATAAAATATGAAGGTAAGCACGTGTTCGTACTGTACAGTTTACACTGAACTCCTGCAGTGCTAGAATGTAAAAAACGATGTTACCCCTGTATAGACTGCACTGTTATTCATGCACGGGCATTTTCTTTGGTATGCGCTTTCGTTTTCTTTGGTATAAACAGGTAAATACAGTAATAAATTTGTGTAATTTTTAGTAATAAAAATACAGTAAAATGTAGGGGTAATCACCAATAATTTTTACATCAATAATTTACTGTTCGACAGCGGCACATCTTATTCAGGGTTCTTCAGGAGGAGTACTGTATTGTAGAGACACGCTGGTTAAAGCAGACATTGGACAGTGACTGAGCTCAACAGCCTCTTTTAATTGAATTTACAGTAATAAAAATACTGGGCTTTAAGAAGAACAAAATGAAAAACAAGAGAAACACTCAAGATGAGTCTGGGGCAATCTGTGCGTTCTGGAAAAGAACGGCTGTCCGATGCACGGCGGCTGTCGGCCTGTCTTTCTCGGCCAAGCCGCAGACAGACCTCTGCACACTGCTGGTGAAGAAAGTCTAGGCTGATTTTTAGTCCCATTCCGCATATTTTACCTCCCAAAAGCATTTTCTATGTGTTCTCACGACAGTACAAAAACATTTATACAGTTATATTTTATATGGAAATATAGCTGACTTTACATTCATATTTATGTTACAAAATTAGTAAATTATATTTTTCTTAATAATTTGGCACTAAAATGCATGAAGAATTATATACTACCGCGAAATTTGGAGGATATCTGCAGTTTCCACGAATTTGCTGGTTTTCGCCAACAATTATTAGTTCGGTTCTAAGAAAAAATGACTGAATCTGAAACACTTTAATTTTAAACTCAGCTTTATACATTACCCTTAATGAAAATGTAAGGGTAAACCATTATACGCACTGGAAAGTGTACACTGAACTGCCGTCTCCCACAGTTAATTAATGCAAGCATGTTTTCTTTGGTATGCGCTGTCGTTTTCTTTGGTATAAACAGGTAAATACAGTAATAATTTATGTAATGTTTTAGTAATAAAAATACAATAAAAAGTATGGGTAATCTGACTATGGATCCATTGTTGCTGCTTACTGGATATGGATACAAATACAAAAACTTGCAGTTAATGATAAGATTTAAGGGTCATTTATTATGACAGATAATATTTAAATCCTGTAAAATTATATTTAGGCCAATGCTACGAAATTCTGTTTGTCATAGCAAGGAATCATAGTACCTTAGTTCATTTGTCAAAATATTATTTACAGTTATTGAAATTGGACTGCAGCACTTATTAGGTTCTTGTGGCTAATCAAATCTGGGCAGGTCGCCATTTGATGCTATGCGTACATGAAATCAGAAAAGAGATAAACCCTAAAACTATAACTGATTTGTTCTAACCTGATTTGTTGCATGACCTTTCCAAAATAAACACAAAAAAGAAATATGAAAAATTCACAAAATAAATATTTCTCTTGAAATGAACAGCACATTACTGTACATACTGTAAGTATTCCAAAAAATAAAACATGTGCTGCAGTTTGGGATTTTTGTCAAACTTCTGTTGATTTTTCCTGAAAAGAAGTGAATTGTGGTGTTTATGTAGAGTTTGAAAAACAGTACCATAATCACCAGCGTCCAGCATCAGGCCTAAAACATCAAGGCACTACAGTGCAGCATGGAACCCCACCGCAGTAACCAGACAAGGATGTACGGCTGCTCGCTCCCCGCCCACACCACCTGATGAAATAGTGTGGGGTGTACCTGGCTCTCCGCTGAGCCTTGCGGTCCAGGCCGGCACATAAAGCATGTGCATGGAGAGTGGTGCTGGCAGGAGAAAATTGAAAGCGCAGGGAGAGAGAGGGAGATCCATCTGGGAAGGCTGATGACTGTTTCGGCGGGGTCCCTCCCCCTCCCCAGCTCTGTGTTGCATGACCCCCTTCAGTTGTATTTCACCCAAGGGGGTGGGGGGGAGCAGGCTGTGATTGAAACATCTCAAACTCTGCTCCGCTCCTAGTCTGAATGATGTCCTTGAGATTCCACTCTTTTCTTCTCCGTATGGAAGCGGATGTGGATGAGCGTGCTTTTATTAAGCTTACAATGCTAATGTAGCAAACTGTGAAGGAAACTTGTGAAGTGTGTCCATGACATCATGCTGTCTGGTTCCATTCCCAAGTTTAACTGCTCATTTAATATGCT
Source organism: Hydrocynus forskahlii (assembly GCA_037974365.1). Lineage (NCBI taxonomy): Eukaryota > Metazoa > Chordata > Actinopteri > Characiformes > Alestidae > Hydrocynus > Hydrocynus forskahlii. The sequence goes on from JBBPCX010000001.1 coordinate 37,128,159, forward strand.
AATAGAAGAGCATGCCTTTAAATCTTAAATCTTTTGTTTCTTTATTTGACATTATTACAGGTTATTTCCAGTCTGAAGGCCGCAGCGAGTGTGAGGCCTGCGACTGTCACCCGGTCGGTGCGGTGGGACAAGTGTGTGCCGCAGACACAGGACAGTGTGTTTGTTCTCACTCATCATTAGACGGCCGCAGATGTGATCGATGCCAGGATCTCTACTTTGGTTTTAACCCAAGCACTGGCAGGTAGGTTCTACAATGTCTATTCGATTTCAGTGCTGTTCAGTGCTGTTGCATTAGCTGCCTGAAAAGGTAAGGTGGTGCTTCAGGTGTTGGAGTAAGTATAACGCTATCCCTCACCTTTCCAGCTTAGTAGTGTTATCTGATGGGGAGACCTAGACAGCAGGTGGCCTCGGTCATAAGTAAATTTGGCATGAAACTGTGTAATTGAATACTCAGTGCCTATATAAAGTTTAGATTGTTTTCTCAAATCAACAATGTGTGCATGTTAATATCAGCCAAGTGGTATATTGGTTAGTCCCTGACTTGAAACAAGGATATAAACACCATGACTGCCTGCATGGAGCCTGAACACTGGTGAATGAGGCTTATGTAGAAGAGCATGCCTATCCACTTACAGTTTTATGGTGATTTGAGCCAGTTAGCAGCTTGATAGCCCGCAGGTCTGGGCCTGCGTTTGCGAAAGGTCAGATTAGCCATTAAAGTAACCTGCCTCTAAATGGGCACGCGTTTTAATGCTCTCAGCGCACTTGATTTGTCGGATACATCAGTTAGGCGGTAAATACATCATGCATTAGCTGTCCTTAACGATATACACCCCAGCAACTCGCCAGTCAGAGCATATGGCTTATGATAAAGACGCAAACCTTGGCATTCTCAGGAGCCAGTATATTAGAAAATAATTATTCCTGTCATGTTTTTTTTTCTCTTATATTCAGCAGCTTTTTTTTTATATTCTTGGGTTTTTGAGACTTCAGTGCTAATGAACGGGTTTGGACAGGAGTCTCATTGAATGACCTTCCAGAAAGCTCCAAGGAGAAATTTAACTGCTCGCCATGCTGAGCAAAGCAGAGAAAACAGTGGGAGCCGACATAAGCGGCTCTCGCATTAACCATCATTTACCTTTTAAACACTTTCCAAAATAAAAACCGGGATGTTTGGAGACGCAGCAGGTAGGTGGAATATTAATTGTCGACAGGCGAGCTTCGAGTGGAGAGAGCGTGTGTTTTTCCAGTGCATCAACAAAAAGGCCTAACCGGACATCACAAATTGTTAATCCATACGTGTCATGACGGATTGCTGTGCACACACTCCGTCCGGCCTGCACTCATTTGCTGGTAAGGATGAAAAATGAACTATTTAAAGCGATTACAGGGGTAGCTTGAACAGCATCAGGAGATTCCACACAATAAAGATTTCTTTATATAAATATTACAAACTCATTTACCCCAACTCCCCCGAAATCAATAAGGCTATGCATCTTATTTTGTTGATATTATATTGCTCTGTCCAATGCAGTCCATCTAATGGGGGTAGTTAAAAGGCCACAATATGGTTATGGAATATTTCCCATCACAACAGATGACATAAGCCGGGCTACCCCGAATGCGGCTTGTGGTTAATCGTTTAACCTTGGAGGGAAAAACGCGGTTTTATTTTTCAGAGGAGGGGGCAATATCCATTTCCGCTCACGAACTGTGAAATGCAATTTACCTGTTTATGCTAGTCGCCGCTGAACTCGTTCAAGTTTAGACTTTCTCCCCAGTAAACTTTTTGCGGGCCAAATCCATTTTTAAGGCCTGTGTTGATGCACTTTAGGGTCATGTTATTTGGAAGCCCAAGATAAAGCCATGTTTTGTAAAGCATCAGCAAGCAGGACTAATATGTCCATTGCCGTGCATTTATTTCCATGTGGCCAGTTCTTCCAAATCTTGGAGAAGTTGTGCGTCTCCTTGTAAAGAGTCAAGGTCGAACTGCATTGGAATACAGTTGCTTGGCCCCTAAAATGCCACCCCCAGATGACAGGACAAATTTGCGGCTCATTTAGTGTCTTGGGCTTTTCTCAGTTGTGTGTGAGGGTGTCAGGCGCGTGGCCCCAACGTCACCCACTGCGGGCCCTGCCGGGGTCACACCCCTCCTCCTAACTGTCTTTGGGCATCTGTGAATGGCTCCATTTAGTGGCAGTGTGTGTCTCCACACACACACACTCTCTCACACACACACACACACACACACACACACACACACACACACACACAGCTTGTCAGCCTATGTGTGATCCTTCACGTCCAGGCCCTGCCTGTGAATTCGCAGCTTTTACAGTGTGTAAATAAATCTGGACTTGTTACTTTTGGTTAATTACCCGATTTTATGTCCTCTGCAGACTCTTACAATGTCAGAGGGAGTGATGCATGGTGTGTAGGCGAGGTGATCGCTTGTGTGTGTGTCTGAGATCTTTCCTCGTGCCTAGGTGTGAGCAGTGCAACTGCGATCCAGTGGGCGGTTTCAATGGTTCCTGCCTGGCTGAGACGGGCCAGTGCCTGTGCAAGCTGTTCGTAACGGGTGACAAGTGCGACTCATGTGTGGAAGGGGCTAGCCACATGGACCCCGCCAATCAACTGGGCTGCAGCAAAGGTCAGAATTCATATTCACTATACATCATACACAAAAATGACATCATGTATGTGAAAGGGTAGAGCAGGAGACCGTTTGAGTGATGATATACAGAAACAGTCAGCACATTTTCAAAATATCTGCATAATTCAAGGTCTGAGAAGTCACTGATTTTTTGGAGGAGTTGTGATGTGGTGATGGTGATTGTGATAATCAGTCTCAATGCTCACAATGCAAACACGTGTCCTGAGATTTTAACTAATTTTAGTAATGCTGGTATACGTTTTGTACTATTTTGCTTTTCACTACCGTGTGTATGTATGTTGTCACCTTAAATTGATCTTATATATCACATAAAAACTGCTGCTTTTTATACTGTTAATATTTCAAAATATACCATTTATTCTTCAGTCCCTATGGTTCTCTTACAAAAATCAGAACATTTAAAAAACAAAAAACAACTGTTTGGTACAATCATTGATACATAAACCTGTATTAACAACATAAGTTAACCCCGGAAATCAAACAATGTACAACAAAAATGCAGGATATGTGTTTTGTAACTCTGTTCTCAACTGCAACTCTGTTCTCATTTTTTGAAAAATCATTTTTTTACCTTTCAAACTATGATGAAAAATGCGAAATCATCAAAGATAAAGGAGGACCTACAAACTGGGCCCTGATAAACATTCCGCACTGCATTCAGTTTGTACCAGTGATCATTACCAAAAAAAAAGAAAACTTCAAGTGTATGTGCCTCCATGTCTCAGTATGGACTTCAAAATGGATTTCAGTAGTTTTACTCCTCAATGCAGTTTACTGGTCTGAGCAGTAGAAGCAGATCCTCAGCTTTCAGCAGGAGCCTGTTAACGCTGACCCTTTTCAAACCTCATCTTTACCACCAGGACCGCTGTTTGACTCTGTTTACAAAGTTACGTTTACCAGCACATTCTCTACCATGCATGTATGCGTGATCTGGATAGGGAAAATGCCTTAATGTCCAAGGCTATTGTCCTCCATACATTTTTCTTATTTATTTACCTTTTACATATTTGGTTATATTTGTCAGTTTTATAGTCAAGATTGTGGAGCATTCTAACCCTCTGCATTTCTCTTAGAACCCAGACAGCAGCCTCCTCCACTGGGCATCGTGCTCGGCGCCAGTGCCATCGAGCTGAGCTGGAATGCCCCTGACTCGCCCAACAGCAACGCCCTCACCTACACCCTGCTCCGCGATTCAGAGCCTGTCCACAGCACCCACAGCCTGCATCCTTTTGGTAGTGTACACATGCTCACACAGAAGGCGTGAGCCTTTTTGTATATAATTTATTTATTTGTTTACTTATTTACTCATTTATTTATTTATTTATGCTACTTTGTTCGTATAGTGCAACAGTACCTCGCCCTCCATTTTTCCCTCCCATCCAGGAACAATGCTGTTCATTGATTCGGGCCTGTCTCCATACACCCTCTACACTTACCAGCTTATCACCAGCAATGTGCGTGGCAATACCAGCAGCTCCAGCATAAGCCTGCGAACCCTGGCTTCCGTCCCCGAGTCTTACGAGCTCCAGCTGAGCCTGGTAGGTCGTGCTGGACCCACCAGCGCCTCCTTCAACTGGACTGAACCACTTAACTCTTCTGGCCCAGTAGAGGTCTATTCCTTGACCTCTGTGAAGGAGCAGACCAGACAGGAGCACATCCATTATGAAGGTTTGGGGACAGAGGTCACTGTGGAAGGACTGGATCCCTTCACTCGCTACATCTTCAGCCTGCAGGCCTGTACTAATGGCGGCTGTGCCCGCAGCGATAACATCACTCTGCTCACGGCGCAGATCTCACCCCAGCAGCAGCCTGCACCACATGTGACTGCGCTTAGCCCCACCCAATTGCAGGTGGACTGGGAACCGCCAGCACTGCCAAACGGTAAATAATGGGTAAAGAAACATCCCAAAATTAGAATTCCTTATCAAGAGAATAGTTTTGAAAAACATCAGTTTAACAGATTTATACACATTATTCCAGATGTAGTCGATTAGACATGTGTAGAGGCCAAATTTAGCTTCTTTAGATTAGATCTGGAGCCGCGAGGTTGCTAATTAGAAATCAGTAGTCGTACAAATGAAAATCCACGAAACACCTCCAGAGCATCTCTTAACTCTGCATCAAAATATATTCATTAAGGTGGCACAGACTTGTTGATGTGATTTAGGTCATGCCATAAGTAAAACTGAACAAGATGTCAATCTTTGATGAATGCTGCAAGCAGCCCACATGTCTAATCAAGCCTGATACCTCAAACCATTTCAGGAAAAGTAGTGCTGATCTAGAATCTGTTTTTGTGACAAATGTCAAAAATATGAACAAATCAGACCCAAAATCAGTCGTTCATAGTTGTCCATAGTGATGAAGTTTTATTAGTTTTATTACTCACAGAAAGTTGTAATAGCTCTAAAACTAGTGCAACTAGATGTTTGAGCGTATTAAAATAAGATTTGGAGATGTTTTTACAGAAAAGACGGAATAGTCATCTGTTTGTTAGCAACATGAACATCATAGCTCCACTCAAGTCCTAGCTGATCGACTGCATTTGAGGTAAGAGGAAAATGATATGAATCAGATAATTTGCTGAGCTCTTTCTTTTATGAGAAAATGCTGTACATAGAGTTCACCTTTAACTAGTACAGAGATGCCTCATCAAGTGTGACTGTAGTACTTTTTTTCTGACAAGGTGGTCATTGTGCATCACGATATCACCATGTGTTACACAGTCAAATTCGGGGAAAAAATTCATTGCTCTTTTAGCAGTCTTCAGCCTCATCATTACAATAATGAGAAATACCATTACAGAAATGCTATTTGATCTCTGCCGGGCTGAAAATTAATTCCTGGTGAACTTTAATCTACAACCAAGAGGCTTGATTAAGGCTTAGCCCGTTCTCCATTTTGCGGTATAAACCGGTGGGTCTACTCGTCAGAGAAAGGCATTCACATTTTAAGGCATTTGATTGCCGCATACAATTATGCATTGTGCCTTACGCCATTGAAAGTGCGGCAAAATAGCCTCGTGTATATCAATGACTTTTAATGCCAGTTATCATGCTTTTTCACAAATTAGCTCATTAACATGGGCCATTATAAAGTACCCTCAGAGGATTCTGTGAGCGAATCTCTCCTCCGTTTAATTGTGTCTATCTGATTTCTCCCTTTCTCGCATTTTTTTCCCTTTCCTCTGTCATTTTGGGCCGCGGCTGTAATTGCATGTTGTCAGTGGCTGGCCTTACATCTCAATATCCTCCGTCTTCCGCTAAGGCGTATCGGGGAGATTATGGAAATTGTTTTGTCATTATATACATATTGCTTTATGTGCTGTCCTATGCAAATCTTTTATGGACCTAGTAGAATTTGGCCTTTTGTGCTGATGCAGGAGCAGAATGCCTTACAAAGATCTTTATCTTATCCATTGTAGGTGAAACAAGGCATGCTGGTCTGAAGTACGGTGCTTTGCCAACGTCTTGAGCCACCTCTCGTTTCTTTATATTTTGTTTTCAGACCTGTTATATTTTTTAATGTAGTCTTGAGGAATAGTTCTCCAGGTTTACTTCCTGATGAATGCTCAAAGTTTTCAGCTCTCATTTTCAGTCCAGTCCCAGTATCTGACTTTTTTTTGTTTGTTGAAGCTACACAGTGACCTATGTTAAATCATTCATGCTTTAAGTTAGACATAACAAAACCATCTCACTTAATGCCTGAGCCAGTGAACAAACGAGTGTAGATGATTACAGATGATCAGTATACTGGTGATGATGAATGCTGAGTGATCGCAACCACCTTAATCAGCATCACCAGTATATTAATCACTATTATGTCACTACTTAAGCAGCTGATGGCCTAATGGTTTGGGGCGTTCGCCCTGCAATCAGAAAGTCGTAGGTTTGAATCCCAAGACTGTTAGTGGCGCCTCTGAGGTACCCTGAGCAAGGTACCAACCCCACACTCTGCTCCCCAGGCTGTGTTCCTGGCTGTCCGCTGCTTCTCTTGGTGAATGGGTTAAATGCAGAGAAAGAAGTTCACACTGTGCCGTGGTGTGTTCACATATGACAGACTGGTCACTTTACATTTTACTTTACTTATGCAGTAGTTTTATCATGTGCAGTATCACTACTTAGGTAACTATTATGTGCTGTAACAGACTCGGTATAGAGTACAACTCCATATCAATACTAAAAACTACTTGAACAGTAATTTTATTTATCTTTAGTATTTATGTCCACCTCTCTTACTGATCACAGCATTTACACAGCATTTTGGGTAAGTTACATGAAGTATTTAGTATAGATTATTTTCTGGAGAGTTTTATCTTGTTTTTGTCTGTGCCTCTGTGTGTCTGTTCTATGTCGTGGCAGAAGTAATTTCCTTAGGGAAATTACTTTGATTCTGATCTAGGCACCTTGTATCTTTAGGCTCTTTGCATCCTGTGGCAGCAAATTTTGTTCCCATTTCTTTAATTTGATTTACTCAGTATGCCAAAGATGTATAAAGCATAAAATACTATTTTTGCAGCAACAAGGTAATTCAAAGCAAAATATGTAGAATTGATGGCGTGACTCAAGACAGAACTGTACATATGAAATTTAAAAAAACAACGTCCTTCTTTTTTCTCCTTCCTAGGAATCATCATCAGGTATGAGCTCTTTATGCAAGCTCTCAATGAGTCACATGTGACCAATGGGACCAATCCTGGTTCGGAGTACAGGGTTTTCCTCAGCAGCGGTTGGCTGGACCCGTGGTGGCCCAAGGGCTCGGCCAATGAGAATGCCCTAACTCCTCCTGAGAGCAGCGTAGTGGTGTCTGATCTGGAGCCGTTCACTGCCTACCGCTTCAGAGTGCTCACTGTCAACATGGCCGGCAGCACCACATCAGAGTGGTCCACAGGACGCACTGGAGAAGGAGGTTAGTTACATTCCCCACCAGTCAATAAGAGAAAAGTTACCATTATATGGTACAGTAAGTAAGTCTGTGTACTTACAGCATGTTAAAAATATCACAGTACAAGAAAATGTCCAATACACAGTCAGGAAACAACTTTTTACAAGGTACAAATCTTGTCGGATTTGTACCTTCCACCGTACATCTTCAGTGCCTTGGTTTAAGAAAAATAACTGCATTATAATTTTTCAAGTTGCACTGGCTTCATGCGCCCTGTATGACTCCACACTTTTTTTTCTATTTAAAATAATTGGCTTGAAACTGTATAAATATGCACCTTTCCTATGGGAAAGTGAACGTGGTGTGACCTTAAAGATCATGCTGTACCTTTAAGGGTTTCAAAGGTGTACCATGGTTTTTGATAAAAACTCATGCTATATAATATAAACAATTTTAATAAAATAATGATTTTACTTTTATCTTTGTTAAAGTTATGTAAAATGGATTTCTTTTGGCTTTTTTTCTGTACTTGTCACAGCAAAGCTCCAAACTCACGTCTTCACTCTGTTAAGTGTTAGTTTGGTGTCTGCTGTCTCAGATTGCGTTGAAGAATTGATTTTCAGTAGCTGCTTATTAAGGGAGGCGGCAGCGGGTGGCTAGCGTTGCTGAGGTTGCATGACAGCTTCCAGCAAAGAGAAGCCAACGATTAGCATAAACACGATAGAGCTACATTTTTCCCCAATAAATGCTTCATGGACAAGGCTTGGAATAGTAACGAAGGAGGAGTTTCATGTTCCTGTCAAATTTTAGCACTGGGAGAAAACAGAACAATATATAATATAATAAAATGTAATGTTTAATGTATGGGTTAAGATGTTCCCTTGACAAGACTTTCTGTGTGTGTGTGTGTGTGTGTGTGTGTGTGTGTGTGTGTGTGGGGTGGGGGGTGAGGGGGTGGAGGCGGGGTATATCTTTTTTCTTGCCACTGATTCGTAAAACAGTGGGAGAAATTTATGGTACAGATATTATACAGTATAAAATTATACTTTTATAATGTAGGTGTGTTGGGAAACCTGACTACTGCTGTTTGGAAGGCTAAAACATTTAGATATTTAGAATGACTGCAAAAAAAGAAAGACATGTGAAGACAGTGTTGATTAAAGTAGGATTTAATTGAAATTGTGATTTGAAAATTGCACTCTTTCAGAGTTTCAATTTCGACATAAAAGTCAAGACACTCTCATTCTCACTCATTCCCTTCCTGATATAAATGTCAAACGGCACTTGTCTAAGGCAGGCCTAAACAGGTTGTGCTGTTTGCTTTGTAAAATGTAATGAGTTGAATTTCAGTTTTATCTTCCATCGTCATCGACCATCATGATTTACTTGTTTGCCACCTCTTTCCGCAGTACCAGAGTACATGAGTCCTCCACATGTGTCTCCAGTGTCCTTATCTGCACTCTTAGTGAGCTGGGACACACCGTGGGATCGGCACGTTCGGGGCAGAGTGACTGAGTACAGGGTCAGCCTTCACCAAGAGCAAACCTCCAACCCATACGCCCCTCCTGTCATCTCACAGGTAATGTGTGATCAGCCTTCATGAAATGTTAGACCTACAGAGCGAGCATGAAAGCTTCTGTCACAACAATCAGAGCTTGAGTCACAACAGTCACCTGTATTTAGGATAGAACCATCTATGCTACTATAGGTTGACTGACAATTGGGAATCACTTTCCTTTACCCTTTTATAAGTTAATACAAGTTACATGAAAGTTTGAATTAATTTGGGTAACATGATAAGTTGCTAAATTACTAAAACTAAATTATGAACCTAAATTACTCTGAAATGCTGTAAATTGTAAAACTAGTAAACTAATAAATACTTATAAGCAGAATTTTGATAAGGCTCCTTTCAAGCCACATAGCTACAAAGTTCATGTGCCTCACATTTTTCAGTAGGAAATTACTTCTGTTTTATTTGTCTTGAATTTTAACGGCATGTTGTGCAAAATAGTAACCTAGTACTGTGAAGGTTTTGCCTCTCACTTATCTGTTTAGTATCTAGATTATAAGGGACTGTAAAAGAACTGATGATTGTATAGATAGTAAAAGGAAAAGATATTCAGTATATTCAAAGAGGACTCTATTTTACAATTATTATCGTATTTTTTACTCCATATTTGATTCTATCCCTTTAGCACTAGGCTGTTTTCCATATCCCGACTGCCCTCAAAACAGTTGAAGATTTTTGCATGCATATGCAAACCTAAACATGTGAACATGTAGTCCAATAAACAGCTCCTATTGCTGTCATCAATCAGTTCAAACCAAGGCAACAAAGGCAGGGGGGTCAGGGCAGTGTTTAACATGAAGCAAGAAGTACAGTTCTCTCCTAAAATGGTACATTTACATGGACCTATTTATTTCTGCCGGACAAGGCTAAGCTGCAGTTCCCATTGGAGGCGGTGAACAAGAAACAATTCATTGTTTGGTTGCCTGCAGTAGCCCCTTGGAGAATCAGCAGCTGAGGCAATTACGCACTGGCCGTGGGTTATTTCTTCCCCGTAACCTTCATTTGTGTATACTTTCGGGGTTTTCTTTTGCTCTTTCCTCATGTCCGTTTACTTGTGCACATTCCATGGTCTCACCTGTCCAGAAAGGTTTTCTCCTTCACCGGTGTGAAACCTCATGTTCTCTGTTGTGTCTGTGTCTAAAGGAGAGGACCTTTGAAAGGTTAAAGCAGCTCAGCACCCTGGACAGTGCTCGCCACTCATATAGGCAGCCGCCGCCCATGTCGGCATCACCTCTCTCCTCCTAGTGCATGCTGCTTCAAGGAGATTTGATGAGCTTAATTTTCCTTGACAACTTTATTTTTAATTGGATTTCATTATCTTAGATTTTAATTAGACTGATAAGTAGGTGTTAGCATTAATATATTTCATCAGTATCCTGGAGAAACGCTTTTTCACCTTTTCCTTTTTAACAGTTATGCCAAGTCAGCTAGGTGTAAAAGATACTGTGTGTGTACGTGCATGTGTGTGTGTGTGTGTGTACGTGCATGTGTGTAATA
>JBBPCX010000001.1:37147566-37169165 GCA_037974365.1 Hydrocynus forskahlii
CCCCCTTAACTCCTCTGCCAGGACTTTGATGTTGATGATCGCAATTTATGCGATCCTTACGTCGTTTTTTATGACTGTCTGTACACACAATGCCCATCGCTATTATATGGATGCACCATTAGACCGAATTACCATCTGTTCGAGCGGAGCAGTCAGCAGCTGCTTGCTTTGAGTGGAATTACAGCCCATTTCTCTCAATGCTGGAGCAAACACCATCCACAGTGTGGCTGGCAGAACGCTCTCGCAGATTTTTTCTTCCTCCAAACATGCTTTATGCTCAGCTGTGTTTATTATGAACATGAAACAGGATTTGGGGTTTATGGTCCAAATGTTTTGTGAACATTAATGTGTTGGAGAGACTAATTGTGCAGGTACACAGTGTAATTCATTTTACATCTGAGCTTCAAAACCAGATCACAGAGCAAGGGAAGAAGGTGTCCGGGTGTGATGAATCCCGTTTTCTTTTACATCATATGGGCGGCCGGATGCTTGTGCTTCATTTACCTGGGGAAGAGATGACATGCGGTGTGATTACTCTGAGTGTTCTGCCGCTAAACCTTGGGTCTTGATATTCACCTTGTTATTTTGATATGCATAAACATTGTTGGAGACCAAGTACACCCCTTCATGGCAGCAGTAGTTCTTAATGGCAATGGTCTCTTTCAGCAGATTAATGGTCCCTGCCTCACTGCAATGATGGATGGATGAATGGATGGACAGAAAGACATATAGTGAAAGTGACCATTCTGTCATACGTGAACACACCACCGCACACAGTGTGGTCAGTGTGAAATTCTTCCTCTCCTTTTAACCCATTCACCAAGTGAAGCAGGGGGCAGCCAGGAACACAGCGCCCGGGGAGCAGTGTGCGGGGACGGTACCTTGCTCAAGGGTACCTCAGAGGTGCTTAGTAGCCTTGGGAGCTTAGCAGCCCATGACTTCCTAATCATAGGGCGAACACCCTAACCACTAGGCCACCAGCTGGTATAGATATAAATAAAAACATACATACATGCATACATACACTATGTGGACAAAAGTATCGTGACACACCTGTTTTTCAGGGTTTGGGCCAGGCCCCTTACTTCCAGTGTCCTAATAGTTCTGAGACATGGCAGATGAGTTCTACTGTCTGATAGCAGCTGTCAGGAAAGACCTATTGTAGCACTACTTGCTCATACGTGGTTGTATCATCACAAATTATTCAGGATTGGTTTGAGGAACATGATAAAGAAATCTAGATGTCCCACCCTGCAACTTACAGGACTGAGAGGATCTTTAACTAATGTCTTGGTGTCAAATACCACAGCACACCCACAGAGGTCTCGTAAGGTCCAGGCCTCCACAAATCAAAACTGTTTTTATATAACAGCATTTTTGAACAAAATAGTTTGGTTGAGGCAACAAACATGAATTTTGAAACATAATTGTCCTGTAATATTGTTTTACTGGGACATGTTGATATGTATAGGATTATATAAATGATTTAAGCCTAAGTGAAGGAGTTTCTTAATTGCTTTCATTCCTGCTATTCATATGTTAGCATTGATGAGACTAAACCTGACAATGAAACAACATCCTAGTGTAGCTGAACCTCAGTTGTCAGTGCTGGATATACCAGCTCATTGCTAAAAAGCATAATAACTCATTTTAGAATGCACTGATGAAGACAAGGACCATGTACAAGGCCAGAGAATTTAAAAAGAGGAGCCAGACTGATATTATTGATTTTGTCAAAAGCGAACAGCTAATCAAGAGTTGATGGTAATGTTTTATGTATATTACAGCCATAAATGCATGCAGTACAAGTGTATCACTGCCTGTATACATCACATTGACTTGAACTGTGCCATGCATATTTCTCCCTCTCTGGGAGGTTGGGACGATTATGCATAAATCAATACTTTCCCTGTTACGGAAATAATGTAAGTAAGTATTATGGTGTGTAAAAGGCTGGGGGCTTTGAAAATGTCAGCCTGCATTTGGGGGAAAACACAAAACAGCAAATACAGTGTCTGGGAAATTTGACTCACTCATTAATCTGATGAAGACCGTATTAACCTTTCTGGTTCGTCCATGAATCTTGTCAAAACACAGAACACATTAGTTTAAAAGAGGAACATTTCAAGTGGTTTTGTCACTTGTAGTGCGGTGTAGAGAAACTTGTCACATTCTGTCATATTTTCGAGGTTGTTTGTTTTTGTTTTGGTTTTTTTTGGTGTGTGTACACACACACACACACACACACACACACACACACACACACACACACACACACTCTCTCTCACACACAAACACACACATATAGGATTTTCACTATCATGTCCATACCCCTATTTTATTATTATTAAAAAAAATGTCTTTTTTCAGTATTTGAAAATGCTAGCTGCCTGATACTTGCTTTTTTCTCCTTTGTCTCAAAGTTTTCAGAGAAGTTTTTTTTATTTATAAAAGCAAATAAATATATGTATATTCAATACATACATGTACTACTGGTCAGAACTTTGGGTTCACTTGGTACATTAACTGTAGACAATTATTTTAAATAATTATTACTTAGTCAATGTAGAACGTCTTAGAAAATAGATTCTAAAAGGTGCTCTTAGGTGTTTTATTCAATATTTCAAGATTTTTGAGTTATATACTATAAATTATACACCGTAATTATTGATTTACAGTAAACTTTTGGCAAATTGTCTAGCTTAAGCTTTGATTTTAGATGTTAAATTTACTTCATTATCAGTGTTATACAATGTTATACTATCATCTGTTTTGTTTATCATTATGGACACTTTTAAATTTGTGATGTTAAATGTATTTTACAGTTTCCAGGATTCCTTAGAATTATTTGAAAGCTTTGAAATTTTACAGGACTAGCACATTACTATTATTTTGTACATATGTCTGTAATGTAATACATTTTCTTTGACTGCAAACTTTTGAACAGTGAGTATGCCAATTAGAAAGTCACTAACACCAACAACAGCTTTTCTGAAGCTTCAAGCAACGGTCCCACTTCATTTTACCACCCGTATGTTCTAAGGCAGAAGTGATAAATGTCCACCAAGACTTCACACAAATGCCTTTAAATCAGCAGGAGGAATTTGAAATCATCAGGGCTTCAATTATATAGACTCAAGTGCTATTGATTGAGGGTAATTTATGACACGACGCATGGCGATGGGCCTTTGAAGACAACACGTCCATTTTCCATGGAGAGCTTTTATTAGTGGACCTTGCGGGGACGGTCTGACGGGCAGAGTGGACTAAATGCACACAGGATGTGTCACAGCCTGATAATTTACTGTATGAGTGCACCATTTAAAACATTCCAGTGGCATACATAGAGCAATGACTATAAATACACATTTTTCTTTTCCTCTTCACTTTGCCACCTGAGCACCCTTTCTTGCATTATTCTTTTTTCTCCTATGTGCTGAGCTTTAAATGAAAATGTAGTTAAAAGTCTAAAACCTCTAATCTGACAGCTCCAACAGGTCTGAAGGCACCCAGGCTCAATCCGCTGAACACGACTGGGATGGAGATTTCCTGGACAGTCCCGACTGAGCTGAATGGCCCGTCGCCTGTGTACCATGTGGAGAGGACGGACGTGTCCTTCTCTGATGCTCAGGTTCAGGTGGTCAGAGGCAGACGCTTCACTGGGACTGGATACTTCCGTTTTCCGAGCTCCACGCTGCCCGTCAATGCGGACTTCACAGGTATGAGGCCCTGTCCCAAATCAGCATTGAAACTCAATTTTGAAAGTTTAGAATGCACTTTTGGGTCAAATAACATTGTCAGGCTGTTTTCACAAACATAAAACCACAAAAAGACATTATCTGTTTTGTTGCTGTGTGAATAGTTCCACCAGTCATGTCTGTGGAACATAATTCAAATATGATGAAATTGGTGATGAGACCTCTAATATATACACACTCTTCACACTGGATTAGTTATGTAAACCTTCACATGCCCATTTTGCAGTAGGACTATCAACTCGGCACAGAAGTGAAATTCAAATTTCTGCTACTGTGTAAAGCGTTGGCCCAGTCATCAGTGGGACTGAGAGTTCAGCCCCTGGTGATGCTACAGCCAAATTGAGCCAGAAGTCCTCTCTTTCTCTCTGGGTGGGTAGAATGACCCTCTCTCTCCATCACTCAACAAAACGCTAACCAACCCGAGCATCTGTTAGCTGACATAACAGAATTTGCAGTTAGCATTTTCCTCCAAGAGAGTTGAGCTGTTTAATGGTGTTGTACTAGCAGAAGTTTGAAAGATCCAGCAGCTGATGTCACGTGATTCAGAAGAAGCATGTGCTATCCTCATCCTCCCGCCACTGGTTGGGAAGGAAATTGGGAAAAATGCACAACAAAGATTATTATTAATTTTTCAGTTTAAACACAATAAATGCCACTTTTCTAATACAGTGTTATCCTAAATCCATCATCTTGTACTCAGTTACTAAGCACCTCCAAAAGCTCACAATGTCACAAACTAATGTTTCTTATGCACAATAGAGTTGTAGAAAAAGCTGCTCTCACTTTTGAGAATGACGTTTTTCATAACTCTCTTGAGTGCAGCGCCAGTGAAACAGTAAGTGGCTGCATAAATAAAAATGCACACAAATAAAGTGTCAAACTAGTGCGGGTGGTGGCATGTGGCCATATGGCCAATATCAGCTTACTTCACTACATGTGCATAAGCATTACATGATTGTTAGCTTATTGGATGTTTACATTCAAACATGTACTTTTTCATTTAATTCAGTGAATACTCAAATTTCTAGATTTGTTTCGACAACCTTATCATGCAGCAGGGTTGATGCAAATGTAATTGAACATAACAGAAATTTGAACAGCCAAAAGATGCATAGTATTTTCTTCTGTTGTCCAAGGCAGCTTACTCTGTTGAATGTGATAATGTTCCATCTGTATGTGGATCAGCTACCCGATCAGGGTTGTGTATGTTTGTGTGTGTGTGTGTGTGTGTGTGTGTGTATGGAAGAACACTCTTTATTCAGCTCTCACTCTCTGCAACAGGCTGATAAATTAATGACTTCCCCGATTAGACAAAGGGCAATTATACTTTTGTTTACAAACATAATTGGGAAATTGAGTTCCAAAATGAATAAAGGTTCTGGTTCATCTGCCTAATGCAAAAAAAACAAAAAAAAACTTAAATCTGTGATCCTGCCATTTGTTTAGATTACCAACAGTTTAATTGTGCTTAAGGTTCAGACAGAGCGCTTGCTTCAAATCATTGATTAGTCAGTTGAATGTAGAAGTGTAGACAAATAGCAGATATCTTTCCAGCTTTGATTGTGGCATCGAGGTTGTCAGATACTGCTGAAAATTTCATCGTTTCATAGTCTACTAAAGGAAGTTTTCTCAAAACTGTCAGCACTACCAGTATGAATGCAAAGAACAAGAAGCTGGTTTACACTAATTGGTTCTTGCAGATTTTCTGAACTGTTTTTGCATTTGTCGGTGGAATATTTGTTATCCTGTGGCAATGGACCATCACTGTAACTGCAGAATTTAAGTTACTGTCATTTGTAGCAGTTTGTGAAGACCACAGCCCTTTTGTTATATCACTCACCATTTTTGGTTAAGGGACCAAAAATAATCGGCCAGATAATAACTCAGTATTCTTGGTCTTTGTGTTATTATTAGGTTTTACAGGCAAAGTATAAATATAACACAAAACAGAAGTCTTTATTAAAAATGTACACATTAACATGTCTTTTCTTTCACATCAGATGTCATGATGCATCTGAACGTCTGGTGATGTCTGTGGGTCATAGTCTTCAGCCACTCACTGGCCACAATTTATTTAAGATTAAAGTAAAGTCACGTCTGACCACACCACAGCACACAATGTGAACAATGAGAAATTCTTTCTCTGCCTTTAACCCATTCACCAAGTGCAGCATTATGGTCATCTAATTACTTTACACTCCTAGGAATAAATGGCACAAAACTTTCGCTGAGATGGTTTCTCTTTTTATTTTAAAACCTGATCCTGTGAAAAGGTAAAAATGTACAGTTTCTTTAGCCTAACCTTTGAAACCCTTTAGAGGCACACAGTCAAATCTAAAGGCCACAGTTGTACACTTACATCATTTGTACCTAGGTAAATTTTATTTTACCTGTGTATTGTCATTTTTGCTAGTACTGCAGCACCTCCAGATCTGCAACTATAAAATAACAAATGTAGTTTGTACATAGAAAAGTCTGTGTGATTGTTTTAGGATAAAGTTTATATTTTGTTTCATGCTTAATTTTTTATTAACATATTTTCCAAATCTGCAGTGGCCGTGCACACTTTAAGATAACCCTGCCTTGTTCTCTGTTGCTTGATGCAAGGTTGTGGGACCATTCCTTAATACTGTTCTCTAAAGTTAAAATAAATATGCATTTTATGCATTCAGGTATTAAAGATCTGTGTGTGACTTCGGGCAATGACGCATGGTGTACTTCACACAGACGCTATTTAATATTTCAGCACGCTAACTTAAAAGACTTATCTGCATCCCACCTTTTACTAACAGTGTAGGTCCCCTAAAGTGTATGTTCTTTTGTCCAGTTGCTTTTGGGCCCCAGGGGATTTACTAAAAAATAGAGCTGGTAATTCCTGTATGGTAATATAAATGTAAAACTGACATTCTGCACTTCTCTGCGCCTCTGTGTTATTTCAGATCCAATGTCCTGGAGTACAGAGCCAAAAAAGCCTAAACTGTCACTGTTCAGTTACCTATACATTGCATAGTAGCAGTGCTGGGTGCCAGGAGTGCTTGCAAATAGCATTTTCTAATGCACTCTAGCCTTTCCTTTGTTGAGTTGTTCAGAAGAATATGTTCTACACTGGAAGAGACATGGCTCTCGTTACTTTACCCCGCTGTAGCAGTGATAACCCCTTTTCTCTGCTCTTTTTAGTACAACACCCTGCGCTGAGAAACATGAGACCAGGCTGTCGCAAATCCCTTCATGTTTCCACACGTGTCTCCCAGATATCGTACAAATCGCACTTTATTTGTATTAAGAAAAGAGGCAATTAGGAGATCGTGCCTCAGAAGTCGGGGACACTAAATTGCCTCCTTAAGAAGCAAGCATAGAAATGAGTGACCCTCTCTGACCTTGCAATTTCAGGAAATGAATGGTTATTTCTTTAGCCCCCCCACTCAACTCTCCCCCAACCCCAACACCCCCCCACCCCCCGAATCCCAACCCCGAAAAACTCTATTAACATTTAGCTCTGCAGTTTCCAGTTTTTTCCTTAAATAATGACAAACGGATAAATCTTTATAAATCAAGTCCGGAGTTCAGTTCAGCTGAGTCTCTAATTGATCAATGGCTGCAGTCAAAGTGGAGAGATCGTCCTTGGGCCTGCTGGCATTATAAATGGCCGCCGATTAATGAGGGAACCTGAAGAACAAACCGGAACAGCAGCAACACCCCCCATTTGGCCCACATCTTTAGCCCCTCCACTTCTTCAAAATCGGACCTTCCACTTTTGTGCCTGAAAATGTAATGCGGATACGGCCCGGTCCAGTCCGCGCCCTTTCGGTGTTGTAGCGGAGAAAATGTATTGCGCACCAGGGCGGGGAAAGCGTAAAGATTTCCATGTTGAAAACAAGCTGCTTTTATCGAGCTGGAAGGGGGGGACTGGATAAATGAGAGCGAAGAGCTCAATGGCTGAAATGAGGCATAATGAAATGAACAAACAACATGCTCAGGGACAAATACTTTGTATAATATTGAAATGTAGCCAAAGCGATGCATTAAGCAAAAATCAATGGTCATCTAATTTGGAGCCTTAAATGATTTTGTCAAAGCGCACAACTCCTGACAAATCAAAGAGGGGGGGACAAAATAAGATTAAAAAATGCAATATCACTGCAGCAGATTGATCTGCATTTTAATCCTCATTGATGCATCATGGCAGCCAGTGTCTCCGTCTCCGTTCGCAACTCGTAGCCTGGATGTAAATGCGAAACTTACACTGCCATATGCATTTTAATACAGTAGACTATTCATTTGTTTCATTTTCCTCATAACGAGCTGCATTGACTTCTCCAGGTGTCTTTGAAGTTTTTTTTTATTGTTGCAGATCTGAATGGTAAGGCATTTTACCAATGTTCTTGTCTCCCCCCGCAGCTGCATGAAGGTCCTGAAATAAGAGCCAGGCGATTTTCAAAGTCTACATGCTATTGTAGCGCGAAATGTTAAATGATACAAATTATTTTCTTTAATTAATTTGATTGATTGTCAAGCGGCCTCAGCGTGTGAAAAGTAGAGGAGAAACTTTGTACAGACATCATTAGTTTTTTTTCCCCCCATTTAAAGATTAATCATGAAAAGCTCTGGCTCTTTAATTCTGTAATTTGTATATTTAATGGGGTGCTGCAGAATCTATGACAGTAATTAGCATTTGCTGAAAACTCATTAATACGCAACAACTTGATTAATGCCGCAATAATGCCAACATGACTGAAGTTATTCAGGTTATGTACTAAGCAGATTAAATCCAAATGGCCCTGTTTGTTTTACTTATGGTCGATATTATGTTTTCTGGCATGGGGAACTGTTTTTAGTGGCTACCGATGCTTAACGGGTACACACGTCTCACAGGTTATTCAAAGGGTGTGATTTAATGCTATTTTTATTATATTGCATTTTATTATGTAAATATGGATATGTGTAGATGGCATATATAGATAAGCACAAAGTAGAGCAGTTATTTTGCTAAATATTGTGATATACTTTATATTAAAGTGTGGGTGAACTCATTAGTTCAGTTCTTCAGCCTGCAAATCATTGAAGTTTTAAATTTTTATGTATGTTACACATGCGATTTGTCAAGACAACCGTAGAAGTCCAGGAACATCAGAAACATCAGATATTTGTTAGATCGCTCCAGATTTTTGTTCTCATTTGTTATTTGCAGCCATCTGCAATATCAATATTGCAAAGTCCGTAATTGCTCTAACCATTAACCAGGAATGTCTTGCATAAAATTGTTACACATTCTGTCAACTGTAATATTACACATATTTCAGTGATACTGATCATTAACAATGTGACCAGTTATACTGGTGGGGGGGTGGGGTGGGGGTTGTCCTTAATCATAATTCATTTCCACAAGAAAACGTGAACTGTGATGGCATGGTTGCTATGGTAACTGTGGTTGTTGCTAGGTGGTTGCTATGGTGCTGCTAGGTGGTTATTAAAAGTTACTGAAGTGCAGCAGTCACATTCTGATGCCTCCGACTTTTGAACTTTCTGTGAGGGGACCTTTAGAGGTGGACGTCCGGTTCTGTTGACCACCACTATGAAGAGTTCTGACTCTCTTAGTTTCCCCAGAATGAAGCGTCTCGCACCATTTGCGCTCTGGACTTCTCTGTTTACACCTCAAAGACTTCACTGTGGGGCTTTTAGAAGTGAAGAGGAGATCCCTTTTAAAATTGGATCTCGCTCTCAAACTAAAGCACCGTAGTTTCCATTAAGGTTTAAAAATAAACACATAAAAAATAAAAACTCTTTAAGTTAACCTGTCACACTTTACTGTGCTAACATTTCTGTTATGTAAAAATTAGGGCTGTGACAATTAATGCGTTATTATTGCATTAACACATTATTTGCTTAACACTGACAATTATTTTATCGTGCGTTAATGCAGGTTTTAAAAAATCCTTTTCTTTTGAAAGTTTGGTGCTTTCACCGAAGTAATACGAGCGTTGAGCTATTTAATATGGACAAAAGTAATGGTACGCCTGACCCCTGCGAAAACCAGCTGACACGTACAGCGCTCCTATTATTTTTGCTTCAGATGTATTTTTTGCCCAGAAAAGTTAAGATACGGCCAGTCAGCTAGAGCAGCAGCTATGTCAGCTATTGTGTCTTTTTATGAGTCTGCTGTGTCTGGAAAACTGAAACTTGGCCTAATCCCAGCTATAAAATAATAATAATAGTAATAATACAACTTTAGAAGAATAAATAATTATAAGTTAATAGTAATAGTGACAAACAGGCTGAGAAACATGGGGTGGTTTCCAGCACAAAAAAAATCTGTTGTGTTTCATCTGTTTCCAGCCACAAACATCTTCCACTGACTCCCCCATCGACAAAAATTTGGATGGGGACTCTGGATAGCCACTGGGTATTTCACACTGACTACAGCCTACTTAAAAATGGCTTTCTCAGGCAACAAATCATTCTAGTGTCTACAAAAAAGGAAGAAGGTCCAATAAAGATTAAAGTGAAGGGCTGATTACATTAAAATCGGAATAACCTATAAACCTATAAAATGCTAGTTATCTCTCTCTCTGCTCAGTGTCCGCTAATGGGATTTACTAAAATTGAGCTTATTAAATAAAAATAACTGTTAAGTATTGAAAGAATATACGAACAAAACGAATAAAATTAAAATTATTGTTGTCAAAAAACTGTAAAGTCCACTGCAAAATGGACTTAAAAATATTTATTCACTTTTGCGCACCTTCTCTGCTGCAGCACTGACCACTTCTGGTACTGACACCTCCAGTAAAGCAATGATGTCATGTATAAGAAAACATGACAAATCGATGCAAGACTCCGAGTTCCTGTTAACTCATTAGTTCGTCAGTTGATAATAACGAGGGTAATGTTAAAACTTCATTTGCTTCAGTCTGGCAGAACGTATTGCTACTATGTCTGGCAGCCTTTGAGAAAATCTCGACACTATATTTGATATCCATTGACACAGGATTGCTCTCTTTTGATAAGAGTGTTTAGAATAATCTGTAGAGTCTTTAATTCATGTTCATGTTGCCTTTTTTTCTTTCAAGGGCCTCAACAAAATGCCTGTATGCACCTGAGGCTATGTATCCCACTGGGAGTTGGAAAAAAGTGTTAAAGTGATTGGATGAAATATCTGGAGCAAATGACCAGTGGATAAAAGCACAGGTTCAGTTCTTGGGACTTAACTTTCTTGGTCTTTGTGCAGTAGAGATACCCCCTTGCGTGTACCTGGCTTTCTCATTTTTGTATTTATACACATGTAATATAAATCTTTTGATACACCCTTAAAATGAACCAAAGTTCATCATAAAAATTAATAAATTGTATAAAAATGTCTTTTGTATGCAAATACTTTAACATTTCTGTTATGTAAAAATTAGGGCTGTGACAATTAACGCGTTATTATTGCATTAACACATTATTTACTTAACACTGACAATTATTTTATCGTGCGTTAATGCAGGTTTTAAAAAATCCTTTTATTTTGAAAGTTTGGTGCTTTCACCGAAGTAATACGAGCGTTGAGCTATTTAATATGGACAAAAGTAATGGTACGCCTGATCCCTGCGAAAACCAGCTGACACGTACAGCGCTCCTATTATTTTTGTCCACATACGATGCCTGACCATTACACCAAATGTGACTTAAATAACACTGCATTCAGATACATAGACTTTCATATGGAGTTGGTCCCTCTTTGTAGCTGCTATAATGGTTCTGCTTCCCATGCTCTGGACTCTGAGGGTAACTTATTTTTCAATAACAAGCTAGATAAAATGTGAATGCCCTGCAGTGGCAAATAGCTTTGGTTTTATGTTTGATTTTCTTACATTAATGTTTAAGTTGAGATTTACAGAAATATTTGAACTGCAGCTCTGTGACTGTGTTAAACAGTGTTAACACTGCTGTTAAAAAGCCCCTTATTTGTTTAAAGTGTTTGTTCAAAGCAATGGTTTTCAACCTTTTCAACATTAAGGCCCACCTATCTATCACAGCTTGTGCCAAGGCCCACCTGGAAACATTAGATGATATTAAATAACTAATTGCGGACCAATGGCCTGTCTTTATTTTAGATTTGCGGCCCAATCAAAAGCCTTCCAGGCCCATCAGTGCTCCGCGGCCCACTGGTTGAGAAACCCAGGTTTGAAGTGTTATTCCACTTTTGTTCATATAGCAGTACTTTAAAAGGTGCGCAATACACTAGTTTTGAATTAATTATTTAATTTCGCATATAACAATGCGACTAATCACAGAAAACCATGTTAAAATTGTAATCGTTGCCCAGCATTAATATACAGTATATGTAAATATGTATATGTATGTATGTATGTAAGATTATTTTTTGAAAAAAGGTTGTTGACAGTATTGACTGTCATTAATAAACATAAATCTGCACAAAGCAAACATATTTGTCTACTCCTATGTTGATAAGAGTATTAAAAACAGTATGTTTAGGACAGACTTAAAGATGTGATTAATCGCGAGTTAACTATGGCAAACATGAGATTAAATGCTTTAATCTACTGACAGCCCCAGTAAAAATATAAAATAAACTGAAATCAAAAACTGAAATGAAAACAAATAAAAAAATAGAGGCAATATACGGTAACTGTAGACTCTTAACCAGAGTCAATAGACATGTGGTCAGATGCAATCCTGGCTTAAATTCAATTTCTGTGTCTATTCCGTGCATTACACCAAGTGCTCCATGAAGTGCTGATGCAGTCTTTGTGCAAAAGTGCTTCACATCTTCCTACGTCTGGACACTGGTCCAGAGACTCTCAGAGGTGAATCTCATTCCTCATCGCTCGTCTCTCCCAGCCTGGCTGAGGCTCTGGGAGACCACTGACCACTGCTCTTTCTGAACAGACCTGTCAGGGCGCTCCCCCCTGGGACCCCCAGCCCCCTGCTTTTCCTCCTGTAATGGGCTGCATGCTCTGATGGATGTGAAGAGCTTGTCAAAAAAATAGCTGATCACCCCGGAGAGATCGGCTGTGCTGAAACCTCAAGTTTGGAACGAGCGTCTCCCCAGACGTCTCCAGACACACACTGCACAACTGAACAGAGGTTGAGAGTGGTCAACATGTAGTTTAAGTTCCTCTAAAGTGATTCTTAACAAAAGCAGTTAACGAAAGCATTTAAGGTGATTATTGTAAAAAAAACAAAAAAAAACAAAAAACTCTCTGCTGTCTAGTCAGCCCAGCCTATTGTTTGTTAACTGGTGTTTTAATATTGGTTTTTGCAGTTTTTTTAATGGAATATTCATATGAGCCCTTTGACCCAGGTGTTGTATGACTGGCCAACTACAGCTCTGGCAAAAAATGAGACCACTGCAAAAAGGTTTTCTCAGGTTTTATCTTTTATAGGTGCAAGTATTGAACTGAACAGCTTTGCCTTTGTTTTTAAGAACTGCTGAAAATATTTCTCCTAATTTCCAAATAAAATTATTGTTCCTTTAAGCATCATTTTAAAGGGAATGACAAAACATTAAAATAAGAGAAATGTTAGTGTTTACAGAACTTGAATAATTCACAATCAAACAAAATGGCAATAATTACCTTTGACGAACTTCTAGTAGTATTTTACCATCCAACTGGTCTCACTGCGAGAGGAGAGTGTTGATTACAGTCGTGTTTTTTATACTTTTCCTCATTAAATAAGATGCGATTCAGGTGATCACTAATCAGTACCTCACAAAGCAGTATGAGGTGCTCGTGTAGGAATTTAACAGACACTGGCATGGAATGGTTAATTTAAAAATAAATTGCAGTGGTCTCTTATTTTTTTCCAAAGCTGTATTTTATGAAGTAAAATAACTAATCAAAAAGTCTTTTAGATCCAGAACCCTCCTCAATATTACTATTGAAGCTTAATAGCAGATCATTGTAAAAGGAAGATGCATACATAGGTCTGTACTGCTAAAATTTCCTACAAAGATTTTTTTATCTACATCCACAACAGATGTAATCTGTTTGACTTCAGGCTGAACACAATTTCCTTAGCTTTTTTGAAGTGAGTTTTATATTGTACATAGAACTATGTACTATACTACAGTATATATAGTCCAAATATAGAAATTAAGCTGCAAAATAGATTTGAATTCACTGCTTTCTTAAAGTCATGAAAACAAACACATAGACATATATCCATCCATCATCTTACAGCAGTTTAGCCCTGCCCCTTCACGCTGAAGGCGTGTTTCAGCTCTGACTGCTTTTAGAATGACAGGGCAGCCAATCCGAACAGAGGTCATTTACATGTATCAGTCTTACCAGCAAAGTAATATACTTTACAATTCTAAAGGATAAAGCGAGATTAAATTAATCATGACTTTTTTTCTTTTTACAAAAACCTACACAAATGTCATCGGTGAACCCGGGGGAAAGAAATAAAGTAAAAGAAATGTATATCAGGGTATGGGTCAATATTTAATTATTTAAATGTGTTCTGATCCCTGTTGTCTCGGAATTGCTTGCAATATCATCTCAGTGTTACTATTTTGCTCACAGGTATTTGGATTTTTGTTCACTTTTTCATACACTTGCGATTTAATCGTCTCATGCTTCAAAAAAAGTGAAGCAAGTTTTATGATCCAAAGGCGTTATCCGGGCATCAGTCTGAAGCTCAAAGAAATATCCTGATGCTTTTACATGAGGTCAGTCAGACTTGCAACTACTTCAACCCACTTGAGAGTGAATGATAGATTAAGTAGAATCTGTTTAATCTGTATAGTCTGCATTTGAGTGCGTTTGGACTCGGAGCCCTCAACATATTAATTAACTGCATTGAAGAGGGATATTACTTCAAAGGTGTTTTTATGTCTGATTTGAGGTCAGATGGTGGAGGGTTTTATTAAGAGCAGAGCTGGAGGGAATGTAAAGAAAGCACTTCTGTGAGAAGAGAGGCTGGAGAGATCAGATCGTTTGGAACACTGTGGGACTCCTCAGTGTTCTGAATGCAGGCTTACTTGTTCTCTCCCTCTCTGCTTAAGTGTCCTCCACCCTCTCTTTCTGACACTTTTGGATCTTATATATTGTGTTTCATGCATTCATGTATTCACCACAACTTCTTAAGAAGCACCTACTTTTTCTGGTGTTTCTGGTGTGGCTCACTGGATTCGTGTACAATTGCAGATTATACCTCATAACCCCATTCACCATGGGTGTGACCGCAGCACTGCTATCAACCAATTATTTAGATATTTAATTAATCCTCAAGCCAGCAGTGATGGCAATGGCCAATGTGCCTCTTAGCGCTAGGCCTTCTGTTCAGGCCATAAATGTTAAAACCAAAGATAAAGCATACTTATATTATGATACTGCAAATTTCTGATTACACCAGTTTGGTATTCTGTGTTAGTGCTAAATTAACAGCAACACACATGATAAATGTTTGAAGCATGTAAAACATATTCCAAGCTTGAAACAGACATTAACATGTTGTTGCCGTTGGAAGCAAAACCTTGTCGTCGTCTTCTTTTCATTTTTTTGACATTTGAGCATGCTAGCTGCTCTTTACACTGTCAGAGCACTGATAAAAGCCTGAAGGATGTGTAACTAAATTGGTGTGGTTGCATGGGCGTCACCACCATTCAATCTGAAGGGGATGTGTCCCCTTCACATTTCATAATTATTCATTTGGACCCCCCCACATTTAACCTAAAATATTAGTTTACCCAGTGCTACTGAATCTTGAATCTTTCGCGAAAGAATCCATTCCACTTAATCGATAGGAGAATACACATACCACTGGAAATCTGCTCCAGGTTTGCCTCCAACTCACCGCATGCACGTGAAGTGAATGGTCAGTGCATAGACAGGCTGCTCAAAACTAGAGCAGGTAACGTCAGCCCCATTGTGAGCAGAAAAAAAAGTTTGGAAACCGCTGCCCTAGGCCATGTTAAATGAATGTTCAACTAAACTTTAGGGCAGCGGTTTTCAAACTTTTTTTTCTGCTCACAGTGGGGCTGACGTTACCTGCTCCAGTTTTGAGCAGCCTGTCTATGCACTGACCATTCACTTCACGTGCATGCGGTGAGTTGGAGGCAAACCCGGAACAGAGTTCCAGTGGTAGGTTTCTAAACTTTCGAGGGGTGGGGGGCCCCCACTCCCTAAAAGGACCGAGACTTTGCACACATGCAGCAACCCATACACCCACCCACCCAAACCCCACCCCCCCATGCGTCCCCCTCACATTAAAAATGCTCCCGACGCCCTTGTGTGGTTGCATGTTGTCTACAGTATTTAACTGTACACCAGCAAAATGAACCAACAGCCATTCACACCGCAGTCACACTGTATCAGGAACAGTATGGTATTTTTACTCACTTCAGTGTCAACCCACGATGAGTAGTAACATAATACAATATACTCCTGTTGCTTTTACACACAAAGAAGTTTTCAGCTATGTTTTTCCAATCAGATTTAAAAACCATTGTAATTCAGCACATATATAATGCATTTTTCATCCTTCATCCTGATTGGTGCCATTGTTAGTCACACCCTCACACCTCTGTTAAATTATAGTGAGGTCACATACTGCAAACACAGATTTTTTTCTCTGATGTCTGATGTATAGTTTTGATTTTAAGTAACAAAGATATCCCTAAAGCAGTTTTACATGACCATTTTAACCTCTATTTATCCCTCTCTTTATTTAAGAAAGTGACTGTTTTATTGTAGTGCCTTTAAAACTAGTCATGCTCAGCCTTATTGCTCAGTCAGTCAGTGTAGTAGTTAAGCTTTGGTTGTCACTTTTGAATTCAATTTAAGAACTATTGTGTGCAACTGTGTGAGAGGGCTCTGCATATGTCAGTTTATCCTGTTATTAGAATTATTGCAATTATCTCTTGTAATTAGTGTAATTATTATTTTAAAGTAACATTTTTTACTAGTTTTGGCCCATTTCAGTCATTCTTAGGTTAAGAGTGATGTTCCATCAAAAAATTTCTATCCAAGAGACACTGACCAGTAAGGAGGCATTACCCTAACCACTAGGCTACCAGCAGTTGGTAGCCTAGTGGTTAGGGCGTTCACCCTGCGATCAGGGTTTGATTCCCAAGACTACTAAGTACCCTGAGCAAGGTACCGTCCCCACACACTGCTCCCCGGGTGCTCTGTTCCCGGCTGCCCGCTGCTTCACTTGGTGAATAGATTAAATGCAGAGGAAGAATTTTGTGCTGTTCACACGGTGTGCTTTGGTGTGTTCACGGATGACAGAATGGTCACTTTCACTATTCACTAATGGTGGCTAACTCAAAAGTATTTTTGTGCTTGCACTGTGTCTCTGAGCAGGTCTTCAGCTGAGTTTCCGCACACGAGCTGAGGATGGGCTTATCTTTTGCGCTCTAGCCCCAGGAGAGCAGGAGGAATATGTGGCTCTCCAGATGCGCAGCGGCCGGCCCTACTTCCTCTTTGACCCTCAGGTAGGATGCAATTGCATATGGTCATCAAAAACCAAAGGCTGTCAACACCTCTAGAACCAGCTGAGGATTTTGGATATGTGGCTCATGGTCAAGTTTTTGGGCATACAGTTCATTATACATTCCAATTCATTTTTAGAGTCAAACTGAGTTGAATGTTGGTGTAAATTTCTTCAGTATCTCTCCAAATTGTCTCACTGTTCAGATTATTTGATTTTAATTTTGCTACAGGCCCAAGCAGTAGTGTTCTTGTAATGGAGGAATTTTAGCCCAAATGTAGCTGGGGCTGATGCTACTGCTTATATGGGTCAATACAAGGGAAGAAAGCTAGCATGGCAAACATTTTTGATTCCCTTGTGAAGCCCAAAACCAATATTGTTTTTTAAGAGGGAAATAATTCATTTTTGATCCTATGAAACTATGTCAACTGCCTTTTTTTCTGCTGAGAACTTTCAAACTAAAACAGTATTTGAATTGGAGGCCAATTAACTCGTTACCCGCAGTCATGGGTAAGGCAGCGGCGGTAGCATGCTAATTATGTCACAGCACAATGCCACCTTGTCGACTCTAGCCTGTCGCTCTGATGATGAAAGCCATCATGAAAGATGATTTCTGCATTAGTGTCCACAGGACCACCGCCGATCTCTCCCCACCAATATTCACCACCTCCGAATCTCGCCGGTTTTGCATTCATAAACATATTTTGTCGGGGGTAGTTTGATAATTATAACTAAAAGTGGTGTCATGCCCAATTAATGTCCCCTGATAGCGTGCCCATTAGTTCCCCCATTAACGAATTCAACAATTCTAATGGGATTAGCACCATGGGACGCTAATTGGGCGTGACACAGGAAACTGGTATGCTTCCCCACACACTCTTTCTAATGATGAAATTAATGAGCAGTTTATAAAACGCTGTCTCATGAAAGAGTATTTAGTTCTTGTAAAAGCTGTTGCAAATGATGCCAGTTTTTTTTTTTTTCCTGTCGTCTCCTTATTGGGGAACTGGAAGACATTGGAGGGTGCACAGCACACCCTGTAAAGAAAGCTTCTCCAAGGCCCAGGGGCATGATTAGCAGAATTAACACCATTGAAGGCATGCATTTAGTCTTAAACAAATTCAAGGGCTATTAACCAATGCATGCTGGGTTCTGCAATGATACCACATATTCACAAAAGCCTAAGTGAAGCTTAGGAGGAAATAATGGAGTGGCTATGAGAAGAAAAATCTGGAATTTAATGTTTTACAGAAACTGAAGTTCAGTTCAGAAGTTTGTTTATTATCTTTGGGACCTACTGAAGATTTAATGCTGTTTTGAATATAGCACTGAATTCTTTAAATTATATTTAATTGATTTAAGCCTATTAATGTTGTTAGTAATGTAAAGTAATTCATACAGTTAGTAGCAGAGAGAGTGTCCTTGTTATGGACTCCAGGGCTACTCTTTTTTTGTACACACCACACAAAACATTATTGGAAAAAATATTTCATGCAACTTCCTTGAACAGCTCATCACATTTGGAGAAAAAATCCAGCTGCCGATTCTGTTATTATCAAACTGATGCCCATGCTGGCCAGCATTATACTGGGGGAGAGGGAGATGCATCCACCAAGAAAGAGCAAGAAAGCCAATTGTGCTTTCTTGGTATTCTGCCGTGGCATCACCAGGGATTAAACTCATGATTTCAGAATGATAAGACTTACAGTTGCACTACTTAGGAGCCTCATTACAATAAATCTAACCACACCAGCAAAATTAGATGGAATGTCCTAAAATTGCAACTGCAAAAAGTATTAAATGATTAATCTTTCTTACAACACATAAAACTGGCCAACTGCCAGCCTACTAATAGTTGATACCTGATTAGTGAGGTTCATATGTTAATTAGTGTATACCTGATTGGAGAGGTTCACGTGTTTATGTGAAATATTGACAATAAGAAGTTGCTGAAAGCTTATATCAATCAAACCAAACCTTCATGTTCCTTCATTTTTCCCCACCAAAGATCAAGAGGACCGACAAGTCCTGTCTTTGAAACATCTCCACCTTTGTCGTCTGGTGCTGAGCATCAGAACAGTAACCGTGACCTGAGAAAAGAGTTCCACTTGGAAGAGCTTCTTGGCACAGCGACAGAATTGATCTCTGATAGTCAGAAAGCCCTTTTGAAGGCTTCCTTTCAGAGAGTTGGGGGGTATAGAGACAGCGTGTTGCGCCTCCACGGGCTGATACTTAATGCCGTCTTCTTTCTGCAGTAAACATATCGTGGCTCCTGGCATCCATACATATATCGATTCCATTATTAAATCTTCATCACCAGGCAGGGACACGATACTTTGTGTCTCGCTGTGTTCGCTGCGGAGCGCTACTCTGCGGCCACTAAATGTGCCAGCTGGAGTGATGTCATATTTTAGCGATATAATAACCTCCATCTTAATGCCGATGATGCCAGAGCCTCTAATTTACAGCCTGTGTAGAGCATCCAATCTCCAGGCAGAATTCACTGCGCACCTCAGGGAGGGAGATGTTGCTAGGAAGGAAACTGGGAAGTTACTGTCCACCAAAAAAGCAACTCCTGTGTCATTGGAGTTTCTTGCAAGGTTTAACCCACCAACTTTGCGCCAAGGAGAAAGGTGCTGCAGCTTGTTATATGAAGTTCTGGTGCCTTTAGCTTTCAAAGGTGAAGTGTTATACATACTCAGGCCTAACTAAATGGTTATTATAAATATGAGGCTGAAAATATTAAGTGAAAATCAAAAAACATTGTGTGTGTGTGTGATTATGTTTGGGTAAATGAGCTCTGTTGTGATTGGCTGCCTCATATTGCCCCAAAAACAGCCCACGCTGAAACACACCTTATAATGTCATCATGAATAGGTGGATGTATGTAAACGCGTATTTATATTTTAGTGACCTCACAAAACCAATGAAAAGTGAATGGTATTTTTGGAATGGTGTTTTTTTTTAAATAAGGGGGGAGTGAGGGAATTTCAGTTTTCAGTGATGTATGCCGTTAAACTGCTTTTCAACTTGACTTATGTTTTGCTTTGATGTGCCCTGTTGTGCTGTTTCCGCAGGTCTGAATTAGCATCGTTTATATATAAAAATAAAATAAATGCATAGAAATTCATCTGTCAAAGAGAATGAAAAACTAGAGAAATCCTCTAGTCTTCAGGACTATGAAAATGACTAATGTAGATAAAATGAGGATGTGTATTCTCTTAGAAATGTAATTGAGCAAAAGTGCAAGAGTTCACTTTCAGCAACAGTTGAGTAAACATCATCCAGAATGATATTTAAAAATTATACTAATCATGACGTACACTAAAGAGACAGTTAATCAACTTTACTTTATATCAAAAGCAATATTTTGCATCAGTTCAAACCACAAAAACACAGTGTTCCACTTTTTACAGTATAGTGACAATGGACTGTTAATCAAGAGCTTTTCATGCCTACATGAGGATAACAAGTTACAGACATTAGAAATTAGGGCTAATTAACCAAACACTGTTTGGAGTTAAAATATGACAGCCAATAGCCATATCAGTCAGTAAAGCACGGCTTAACTAAAATGCATTGGGGCCGATTTAATTGATCATGTAACATTATTACTTGACATTTCTGATCCTTAAAATCAGTGTCAGTATCGGCTAAAAAAATTCAGATCTTAATACTTACTGAGCTCCATTGGCTTTGAAGAACACTGTGGTGAGTCTTGCTCTAATGGACTAAGCTCCAGAAATCCTCAGGCCTGTTGCGTAGAGGTGTTGCCAGCAGCGGGGCGATTGGTGTGCGATTAACCCCAAGTGTTTGATGTTAGGCCTCGGCTGTGGCCATCAGTCCACGGAACGATGGAGGGAGGAGGTATAACGACAACCAGTGGCACCGCCTGATTGCTACCAGAAAGCAGGCCGTGGGAACAATCATTGTGGACGATCAATACAGTGGTAATGGCGCACACATACACACATGCACACGCACATACACACACACACACACACACACACACACACACACACACACACACCTATCATATTCATAGGCTAGCCCTTTACACTCCTCCTCGTCAATGCCTCTAAAGCCCTGGCTTTTGCAGATTTCCAAGCAGAGGAATTATCAAGGTTAATCTTTGCCATTCATTGTGTGATTAGAATAATTAGACTACAGGAGCTGCTCCCTCTCCTGAACTTGCATTTCAATTAAGACTGGCAGAGAAGAGCGATGCTTCCTGAACCATTGCGCTGAGCACCCTCTCGCACTAGTGTGTGTGTATGTGTGTGTGTGTGTGTGTGTGTGTGTGTGTGTGTGTGTGTGTGAGAGAGAGAGAGAGAGAGAGAAAGAGAGAGAACGTGTCCGTGCAGGGGTTTCCACCCTTTTACAGTCTGCGACCCACACAAC
>JBBPCX010000001.1:37170247-37193996 GCA_037974365.1 Hydrocynus forskahlii
GTGGGGGGGTGTGGGTGTGTGTGTGTGTGTGTGTGTGTGTGTGTGTGTGTGTGTGTGTGTGTGTGTGTGTGTGTGTGCCTCGCTCTCTCTGCCCATGACTCTAAGGTTATGACATTATCTTCTCTGGGCTTGCAGAACCCACTGGATATTTGGACCCACTGGATATTTTTTGCAAACTGCACAGATAGCCTGCTTCTGGCCAAGTTCTCTGAAAAAAATAACAAAATATGCATTCATTGAGGCTTTGCTTTTTTTGCTTTCATAAAAAGGACTGGTGTGTTAGGACTGGTGTAACTTTTTCAAACCCTAGGATGAGCTGTTCACTGAAAATACCCCAAACCTAATGCTGTACCCCAAACCTGTTCCATATCTGCCTTGCCAAAAGTACAAACACTCCCTTAAACCAAAGAGTACACGACAGTTCTTACACACCGACAGAACTTTAAAAAGGTAGGTAGTACAGATTTCAGATAACCAGTCAAAAACCTTATTAAAATCTGTTCCTGAGAGCTCTCCACATTGACACTTTTGTATTCATTATTGGAAGGTACTGTATATTTACTGAATGATCACTGCAACACTGCAGTGTTAAAAATATACAGTTTAAATGTCTTACGGGGTTCACATGTCTGTGTTTAATTACTAAAAACACTGTGGAAAAGTAAGTGAAAATTATGTAATATCGTTAAATGTATTCCATAGCTTCCAAATTTACCTCCTCGAAGAATGTATTGTAGTATGAGTAGTGCTAGTTTAGTGTTTAATAGAGAAATCCACAAAATTAAATCTGCACCAAACATGATGAGCCTGTATTGTCCAAACTCATTACTTTAATTAAAATGAAGCACATGTAGCGTATGGTTTTGTTACCATAGACAGACCTGTTTCCTATTCTTACAACAGTTCACTAGAAGCCAGTTAACAGATCCTGAAGGAGCAAGATCACTGGATAAAAAAAAAAAATCATTCTCCTCTATTTTTTTTCCTGGTCTATTGAACAGGCTCGGCATCCGCAACAAGTGGAAGTACCATCATTGGGCAAAACACTGGTGTTTTTCTTGGAGGCCTTCCAGAGAATTTCACTGTTCACCGACAGGACACCGGTAAGACACTGGTTCAGATCAGCAGATCTGTTGGGGCTTCACTGAGATTAACTCACTGTGTGTGTGTGTGTGTGTGTGTAGGTCCAGCCAGACTGGTGCGACAAGGTTTTGCAGGTTGTGTGAAGGACGTGCTGGTCCAGAGGGCTAGTAGCCCCTCAGCTGTTTGGGAGCCATTAGATTGGGATTCAGCCCTGGAGGAGCATGAGACATATGGTGGCTGGGAGGGCTGTCCCGCCGACTCTGAGCATGGGGTTTACTTCCTTGGACATGGTAATGCCCCAGCTATCTAGATTTTATTTTGGCATATGGTTTGTATAAAATCTTCAGTTGGGTTAATTAATGCTGGGCAACAATTACATTTTTAAAATCGTGATTAATAGCTTGATTTTCTGTGATTAATCACGATTAATCACATTGTTATACGCAAAATTCAATAATGAATTCAAAAGTAGTGTATTGTGTTTCATAATGTTTATTTGTTAATACAGTTGTATGTGAAAGGTTGTGCACCTTGGTCAAATTGCATGGATAAACATTACACATTTCTACAAAGCACAGTTATTTTTTTGTGTACTGAATGTAATATTTCTGGGTAAAAATCAAATATTGCATGTGTATGGGCTCATCTAAAACTGAAGTTAAGACGAGCTCAAGAAGTCAGAGCAAGATCTGGAGCACCGAGAAAAGTAAGGTATGCAGTGCAAAACCCCCATATTTGCTAAGGACCTGCAGGAAGATTTGGCTGCAATAATAATCCTCGGGCACACTATGCATTGTTTTTGCACTCATCTACATTGAAAGGTCATTAGAAGGTAACCTTAACTGTGACCGCAATAGAAAAATGAACCCTTTAGACAAACTGCAGGCGTTTTGGAATTGAGTTCTGTGGTCTGACAAAACAAACTCTTTGGCTACAGACACCAAAGCTATGTTTGGAGGAAAAACGTTGAAGCATTTCAGTGAAAGAACAGTTAATTATAAACCATGGTGCTGGGTCTGTTATGGAGCTGTGTCTAGCCAGTGACACTGAAAAGGATGTGGAGATAGTGGACGAAAGAATTCTACTAAATCTCAAATCTACAATATAATGTCTCACAGTCAGTGGAAAAAACAGGAGAAGGGGATGGATATTACAAGAAGACAATGATCAAAATCAACCTTGAATTACTTTAAGAAACAAATTACTTTAAGAAGGTTTTGAAATGACCTTCACCTTTACTGATATTGCAGGGGCCACAATATGAAAATGATATAAATGAGGCTCCAACAGAACATAAATGAATTTGGTTAGAATAATGTAGATGAACCTTTAACCACATTAAGGATTCACTGTGTTTTAATACATTATATGATATTCCGTCCATATTATGCTTAAAGGTAGGGCCCTAGCACGATATATTAGACTTACTGTAGGGTGAAATACATTCACATCACATTTCCTATTTTTCAGGGTTCTTAAAACTGAAACCAGAGGTCTTCACTGGTGGAGATAACTTTGAAATATCTTTTGAGTTCAAGACGGATCAGCTTAATGCACTGCTTCTGTTTGCTTATGACGCTGATGGCGAGGATTACATTTTGGTAAGTTTTATGATGAACCAGACGTGGAAAGGAATCTTATTGGCTTCAGATACTGATTGGCAGGCCAGCGGGCCTAATATTCTAAGTACAGATGTAAAATGTGGCATTTTGTGGTATGTTTCACATTGCATTTACCAAAAATACATTTCAGTTTGAAATAACCTCTGCCCTCCCTAAATGGTAAAAAACAGTTCCACTATGGGGACCCATATATAGCCATTCCAAACAAGATGATATTGGGATAGAATCATAAATATGACCTGAAACTGTATTAATTTCAAGTGAATGTTTAACAAGAGCTTGTGTGTGTTCAGGCAGAGCTGCAGGGTGGAATCCTGTCCTGGACATTGCGCTGGGGACAGCAGAGTGCTGGACTGGCCGTGTGGGTTGGCCTGTCCTACTGTGATGGTGGCTGGAACAGCGCCACCATGCTGAAGAGAGGAGCTCTGGCTGCAGCTGGTCTCAATGAGGCTATAGAGCAACAGAGGGGTCAGAGAGGAGGTCCACTCACTATCAGCTCTCCTCTTTATCTGGGGGGAGTCCCAGCCGGGCTGCAGCACTCAGCCTTGCGCCGACACAGCCTGCTGCATGGCAAGTTGGGATGTTTAGTTTGTGAAGGAATTGTTCTTTTCAAACAATTTTCCATCTAGCATTTAAATGATCATTTTACATATTTTACACATTTTACATTTTTACACATCTCAAAACCATAACACAAAATATAATCAATTAGGATTTACCTCTATGTAAAATTGTTTTATGCTTTTGCATACAGTTGTATGCAGTTTGCACACCTCCAGTCATGTTTTGATTTTTTTGGTTTTTTAAGCAAAATTAAGCACACATTCTCCACAGGAAGCAAACTTAAATATGGCAATTTCTTGCTAATTTTAAGGCACAGCATACATTTTTGTTTGGCATATTGAAAAATTTATTTAGTATAGCATGGGAAAATAAAAACAGTAGCATGCTTTCCCCCTCCCCCTCCCTCCCCCCACATCAGGCTTTGGCGGCTGCATCAGGGCCGTTCGACTGACGGCACGCGGACCTGTCGTAAACTTGGCCACAGTGTCCCGTGGCGCTGTCAGAGTCAATCTGGATGGATGCTTGTCAGCTGACACCAGCGTTAACTGCCGGGGAAATGACTCCATCCTGGTGTACACGGGTAGGGAGAGCAGCGCCCTGGACCTGACTCTGCAGCCCTTCACTGGTAAAAAAAAAAACTCTCTCTCACACACACACACACACGCGCAAATTCTCTTTCCCACCAGAGCTTCAGCCGGGCCTTGTTGACCCCGAAGATATCTTGGCCTTTTGCTTTAGGCCTCCTCTCAGGCGATGTCTCAGGCGATCGTTTGGCCTGTTTTCTCCTGCCTTCTTTCTGCTGGGCTTTTGTTCTCATAAGGGCTAAACAAAACAGTGCATGTCCAGCCCCGGCAGCGGACATCGGGGGAGTGGAGAGGTCATGGCTAAAGCAGCCTTCACTGTCCCCTTCATCAGCACTCTGCTGAAAGTGTTGAGAAAGGCAAGCTCGACTGACGCCCGGGGGCCAAATATAGCCAGCGCATCTCTCTGGGCTCCAGTGTCTGACGAAGATGAAGCTAAAAGGCAGCTTCGGTGCAAATGTAGCAGCTCAGCTGTATCGTTTGCCTCCCCGGCCCCAAACTCAGCTTGTTGCTAAGGGTTCCTCAATGCACTGTTTGTGCTCCGGAGAAAAAAAGATGGCCTATATATTTAGTTTACTGTATGGAGCTATGAGTTACGGGCAGCTATGGGTTTGCTTGAAGTAAGCGTGAATGAGCATGTGTAGAATCCTTTTATTAGTCAGGATTTTGACAGAATTTCCAATTTTCCAATGGACAGTAACTGTCTGACCCCACAGGAAATTCCATCTCTTCCATTTCAACCACTTATGCATTTTACCTGAAAATAGCTTGTATTATTTTAAATATAACTAATAGGTTCTAATATTATTAAATCTCTGCTGGTAAATGATGCATTGCAATCGCTTTGTACTCCCGTGGCATTTCAGCTTGCAAAAGTGGTAGCAGCCTTGTGGGTAAAACACTTGCCTGTGAACCCGATGACCATGAAGTCACAGGTTCAAACTCCCATCTTCTACTACTGTGTCCTTGAGCAAGACACTTAATCCTCAGTAGCTCCAGGGGGACGTTCGCTGTAACTAATGACTGGAAGTCGCTCTGGATAAGGGAGTCTGCCAAATGCACTTTACTGACCTGGCTTTAACTCATTTACTCAGTCTTGTTTATCAGGCTGAAGGTTCTCCACATGGGGGCGCTTTTAGGGCTTAAACATCTTTTGATGCTTCATAAAAGCACAAGTGCTTTGTATCATTGAAAATATGTGCCATTTTTGTCAAAAGGAATACTTTGTCCAAAAATATCAAAACTATCGAAGGACTGGTTAGCGTTTACTATTTTTCAGTTTTAACTATGGGTGTTTTGCTTTAAATGTCTTTTAACAGTCCAGTGCTAAAACAGTATTCAGCTCTGTATCTATGTGTTGATACAGGAATCCTGTTTTATCATGTCGGAAATTAAAGGAGCTTTATTTCTAAACAGAATACTTGTACAGAGTGATGGCGTCTGGAGAAGGAGGATGGACAGCTGGACCGTGGCAACGAGGACGCAGTCGAGAGACGGGTACACACACTTCCACATATTTACACAGTGTGTCTCTCTCTCTCTCTCTAGCTCTGTACTGATATTTGTTTGTGTCATAGTTTTCAGGGCAGCCCATTTCCTTCTTATCAGTGCAATATATGTAACAGTCAAGGAGATGAGATGGTGCCTAGTGATAGCTTATCGTGTAGCTCAGGGTAGGGGCGCACATCACAAATGCTGCCTCCTTAAAAATGAAGGGCCTGTGCAGAGGAGATGAATGGCTCGGGAGAAGCGAGAGCAAGAGAGGCTCGACCAACTAAAGAGGCACATTTCCGCATGTTCAGCAAATTTGAGGCTTTGCACTTTTGGAATGTGAACCTCAAATTTGTAATCTGTACATGTAAGTGTATTAGATGGACTGTAAAAAGTGAGTACATAAGTTTAATGATGAAGAATATCTACTTCTTTTATTATACGCCAGGAAGTTAAGTTTGTTTGTGAACCTGTTTAGTTTGGAAATGTAGTCAAAACCATTTAACCCTGCTGTCAACATATTTGCTTAGTCTATTTAGGGATTTGGTTAAAGACTTCCTCCTGAATGTATTCTTAACTGTCGAATAAAGAATACGTTTTATTATACATCCCTCATCCAGTAAATTAGTATATAAAGCATGTTCCTGCATCGGAAATGTGTCTAAATTAGCGATCAGTTGCTAATGTTTTAATGATTTGTCACAGCCACCTAGACACAGTAATGTAATTTAGCAATGCTAATGGTCTTTGGACGATTCCTATTCATCACTAACACTCATCACCCAATCCTAATCTTCAACCCTAACCTAACCCTAAAGTCTTAAAACTAAATCTAACCCCAAACCTGGTAGTTAACCTAACCCTCAACTTTGACCTCACCCTAAAACCTAAGCCTAAACCTTTCTTAACCCCACATTTACCCCACATTTACTGCCCGTTAAGGGTGTCACAATACCATTATTATTATTATTATTATTATTATTATTATTATTATAGAACTCTTCAAATTCAGCTGCATTGCAATGTCAGCCTGGTGGCAGCTTATAAATAAATATGGCTCCTAAACCAGTCCTGGAGTACCACCCGCCCGGCACATTTTAGTGTTTTCCCTGCTCCCAACACACCTGATCCAGCTGATCAGTTAATTACCCAGCTGTTCTTGAACTGAATTGGGAATGTAAGCATTGAAATGTGGCTTACTCTAGGACCGGTTGGGAACCATTGACATAAATATTAGAAACTGTTAAAAGTTTTGAAAGCTCTTTATCGCCATAATTCAGTGTCTCACTTTGATTTCTGCTGGAAAACTAAAGCAGCAAACAATGACTTAAGCAAATATCCTGGATCAGTCGTATGGTTGGAGGTCTCCAGCTCCTTTATGTTTCTTCCAGCAAACTCACCTGCATCAGGTGTAGCTATGTTAGTGGCTTGTGGTCTGCTGCTGTGAAGGTAACACCTTCAAAATAACACCAAAAAAAATCCAATCTACCTAGCGCATCTATGTAGATGTACATTAATGTTGTCATTTCACACACATACCTCTTTTCCTTTTCTGAACACTTGTTTCTGTGCAGTTTCCACCCAGACCAGCAGTTCTGAAGGAATAGCTTCATGGGTTTGGTTACATGCATACTCGTAGAGGAACCTTGTGTAGGTGTCTTGATCAAATCTGTTGCTGATTTATTTGGCTGAACATTAATTGATTTTGTCCAGTATTCTACTTTTGTGGTTTCTCAGTCTCAAATATATACACTTTAATTGTTTATTGATGTGTGTATATGAAAACCATAAACGAATAATCGTTTACACCCTGCCCCATATTTTACATAGATTAAAAACTAGCTGCCTGAAATATGAGTTGTTGTATACGTTGCATACGTTGCTTGTTCTGCATTGGTTTGACTGTTTATTACACCTCTTTGTGAAAGGTAAGTCCCCGTAGTGAAAGAGTCCATTGCTGGGTGGTTTTGAAATATAGCCCGGAATGAACGGTGGATGTACAGTCGTATTAAATCAGCGCTGAAAAAGTTACAACTCTAATAAATTGTATTTATGCTAATGGTTGGATATGATTTACTGTGTCTATTAAAAGTGAAGAATATGTGTGCTGCTTTTCTTTGGCCTGACACGCTCTCTTTCTCTCTCTCTCTCTCTCTCTCTCTCTCTCTCTCTCACTCTCACTCTCTCTCTCACACACACTCTCTCACTCGATCTGTCTTTTTCTTTCTTCTTCCCATCTGGATTCTTGTGCTCTTTCTTTTTCTCCCCTTCTGCTTTGACACCCATTCTTGGTCTCTCTCTCTCTCTCTCTCTCTCTCTCTCTCTCTCTCCCACCCCCCTCCCCTCTCTCTCCTTCCCCTATTATCCCTCTTGCAGTTCCACAAAGTGTGCTGCCTCCCTCCAGAGTTGCCAGTGTAAATGGCTCCAGCGCAGAGGTGAGCTGGGCGGAGCCGCCAGGGGTCAGAGGTGTAATTGAGCGGTACGTGGTGAAGGCGTACAGCCGGGACCGTCCCTCGTCCCCTCCGATCAGCGCCACCTTCCCCAGCACGCAGCACCTGACGGGTAAGGGCCATGCTGGGCATCTGGAGCGTGCCGTCTTTTTAAACAACCACTACCTCTGGCTAGCCACTTATACTTGCCCCCTAAAAAAGCACTTTTAACAGTGGAAATCCACACTCAGGATTCTGAACATCTACAGAAAGATGATGTACTGGCAATAAATTGTACTTGACACAGGTTAGTGTGTAATAAAGGATGGTCAATATAACGGATGTGGTTTGAGAGCAGTTATTATGTACTGTTATGGAAATGACTAATTTATTGTTATAAACGTTAGCCTTTTAGCTCCAGCGCTAAACTATAGAAACAATATTTGGCCATCAAGTATTTCTTGACTGATTGACTATGTGGCGCATGTGGAAAAGTGTGTAACGTTGATTTTACCTCAGACTATTCCATTAAAATAATACCAGGGTGCTCATGTCTCTGCTCACCGTATACATTTTGTAAAAACCTACAAAACTCCTCTGCTTACTATGGATAGTGCAGGTTGTCAGTATAATGATCTGTTTTGTCTTTTTTATGTTCCTTCATGACCAGTGTCTCTTCATGGACAGGAGTTGATGATAAGTAAAGAGTAATTAGTTTGAAAGAGGTGTGGGCCCTTGCCTACTTACTTTGTGAAAATGCTGTGTAACATCAGATGAATGTGTAATCTCCAAGCAGAGATGCCACTTAGAGATAGCCAATCTACTCTCTGTCTCTGGGCAAAGTGGGAAGATCCTTTTTTTTATCCACTTCTTGGCACACTTCAAACAGTGTGTGGGTAAGCCTCGCTAATTTATGATAGCCGTGACACCAAACGCAGAATTACACAGGCAGATAAAAACCCAGAAAGCAAATGAGTGGGTAATGAGAATGGCGTGGGTCAGCCTCTTAATTGAATTAAAAGACTTCGGACAAGAGAGGAAAAAAAAGGAAAACCTGGAGACACCTGCCCAGTTACAACCGCGCAGTAGTGTTTACTTTCTAACTCTGACAGCAATCTATCCCGCGCCCAGATTAGCCTGGCACGTGAGTGTAGATTAGCATGGAAGCTAGCCAAAGAGCCACTCACTCCCTCATTCACACACGCACACACTCACACCTGCCATTAAAAGGACTCGGCCTTTATTTTGGATGATAAATTAATAAATAAATCTTGTTTTAAAGAGTGAAAATGAATTAAAAGCCATGCTTTCAGAAGTCCTTGGTTTTAATTTATTGCCCTATTAATAGTGCACTATTTATACAAGGGTGTCAAAGCCAAGACGAGAAATGAATGAAAGAGGTTGTGCCTTTTTTAATCAGTGAGGGTTGAATTATTTTTCTTTTAGTAGGTTTGCCAAATCGATGTTTTTTTGAGCAATGTCTGTCTGTCTGTCTGTCTGTGTGCCTGTCTGTCTGTCTGTCTAACAGGATCGGATGGTATGACCAAACATTTAATCATATTTTATGGACACTGACAAGCCCCTTGACTATGTACCTTGTATCTCATTATCCATTTTCTCACCCCACTTACCATACAGGTGCATTTCAATAGTTTATAGTTACATAGTTACACTCTGTTCATGTATTTCTCTGCATCATTTGTTAGCCCCCTTTACCTCATTCATCAACAGGACCACCAGTGAACAGGTACTATTTGGGTGGTGGATTATGCGCAAAACGGCAGTGACACTGACATGTTTGTGGCTTGTTTGTGTGTGTGTGTGTGTGTGCATGTGTGTTTGTGTGTGTGTGAACTGCACAGGGTGTATCACACACAGCAGGGCTCAGTGCCACTTCTAGGTAGTGTATAGCACACCGACCGAAAATATCTGGCCAACAGTGTCCTGTGGCAAGAAACCGATCACTTATGAAGGACTAGAGAATAACAGAAACAG
Organism: Hydrocynus forskahlii; assembly: GCA_037974365.1. Taxonomy (NCBI): domain Eukaryota; kingdom Metazoa; phylum Chordata; class Actinopteri; order Characiformes; family Alestidae; genus Hydrocynus; species Hydrocynus forskahlii. The sequence goes on from JBBPCX010000001.1 coordinate 37,180,013, forward strand.
AAACGGCAGCAACACATTCATTAACATCAAGAATGGGGTGGACCAAAAGGTTAGAAGGCTCTAACAGAGTGAGCAGAAACTCCAACAGCACTCCTGTGTGTGATCCACTTTGTAAATGCTGCTAACATGCCAATGCCGGGAATGTGCTGAGAATGATCCACCTCCCAAATAAGAGCTACCAGAGAACAGAGAACTGGGGACAGAGAAACAGACTGACTACTAGTCTGTAAATATAAGCTAAAAAGTTCACCTACTATAATAAGCAGAGCTAAAGTGGATAATGAGTGAAGGTAGGTATACCTAATAAAGGGACTTGTCAGTGTGTATGCTTATGTATTATTATTATTATTTGGATGCCCTAATGTTCTTTTTCTGTAATTTTTGTTGGTTTTATCCTCTATTCAGTCATTTCCAGTTCCACCACCACTGCTGGAAGGGTGTATGTGCTTACTCAGAGACATGTGAAGCACCAATACATTGTTTCAAGCTGCCCTTTTTGTTGTCATTTAGCTTTCAAATTACTGACAAATTTTCATATAATACTTTTTAAATTTAATTGAATACTGATGTATATACCCTGAAGTCTGTGTGTTACCCTTTATAAGAAGTGCATCTGAAGTCAAATTAAGCACACTGAACCAAATTCAACAAGATATTTGGCCTTTTTTGCTATTATCTCACCTTGTTCTTGCCCCAATCTCACCTTGTTTCAGCGATGAAAAGTTAGCTGGCAGCCACCTCTCCTGACCTTTACTCTAGTTTGCGCTGCTATGAGTGAATGGCTAGAAGTCTTCTCTCTCCCAATCTAGCTCTTAAGAGACACACATCACCACGTGGTATTTGAGATTGAGCTTTGTTGCCAAAAAAAGAAAAGAAAAAAAAATGACTAGCATTAATTTGATCATATTCATCGCTGATGTAAAAACATGTCACTGATGTAAAAAAAAAATCTAAAATCTATCTATCTATCTGTTTTACTTTATGACCATTGTGAAGTCTTTTATAAAAATGTAAAAAACAATGTACGCCTAGATTGCATTGATCATAACAGGGTTAAAGAGGGGCACGAACAAGAGCTTCTCAAATCAGGCTAGAGGCTGCTTTTAAACACTGCGGCCCACACTGTCCATTAAATACCATCATTAGTGTCTGAACAGGAAAGCCTGGCGTCGCTTTACCCCTCCATGTGATGATTAATAAAGTCTGTTTAAATCTGGGACTATTATCAGAAGTGATGTTTAAATTATGCTGTGTTTGAAAAGTCATTGCATTAAGTCTCATAGCATAGCAGGCAGAGGGGCTGCTTCTTTGAAATATGGAAGCAAAAAAGAGTGACATTTGCTGCTCTCTCTCTCCCTCTCTCTCCCCCTTTCTCTCCTGTTGCAGGAACGTTAAGTGGCCTGGTTCCTTTTAGCAGCTACAGTATTACCCTAACGGCGTGCACTCAGGCCGGCTGCGGCGAGAGCATGCGCTCCACCAGCCTTACCACTCCGCAAGAGGGTAAAGTCATTTAGAAGGTCCTGACTCTCACATTTATTTGATGAATAATAAAAGCGCAAAGAGGAGCACGAATGGTGTCGAGCCATTTGCTTGAAAACTCCAAACTAATTTGATGACAGAGTGCGTTGCCAGCCTGTAATTGCCTCGTTTCTTTAATTATTTTTTATATATTCTATTTTTCCTGTTTTGTTTTCAGGGTCCAGATTTAAAGAGGGTGGATTTAAGGGTGCGTGTGTCTGTGGGTTGTGGAGGGGGAGGTGAGGTAGCGATTGGGCGAATGAATCAAACTCTTTTCCCCTTTTTAATGACATGCATCTTTAATAGCTGTAATGCAGATGAATGGCCTTTTTAATTGCTGTTACATTGTTCATGCGAGAGGCTTGTCATTAATGGGAGGCATCTGCAAGATTAATGAAAGCTTTCTTCATTTCACTCCACCAGAGAAGTAAATGTAAAGACAGTCGGCGGGCTAAAAAGAATTGATTGTATGGCCAAGTATGAAATGGACAATCAAGCGCTCCATTTCCACGCTTTTGGAGCCAGCCGAGGCCGTGCTCGACTGCTCTCATGGAGGAAGTGCGACCAAAACGCTACAGAGAGCAAAGAGCGCTCTCTTTCAACTCCTCCGCCCTCATTCTTTATTACCACTTCGTCTGTCTAACTCCACGGGCAAGACAAAGAAGCTTTTTTTGTAGTCTGAGAAGAACAAGTGTCATGTCCATTGACTGAACCTCTCTCTCCTACATGAAACAGCAGGAATAAAGACAGATTAATTGTCAGCCGCAATTATTTTCTCTGTCTCCAGACTCATTTGCAAATAAAAGTAGCTCAGTTCTGCCTGGTGGTTTAAATAGTTTGAAGCATCTTTTTTCCTTTTTTTTTGGCAGGCTTTGGGTAGAGTGAAATATGTGGGCAGCTTTTTCAGGTCGTGCATTAATCTAAGTTGGGCTAAATTACCTTGTTTAAGAGATAGTATGACATTAGGGGTCATTGTAGAGTGAAAAAATCAATTTGATGTGGACTTGATTACAAAAAGTGAAATTACTGTATCGATTCTGCTCTACAGAACTTTGAACATTGGTTTCCCTATCTGATGGAGCTACGTTATTCTTAAAATATCTTATTCTTGCTGAAAATGTGTTCTATTTAAGTTACCCAGTGTCACACTAGGCTAAAACATGAAATGCAGGCGCCTGACTTTTTTGATGTGGAAGTTCTCTGCAGTGCTGTGTGCAGCCTAATTAAATATGTCTGTAGATGCATCTGGATTTGTGTATTTTATGATGATGAAAATAACATTTATGTGTAGTTATAACGAAGTGGTTACTACGACCAATAAATAAGAAATAAGAGGTAAATAACAGAAAATAGCACAGAGAATTTGGCATAGCACCAACCCCATGCTACATTATTTATACTATTTAAGACAATGTTTTGGCTAAAACTATTGAGGTAAACTTTGCAAATCCCTTGTCAAAAAACACGTTTTGTTACTTTGTGAAAATAAGTACACATTCTCCATAGGTGACAAACCTGACATTTAAACCTACTGTATATTTGCCAAAATTTTTATTGGGTGAATTCATCTAAATAACTATCTGTGAATTAAGAAGCGTGTTGCACGTAGGGGGTGTGTACTGATTTTAAGTCTGCACTGAGAAAGCACTCTTGTAATCCAAAATTCCTGTTTATTTCACTATTATCGCTAGGATAAATCAACAAAACGTCATTTGACCAGAAGTGTGAAAACGTTTTATTTCACTTTGTTAGCGGGATGACAAACCATCTATCCACATCCTTAAAAGTCCCTACAAATAATTCTTTCAGTGGTGTGTTAATTTCATGTTGCTTGTTTCACAGCTCCCGAGGAGGTCCTCCCCCCTCGTGCGCTTCCATACCCAGACTCCCTTTCTGTATTTTGGGATCCTCCTCTAAAGCCCAATGGCATCATCTCCCACTACATCCTCTACAAAGACAGTAAAGTCATTTACCATGGGAATGACACTGCCTTCAACATCACTGGTAAGAAATGCTGTCTTTTTGACCAGTGTGGCACTAAGTTATGTATGCCATGTCACTGCGAAAATACAAGCTGCCCCTTACACAATGTGTTTGAATTAAGGTACAGCAAAAGTGAGAATGTTCTTCCTTCTCCTATGAAGCTCTCATTTTGAAGAGACAAGGTTTTGTTACGACAGTGACGACTTCTTGTGCTCCAGGTTGGACATTTATTACAGCATAAGGGGTGTTATGGTGAATGTTCACCTCTAAAGCCCTGATGTAAATCCACATTATAAAGTGAATGGATCTTTTTTTTTTTTTTTAAACCTAAGTCTGTAGCAACTCAAGTACATTGGCATGTCTGTTCCCTTACAAGAAGAGCATGAATACTGAAAGCAAACAATAAGCAGAGGCGGATTAGCATTTGAAAGAAAGTGGGGCTACCCAGCCCTACCCAGGGGAAGTTTCTTTGAACAGCGTTTAGCTGTCATAAAGTGCAGATGAAACGAAGCAGCAGACAGAGTGGCTCGTCAACACAGAGGGGCTGTTTTCTTTGAATCATCATGTATGCAGGAGCTCGCACTAAACAGCCCTGATCCTGTGCATAGCAACTCGAGGTGAACTAACCCTGCGCAGCATTTAAGGTGGTGTGATATGTTGATCCTAGCAGTCAGATTGTTTCTTAATGAAATGCAATTATGCGATTATTATGATTTGGTTTGATGTAGCAATTACAGCCGGTAATTATTGATCACTTGGCATTTCAATCCAGCAGAGTAAACATGCCAGTGTTGTGGAACTTTTTCACAGTTTCAAAGGAAAATAAGTGCTCAGCAGAGGTGCAATGAGGAGAAAACACATCATTCTAATACGCAGTTTATAAATTAAGCAGTCATTCCAGAAACCTTTTTGTCTGACTTGTGTGATGTATGACCACACCCCAAATCACCTTAACTGACACATAGCCACCCATGCAGCTGACTGGCTAATCTAAGTTTACACTCCTTATTTTTTACAGTATTTATAGACATCACATCTGCAGAAACCCGCAAGATTTCATTGATGCCCATCGTGCAAGACTGTTTTTGTATTTGCCTTCATTTCTAGAATAGAAGTGATGTATTTGTTGAGCACCTGATTTTAATTTTTGAATGTTTTTTGTTTCCTTTTTTTTCTTAAGACGGAGAGGTAAAGCATTCATTGGCAGGCTAGCCAGTTAGCATCCACATTACAGTCGCGAAAGTGAATCAGGTGTCAGAGCAGCACCTGTCGGTCAGTTGGCATCAGAGATATAGTACAAAATTATTATTTATTATGTCTTGTTATATGGTACAATGTCTGTAGGTTTTTAAGGTTCACAGCTACAAGGATGGAACATAGTGGAAATGAGAATTCCTCAGTTTTCAGAGTTTTCAGGTTATTCAAGCCAAATCTGATACATTGGCCACATCTGTATGTATGTATATATATATATGACTATATGGATGATTATATTTGTTCTTTAATTACTTTTCACTTGATTTGATGACACATGCCCAAACTTCAGCAGACACCTGTATTTGTTGGTTATAGTGTGAATATTTTAAATTATGTGTATTGCAGAATATATGTAACTATGAGTGATATAAAGTCAAAAAATGGAATTAAAAATACTACTTAGCTACACACTTACAATATTTTTTATATTTTTAGACCTTGAGTAGCACTAGGTAAAATGACAAAGAACATCATGAGAGGATTGAGCATATAAAATCAATACAAACCCACAAAAACATCTTAGCCACGTTACTCAGGGGCGACTGGGAGCATTACTGAAATGTGGAAATGGCTTCCGTCCACTTTTATTTAATCGAAACCCCTGAAAGACCGAGGCTCTGTTCACTTCTGGGGAGGCACTGTTGTATTACTATATTTCATTTTGCTGGACCAGACAAAGGCCAACAGCCATCCATTGTTTTATTTTGGGGAGTGGGGGGGCTTTTTTATTTGCTGCTCCCAGTGTGCTCCTGCTGGCCTGGCCTCCAGCAGCAGCAGCAGCAGCAGTCTCTGCTCTTGGCGGTAATGTGTGAACATTGCACAATGTTTTATTAAAAGGCTAAGGGCTCCTGCCGCCATTTGACCCGAGGGTGAGAGTCATGCCTAAACGATGGGGGAGCCCCCAAAAGACCAATTTACACCCAGGACAGGTATATTCACTCTGAGATGAATCATTCAAAATGTCTGAACCCCACTCCAGCTTTAATATACACACAGGCAGACATGCACGGACACACACATACACACAAATATGTTATGGAAAGAACAAACGACTGAATATACTTGCCACATTCGCAGTTTGATTCTACAACACCAATCAAAAAAGGGGTGATCGATGAATACTGGTGGGCAATGCATTACTTAAGTGAAATGATTAAATTATTGCTACCCCTACACTGGACTTAGAATGAAAAGGACTGATTGGTGGATATTTTAAAAACGAATATCTTTAGACCAAAGTTTTGAAAATGAATACATTAACAAAATGTCATCTTTGACGTGAGAGCTTATGGGTGCTCATCGAACACACCGTGTCTTCATTAAACACACGGTGTCTGCTTTGTAGAGTTTCATCTGTAAATAGTTTTTTTTTGGTAGAATGAGCTGTTATTTCATTGTTATAATGGATCATTTTATTTTTACTTCTCTTCGTCCGCTTCGTGCTGTTACCTGTGTTCATGAAAAACCAAAACCAGAGTTTTATCACATATGTTCCCAAAATGGAAAAAAAAGGTTCTTGTTTCTGTGCTTTCATATACACAACTATACTAATAAGAGTACTTGGACAAGGATACCTCAACTTTGTCAAAAAATATTATTTTTTACAATAATTCTTATGGCTGATATGGTTTTAAATGATTTAGCAATCGATTTATTATGAAAAATATGAAAGTCCTGGACTACCCAGGGATTTGAGTGTAAAAATAAGTTAAAGGTATAAGGTAGAAATATGGACCATAGCATGCTCTTAATTATCAGTTATTGTTATTGACCCAGAAATATATCTGTATCTGAATAGACACCATACATTACAAATTTTTGATCACTGGAGTTGGTCACACATTCATGAAGATTTCAGTGTAGGAATGGTTATTTTTTTACATGTCTCAGTCAGAAAATTCCTCCATAAGGTTTTGAAATAATATGTTTGTCATAAAAGGCAAAGATCAATGGGTCTCCCGCAACAGTATTGGCAAATCAATGGGAATACAGATCTTCATCTCTTGGCCAGATTGAAAATTATAGCTTGCCTGACAGTAATGGCTGGGGCATCCATGCGCAAGGATATAATTTTTTGTAACTTCTCAGACTCTCTCTCTCCCTCGCTCGCTCGCTCGTTCTCTTCCACCTCACTTAGCAGCAGGCCATATACAAATGTGCCCTGAACGGAAGTCACTTTCTAGTCAGAGAAGCACATTTCACACCTAGTTTTTTAGTTGAGGCTTGAAAGCACTGCACTGGATTTTCCTGTTCAAAGCTGAGCCCTCTCCTCTGATCACCTTTAGGAACGCTGCCTCAAACATGTGTCTGAGTGACAATCAAATGCTGAAACACAAAGCGTGCATGTAGGCTTTGAGGGGAATATTTACTTTTTGTCTTTCAATAAGGCACATCCCATAAGGTTAGATGTTATTTTCAGGCTTACTCAGCGGGGTATGGCATTCATTGTGGGTCCGGATGAAGGATGAAGGTAAAGGTCTGATATGGGTAAGAAACTTGGGAGCATCACGTCGCTACACCGTCCCCCCTGCGCATGCGCATGTGCGTCCCACACTCCAAACCCGGGGATTCCAATTTCTTTCAGGATATCTTAGCTCAGCTTCGGCAGCCGCCCCTGCTGTGATTCTGGATTCTCTCGCCTTTTTTCCCCCTTCGTTCCTTGACAGTAAAACTGCTTTCAAGCGCTTCAAGGAGAGAGCCTCCTTCCCATCAAGAATGCCCTTTGAAACGTGTCGCTCTCAGGCTGGGTTTGAAAACTCCAGCCTCACTGTACAAATGGTTAACAAATGAGCTCAGTTGCGTGGAAGTGCAGGCTTGAGTGTGTGTGTTTGTGTGTGTGTGTGTCCTCTGTGGAGGCAGAGGGCCAGCGGGAGATGGCTGATTATCACAACAATAGCTCCCTGAACCCAAACATGAGCAAACGTTACAATGCAACATGGATTATACCACAGCGCACAGCTTGGGTTGTGAAACACTTCTTAAATAGGCTGATCTTTTTTTTTTACTGATCCAGAAACATGACTGCTGTAGAAACCTTGCTGGTTTCACTTTGTCGAATATTCCAAGTAATTTTGGAGCATTTTAACAGGTTCTTTCACCATGGAAGATTCACTTAATTTCAAGTGATGTAGGAATGATGTAGAAAAATGGAGATGTATTGTTTTCTCTAGACGGCAACAATATTAATCATATGAAAGGGATGATTTTCTTTTTTGAATCACCAAACAGGGTGGCATTGTCACCTCAGTAGGCCCTGGCTTCGTATCCCAGACAGGCAGTCCTTTCTGTGTGGAGTTTGCATGTTTCCCTCATATCTGTGTGGTTTTTCCACTGGGTCCCCACTATGAGCCAATATATGGAAGAGAATACTCCAGTGACTAGAGTAAGTAGAGTAGAGTAAAGGTAGCGTTAGGTCCTTCTGACACATCACTTACAGTGTGTACAGCATGTCCTCAGAGAGTGACACATCTGACCTTTACAATGTGTGAAACCTTTTGAATAAATTGACCAACAAAAATGGTCCAAAATTACTTGGAAAAACATTTATACAGAATTGTGTTATGATATTAATGTTTTTTCTTCTCCTGTCATCTTATCATTTTAAAGATTTGAAGTTTTGCTTGAATAGTGACAAAACATTATTTGCCGCTACTTCATCTTTTAGTATGCTCCCAAGTAACGTTACTTATTTATAATGTTGTGAGGATCATAGAGATGGGACAATTCATTGTCTTTAATGGACATATTTTAGCCATATTCCCACACATAACCTTTGCCCAAACAAGCAATGTCAAAGTGAGTCCAGCAAACACCTCATATACTTGTTGGAGCTTTTTTTTTTCCAAAGTATATATGCATGTCTTTGTGTATTTGAACACTGCGCCCTGTGTGTTTGTTCAGCTCTAGGCGTGTACACTCCTCACAAGCTGATGCTGAGTGCCTGCACTGAGGCAGGCTGTGAGAACAGCTCCATGGTAACACTCTTCACTGGTCAGCTCGCCCCCTCCCATGTGGAGGCACCCGTCCTCACCGTCCTGGATGCCCGGAGCATCTACGTCCAGTGAGTGCTTTATACACATTCACAATACAATAAACCTACGGTTGTAGGGCTGCGCAAAATGACACAAGAGCTAAAACATATTGGACATGTGCATTTGTATTTTCAAATGGAAATATATTCATTTGGTTTTTAAATGTACATCTATGTTTAATTCTTTCTGGTCCCATTTCATTTGGATAAGCCCTCAGTAGATTATCTATAGATGTCCAAATGATCTGATGAAATTTAATTGATTGTCAGCAGCATTATAACAGGTTAGGTCAGGGTACATCAAGGTTAGGTTTGGATTAGGGCTAGGTTTAGGATTCAGGGAAATTAAGGTGAATTAAATGTAAATGCAAAGTAAGTATCTACAAAGCATTAACAATGGACTATTTAAAGGACTTTTATAGGACCTTTTTCCTCAATCTTCAACATTTTTTGCAGTGTTACAGGGAGCATTACTTTGCAAAAAGAGGTCACTGCCATTAGGCTATACCATTACCAGAAAGGGGTGTATTTAGTCTGCAATAATGTTTAGGTACGTGGCAGATGCAAAAATAACATCCACGTAAAGGCCAGGATGTAAGATTTGCCTTCTCCCTGTAATGCTTCTCTTTCCTGAGATAAGCGATGCACGCGCACCCATCCCTGCATTCAGCCCCATACGCAACGTCTTGCAGAGCATTGTGTGTTCTGCCACCTTTCTGTCATAGCTAGCATGAACTTTTTCAGCAAGTTGTGCTATAGTATCTCCTCTGTGGGATCAGGTCAGATGGGCTAACCTTAGATCCGTATGCATATCAGTGAGCTTTGAGTTTCCATGAGCTGTTGCTGGTTCACCAGTTGAAGAAAGGATCTTAGACCACTTTTGGTTGATACTAATCATTGCATTCCAGGCACACCCCACAAGACCTGCTGGTTTGGAGATGTCGCTGTTGTCTAGCCATCACAATTTGGCCCTTGACCCCTTTTTCCAGCTTCAAAAACACCAACATCAAGAACTGACTTTTCTGTTGATGTCTGATACATCATACTCTTTGCTAGATACGCTTATTACAAGATATTCAATGTTAGTTACTTCTGTCAGTGGTTTTAATGTTATGGCTGATTAACAAATATGTATTGTGTCTATATGTGTTTATTGGGCTTTTTAGTCTCTTTCAGAAAGGTGACGGTTGACCACTATTAGTCAGAAAAGCACTGTAACTAAATCTATTGGAATATTATTAATTTATTTAAAATCATATCAGTTTTTAAACTCCTTAAAATCTGCAACCATTTTGGTGACAAAGTGTTCATTTTACATCTGCCACCTAGAAGTGACCTAAATCACAGTGATTCAAAATACATTTACCTGCTAGCCACATTGTCAAGGTCCCTTATTTTTAGTATGTTGTATAGAAGAAAGTAGATCATTTAATCTGTCAGTATATAAGATTGCACATTTTGTGTCCTACGCACAAGGTTGTGCCTGTATGCATATTAGAGGGACTGTTTGGTGCGGGACACCAGAAGCACATCACCTTATTGGACAAGGACTTTAATTTATTATGATTAAATACACCAGTGGAATTCGTTTTGTGGGACCACAAACCTCTCATCTGCAGGAACCAGGGTTCTGGAGCTGTGGTCCTCAATTAAAACAAAAAAAATACATCCCACCCTCATTACAGGGTCTGTCCTTGGGTCAGGTACGCGGGCAAACACTCACACATACGCACAGTTGTGTGCATGCATGCACGCTAACGAGGCAGGGACAGGAGTGAAGGTGGCAGTACTCACCTTTTATGTGACAAAATTTCATCAAAGAGACACAGTAATGAGGCAGTGGGCGTTTGCTCACTCTTGGAGGACAAGAGGAATCCTAACTGTCTCTATCTGTTACCCACAAACCTCTACCGGATGCTCTCCGGATGCTCATTCATTTTTATGCATAGCGGAGAGTAGTGATACAAATACTTTACGATTCAATACAATTTGTGATTCTGAGGTCGATTTGATTTGATTTTTATATTTGATTATAAAAACTTAACATATCATGATTCTGCACAGCTTTATTTATATACTATATAGACTGGTGTCACTCAAATAAATAAGGTCTTTTACAAAAGCCCGGTCATGTGAGTGTGGGTGAGTTCACAGCATAAGCTTTGAAAACATTCACCCAAATGCCTACTATTGAGGCAGTGGTCTCCACAGAAGGTAGAACAGAACCATTATAAGACACTGATCGTTTTAATATGAACAAATCACTTGGGCCAATATTTCAAAAAGCATCCATATATGCACTAATCTTAGGTCCTGTTCCTCTTTATTTCATGAAAGTCACTGTCAGTACAACTCATTTAAATCCGCTCTTTTAGTATTTAGGTGGTTTGTGAAAGCAGACCCTGTCCAAAGTGGCTGCCTACAGCATTTGACTACACTGTGAAGGTTTGTCCATTTTCATAGAACACAGTAAGGCACACTGTGCCTTAAACCGCACTGACAAAGTCTCCACCACCTTAATGAAGAGGTGGGTGCGATTAGAGTAGGTTGAAGTAGGTTTTGGAGATTTACAGAATTTTAGATTAACAGTAATGATTTGGGTGACTATTGACTTGACTAGTGTTTGTTAGCAACATTAGCTTTGTAGCTCTAGTTCTAAAGAACTAAATATATTTGGACATCAAACAGGTCTTGAATATGTGCACAACTGTGGTGTTGTGATTTTTTTTTTCCAATTTGGTTTTGCTGGATTATATTGTGTCTTGCTGGACACCTTGAAGTCTGGCAGAAATGCTTCACTATGATTGGCCAGGATACCCACAGTAAAATGAATATGCTTAATTAGAGGGCTTATTTACATACTGCACTATTGCTAAGGCCAAGATCATGAAATCAATCAACAAGTCATTTATAGTCCAAATTTATAGCTATGAGGCCCATGAAGCTAAGAAACACCATAGGTAAAAATTAACCTAACTTTGTAGGTTTGCCCATCACATGTTTTTAAGTGGCAAGTAAATACAGAAAAAGGAAGACTCTGAAGGTGCAGTCACGATAAGACAAAACATCTTTTGATAAGACAAAACATCTTTTGTAGTCTTGTAGTAGTTCTAGATGATATTTGAGAATAGTTCTCCTCTTCCAGTGTCCTTAAGCTAGGCAAAGCGTCTTTTGCCACCTCTTAAAATGCATTAGATCTGCTTGGTGGAGGGGATCAAGGGTTAGATTAAAGTCAACACTCCAGCTTATTTTCCCAGCGTATTTTGTCAAGTTTGTGGAGTCGTCCTAGCACGCGGCAGGGGCGCATTAATCAACTGAGTGTTTTCCATATAATCATAAAGTGCGGCGCGCCCCTTCCGTCACTCACCGCCGTGGCTCTTCGTCCTTGTTGTCTTTGGGTGTCCTCCGGCCGGCGCTGTGGCCGGCGTTAGCTGGAAAGAGAGCCTTGATTTAGTGGTGTAACAGCGAGCTGCAGCGTCGGGCAGTCTGGCCTGTCATTGGACTGCATGAAAACGCCCGAGCTCGACCTTCTCCCCTCCTGTTTAGCATGCGGAATATTCTCCTGCGCTTGACCCCTGCGTCGAGAGAGTGAGAGAGACAAGGAGGGAGAGCTGGCGAGTAAGAGCGAGTGAGAGAGCGCCCGCATGAGAGCTATGAGCACCGTCTCAGTCCGCCTCCACCTTGGCCTTTAGCAATCTGTGTGAAAGCCATTAGAGCTTCATCTTTAGCCGCTGCTCCGCCATCACTTAAGAACTAGCTTGAGAGGGCATGATGCCGCGTGGCCGCTGCCGACAGGGCTGAGAGGATGAGGGAATGAGAGAGAGGTGGGAAGTGGGAAGAACGGGAGAACAACAGGACGGCGAACTCGGGCGCACTTTGTTTTTAGCATCAAGAGTGAGAGCCAGGAAGGGTGACGTTTCCTCCACCCGCCGCTGGAGCGAAAATGTCAGCGGAGAGCGGCAGAGAGGGGCCTGGGCGCGAGGAGAATACATATCCAAGCAGGCAGCCCATTGCCCCATTAAACGCCCAGGCTGAACTACACCTCCCGTCTCTGGGACATCAGCGAGTTACAGATAACAAGGCAGAACATTAGCCAGGTAGAACACAGGCCAGAGTGCGTTTAATTAGGTCACTGAAGTGAGCCCACACTGAACAGTACTCCAGGGAGGGAAAAGTAAATAGCTACATACATACAATTGTATGCAAAAGTTTTGGCACCCCTTCTCAAATGACATGCCTGGATTTTCTAAGTATAAATCAGTACACATCCTGTACAGAAAACAAACTTCTACATATTATAATGCATTGCTTTCTTATTTGCATATTTGTATTTATGTTATGTTATATTGTGTTATTCGGTTTGTTTTTTTTCTGATATATTAAATTCAACAAATAGGAATTGCAAACTAAAAAGCGCAAAAATGTTAATTCCCTGTAGACGAAGTTTTTAAATAATGTGTTGCTTACTTGGTGATATTGTTGCCCTGCATTTTGCTTGCAGTGTTTGGTCGAGTTAAGTACGTTTCCATTTCCAAACCTACAAATTATGCAGAAATTTAATTATTAAACAGTTAACTTATTTTTTTTTTTGGACTTTGTTTTTTCATAGTTAGTGTTAGATTCCATAGACTGTCATTTGATAGTGATCATTCAAGGTGAGGCTACTGTCCTAAAACTATTTGACTTCCTGGCCTGGAAATAACATGTTGTTTTTGGAATTTCCAAATGATGTAACTGTCTGAAGCTTCGTCCTATTATTAAACGATGTCTGGTTTGAATCTGGTGCCACAGCCATCTGTGGTTCCAGAGAGCATAATTAGTCCTGCTGTTGCTACTTCTCAGCTCGTGTGTTTGATGCTAGCTTGTCATGGGCACCTTGCTCGCAGAATTGGGCAGTTAGTGCCTTCACATGACTTAGCGAAAGCACATGCTTACTTTTATGATCTTATCAAGTGGAAATTTGCAATAAAAAACTAGATGAAAATCTAAGATAAAAATACATAATTCCATACGTTTTATCAAATATAATGTGTTTATTTGGTTGTGATTTGTTACTTTTACAATATTAGGCTCACTTTTCATATCGTTCCCTATTTACTATAAGATGACTGCATATGACTGTAAAAACCAAATATTCTTACGTTTTCACTTACTTGCTTTCAGTTTTCCTGTCAACCCCCCCACCACCCACCCCAC
>JBBPCX010000001.1:37194096-37217832 GCA_037974365.1 Hydrocynus forskahlii
TGGCCTCGACTACAGGGGCGACTTACACAACACCCCCACCCCCGCCCCCCCAACATGACATTTCACAGTTTCACATGACATGCCATCATGCTTGCCCAGTGGACCCTCTTCAACCTTGGAAATTCCATAAAAAATTCTAGCGGTGCTGAATGAATTAACCACTTTTAACAAATTAATAGATAGGTCGAACTGGTCAAGCAATCTGTGGTAAATCATATTTATTTTTATTGTTATTTATTTATTTATTTTTACCCCCTATAGGTAACTTAAATCCAGGCTCCACTAGTCTAAGGTCCAGGACAACATACCTCAGCTCTGCCTGAAACTCTCTCGCCCTCTATAATGTAGTGACCTCTCAAACTGATCCTCATCCAATTATCTTGATTTCCTTATTTCAGCCCTCTCATGCAAAGGGTGGTGCTGGTGGTTGGGGATGGGGGTGGTCTTTTGTGCTGGTTTTCTATGTTAGTGGTGGTCGGAAGACTGTGATGTCTGTATGTCATTTCTTAAAGAAGATGTATATGACTCAATTTGTCCCATCACCGATTTTCATAACTTGGTTATGCTCCTCTATATGCTGAGAGCACTGCTTTGGAGGAAAGCTCGCCATATTTATTGTTTTCATCTGCCAAGTTGGGTAGGGGGGCAGGTTATTGCTTTATTTCCATGGGATATTTCAATTTGAATAGGGTGAGAGGCACTGGCGGTTGAGAGAGAGAGAGAGAGAGAGAGAGAGAGTTATTTGACATTACAGATGATATCTTGCGCTCTTCGTGTTTTTTTTTTTTCTCTCTCTCTCAGGGTCTAATTGTGGATACGGTGCCTTTGGAAGGTATTGCCTTGTTAGCAGAATTGTAATAGCAAAGGGTGAAGGATCATATGTGTTCAATACTCTTTTGTTGTGTTGCGATTTGCCTGTGAGAAAGGTCCAGGGCTGCAGGAAATGTGCAAAACCAGAATCAGCAGAAACACTCCCTTCTGAATGCCCTCGCTGGCTGCAATTAGTAACACTCATACATTGCGTTATTACATTATATCACACTATACGACATTGCATTAACTCTGCCGAACCCCCTTTTTTGTTGAGTAGTACTGTTATTTACTTCCCCAAACTCCTTTGTTTTTTTTTTGTTTTTTTTTTGTATTATTGATGCTTTTGGAGCCCATATAAATCATAAGCCCAATTGATTTATCAATTACGTGATAGAGCGTTGTAATAGGCACTGTCGTTTGTCATTTAAAATACAATTTAATTGATGCAGAGGCTAAATTAATCACAATAATGACTAGGGTTACCTGCGGGTGTGTTTGCTCCTGGTAGACCCAAAGACCCTTGTTAGGCATGTGCTAATTTCAACTCCGAAAAACAAGTTGTGGGTCCCAAGTGCATCATTTAAACTGGAGCTGCTTATCCGGTCCTGTTCCAGTTGCATTGCACCAGAGGATTCACCAGCTGTAGATACTGGATGACCTTTCCTATGCTGGAGTGCCACAGACCAGGCTGTCATTATAAATAAGCTTATCAACTGAGAAGATGAATATAAGAGATACATTGTGAGTCAAGGTAGTAATAATGTTCACGCCAAAAATAGTCTGGTGGCCAATGCGGTTGTGTGAGAAAGTTTTGGCACCCCTGGTCAAATGAAATGGTTTTGTTGATGTTCATTCATTCATTTATTCATTTTCTTTAGCTACTTAATCCTTACTAGGGTTGCAGGTACCTGAAGCCTATCCCGGGGCCAAGTGGGTGAAAGGCAGCCAGCCCCCCGCAGGGCGCGCACACACACACACACACACACACACACACACACACACACATACACACACCATTTTTATTTATGTTTCTAAGTGAAAATATTATTTAGGGAAAATATAGTTTTTAATCAGCATCGAGATCACCTTAAACATAAGATGTTAGGCCTTGTAAACATTAGGCCTTTTCTTTTTCTCGGATTTACGTCTCTTCACCAAACCTGACACTTCAAAAGCAGCCAAGATGTCAGTAACAGCAATACAAAATAGAGCAACTCTGAAAACATCTGAACCAAATACAAGCATTGTGAGCAAAAAGGTAATGAAACAGAGCAAGAAAACAAGAAAGCAGTAAGACAGAAAAGCCCTTCTAAAACATTCAAAACATACAGAAGAAGTCCTTATAAAAACTGTACAGCCATGATCATCTTCTGTTTGCCTTACTCCTATAACAGCCTTCTCTCCCCGACTTCCTCCCTGTCTGTCTTCTTCTTTTTCCTCTCGGCTCTCCTGTGTGATTCTGTCTCTCGGATCTCTCAGCAGATAGCGGTGTCCTCTGTTCTAAATTTAGCCGCAAGAAAGTCAAGCAGCAGCCTGAGACGCTAACCCACCGGACTTCCCTATTTCTGTCTGCGCATCCTTGGCCAGGGTTACTGCAGTAGACTCTGTCTGGGCCCTGGGTGTTCCACCCATATCCCTGTTTCTGACCACTGGCGCCGGGTTTTGCTAAAGTTACACAGTGCGATGACACCAAGCGGTCAGCGGTGCGACCGGTGGAGAGCGAACAGGTTTGATGCCATTTTTGCTTATTTCCTCAGGTGGGCCGCTCCACTGGAGGTGAACGGGCTGTTGGAGTTCTACGCACTTTACCAGACAGTGCCAGGAGAGGAGCCTGCAGTGGTCTACAACAGCTCCGAGCTCTTTGTGGATCGTACTCTACGCAACCTTGTTCCTGGGACCACCTACCTGTTCCAGATTGCCGTGCGTTCCAAGCCTTTTCACACTTGCCATGCATAGTGTGGCCCATGTTGCCCTCTGTATTCTTTATTTATTTATTTATTTATTTATTGATTTATTTATGTAAATAAATAAACAAAAATACATGCACACACACACACACACACACACATATATATATATATATATATATATATATATATCATGCAGGCAAAATATGTTGATAATTACTGTATGTTATTAAACATAATTTTTCTTATTCGCGGATCATTTGAAGTACTGTATATCTTTTCAAAACTATTATCCTTTGGTGTCTAGTTTATATAATTTAAATGCACAGTGTATAAATAATTATTGTATATACCCTGTCAGTAAAAGTCTTGGTAAACTTAAGTCCCCAACATACCAACCACATAAATATACTCAGTCCTTCAGGTCTAATTGTGGGCTCAAAATGAGTTTTAAACTGTCAGTGTGTTTTTCACTGTAAGTGCAACTCGAGGGTACCGCCCTACTGACAGCATTTGTACCCTGAAGGAGTACAACCCCACCCCCCCCAAAAAAAAAAAAATGTAAATTAAAAAGTCAAACTTATTGATACTATATTTTGTGTGTGTGTGTGTGTGTGTGTGTATATATATATATATGTGTTCATACACTTTATTTAGTTTTGAAAATATATCACTATAGGCATGCACAGCAGGTGGCTGCACCCTCAGCGCCCCCAGCGTAGCCCACACTGAAGAGAGCTCACCAGAGGAGGTGCCACCTCCGGACGTCCTGCACGTCTCCCCACACGCACTCAACGTGTCCTGGGGCCCTCCACACAAGCCCAATGGTGAGTGGGGTCAAAGCAAGGCATGGCCAAAGGTGAACTCATATTCTAAATGGTGCGCTTAGCTAAGAAATGCTTCATGTTTAATGATGGGTTCGCGCACGCGGCTGATACAGAGGAAAAGAGGAGCACTTCTGTGCGGTGGCGTGAGAGCAGGAGAGGGAGGGTGGACGAGGGAGGCAGGAAGAGAGAGAGGGAGAGCGTAGCGTTTTAAGTGGATGAAAAGTGCTCCCTTTTGACTGATGCTGTGAACTGCAGCTTCAACACTGGATGTCACGAGCCCACTGCTGCCACCTCTTTGCTCAACTCTGTGGAGATGCCCCTCCTTCAAGGGGCTGGTGGGAATTGTCTTGATCTTAAAATAAATATGATTAGTTCAGTGTTAATTTAACATTACCATTTTAATCTTATTATTGAACATAACTTTCCCATTAGAGTTTATCCATTTTCTATTTTTTTTTTTTTAAGCACTAAATCTAGCGCTGAATTTGCCAAAATACGGTGCATTTATTAAATGTATGATGTTTAATATTTTATGTACCAAACCATACACTAAGGAACACTGAATGAACTATGAAAAAATGAGATGTATATGTCATATATGTAAGCAAGTAGCAAGAAGTAATATTGTATTAGCTAAAATCTTTATAACTAGTTATATGAATCTGATTTTATTTCTATTCTTTATGAAATGGTGAGGTTTAAGGTGCAGAGGTCTTTCTGTTTAAAACAGTAGAATAATGTTTAAAAAGTTACTTTTGTTCTTTAAAACAGTAATAATTATATTATTAAAACATACCTACACTCTGTCTACATGACTCAAATGATGTAATAATATTGCTCTTGAAATTATAGGGGTTTTTTTTCTTTTCGTTTGTGCACATTGAATAATGAGTAGCAGAATATATTGTTAACGAAATTCAAGGCACCAATTTATTCAAGTTTTTAACAATTTTTATATTCTTTCTTCTGAGGGATAATATTAAAAAGTGAATGCATTTCTTTCACTTTGAAGGGACGGCTGTAATTTTTATTTATCTTAATCTATTTAATACCTGGTGAGGTTAGCAGAAACTCAGTATGTTTACAAAGCTCATTTTGCAGGGTGCGGGGTTAAGAATGGAACCTAATTCAACTAACGAAGAATGAGTGACCAAAGATTTACACAACAATAAGAAGAGTCACCCAACCCCAGCAATATAAGAGACGATATGTCTTAGAGTATAACCAAACAACATATCGCATTGAATGGGTATGATAGTATGGGAATATGCAGCTTGTATTTCTGTGATTAGAGAAAATATCTCCTGTGGTTTTTGTGTTAATCTTAGCATGAGGGTAAATAATTTTAACAAATAAACAGTTTAGCACTGTGGGACACTCGCACACATAGGCCTGTATGCTTGCATGTGTAGGAATGTGTTTTAAGGATGAATGCATTGCCACATTTGTCCAGCCTTGTTGTCCTGGTCTGACCCCTCTCTGCTTACCCCGAGCGCTTCAAACTGTGCTTTTGCTGTGGGCAGTTGTAAAGAGAGCAGCTACACTAAACGGCTCTGTTTCTATGCTTTACAGCCCTCTCTCCCTAATGGCTACCTTTAACAGAGCTTTAAACAAAACGGCCTGTTTACATCACGACATGGGGGGAAATAAGGGAAGCAGGCAGCATTCAGTTACACACACATCTCTCTGAATACATGAATACAGTTCTATACAAACTGGATTTTCCCGCCTCATTTGCAGTGTACATCGTAATGCCTAAGTACTGAGTTTTGTGTTTAACCCACACTCACTGCTAGCAGTTGTATACAATATAATACATAACCTCGCAATCTCCAGTCACTGCAAACACTGGGAGTAGAATGTGTCATACTAATGGGTCAGTAGCTCAATGTGGCACTGCCACAGGTCAGTTTGTGAAATTTCTGCCATTTTACATCTGCCCTGGCCAACTGTAAGTGCTAGTATTGTGCAACTGAAGCAACAATAGCTTTGCCGGAAAGATTTAGACCACCCACTGTGCGTGAGGAACTTAATTAAAAGGATTTCCAGCTGCTCACAAGCGTAAGATCACTAAGGGCAGTGCCAAGCATCGGCATGGTCTTGTGGAGTATTCCTGGCTAATATCTCTACCAGAAGGTGGCCTGATCTGATGAATCATGTTTTCTTTTACATAATATAGACGGCTGGGAGCGTGTGCATCGCTTGCCTAGAGAGGAGATTGCACTAGAATGCACTAAGCAGGCAAATCAGTGCAGTGTGATGCCAATTTTGCTTTGGGTCCTAGCATTTATATGAATGCTAGTTTGAATGTTACCTACTAATACACTGACACTGACCTTCATGGCAATGGTATTCCTTAATGTCAGTGGCTCCTGTCAGCAGCATACGACACCCTTCCACATTGCAACAGTAACTCAGGAGTAGTTTGAGGAGCAGAATTTCAGATTACCCAGATCTCAGTCTGATTGAGCATCTATGGGATGTGCTGAACAAACTAGTCAGGTCCATGAAGGCCCACCTTGCAACTTACAGGACAGGTCTCATTGCTAGAAATCACAGCACACCTTATTGTGGAGTCCCTGCCTAAATTAGTTGTTGGCATGAGGGGAACATACACAGTTTTATTCAGGTGGTTTTAATGTTGTGGGTGGTCCATGAGCGAGTGTACAGAAAGCAACAATGTCTGCACATTTTTTGTTTGGGGACAACATACATTAAATGGTTTATAGAGAATATTAAAGACATTTTGCAATAAAATGTGCATTTTTTCTCTGAAGAGGGTATGTCAACAAAAGTAATTTTTCAGGGATTGTTCAAACCTGTGTACAAACTCATAGTCAGTGGTCCATGTATCACGGAAACATACGAAGACCAAGCAGCAAAAATGGGATATACTAACCCTAACCCTAACTGTATTGCTATTAACAACTAAGACGCGTGGCCACTTATATGGAAAGTAAAAATAGTTCATCTTGATTATTCATATGGAAAATCACGATGGGCCCGCTTACACCCCAGCACAAGGTGCATCATGACCATGAAGGCCCTGCTCGCACTCTAGTATGTACACCTCCACCATGAATGGACCGTGAGAAGTACATCTTAGGACGAACTCTGTGAAAGAACTTTTGTAAAACAATAACTCAGACATCAGGGAACATTACGGTAATCATTTTCTGTAATAACTTTCTGTGATACAGCTTTTAGAGGCACTACACTTTTCATCTGTGAACAGTTTAGACTCAGTAGGTTTCTCTCAAACCACTCAGAATTAATCTGGTTGCATCTTGATTTAACTTTAAAAAAGATTATCATCAAGGCTACAGTGTGAAAATGAGCCCACTACCCACTGTGTGCTTTGAACATCCTGACTAGTCACCGTTCCAGGTGTTTTGTGTTTTAATGAGTGAAGTTATTCTTTGAATCCAATAAAAGTAAATTATTTTGATCAAAAGAATGCACACTAATCTTTAACTATGACATATTATTCACTCTCAGCTGTTGGTTTTTATGTCTTTAAAACGTACACATTTGAATATCTCTGTTTCTGTCTGTGACAGGCATAATCAGCAGCTATGGCCTGTGGATGGACAACATGTTGGTCCAGAACTCCTCGGCCATGAGCTTCAGGGTCAGTGGACTGTCTCCCTGGAGTCTGCACAGCTTCCGAGTCCAGGCATGCACGGCCCAGGGCTGCGCACTCGGCCCGTTGGTGAGAGCCCGTCCCATTTACATTATGTTAACGCCCCCCTCCTCCTCCCACCCCCCAAAGGTGTCAGATGGCAGCTCGACATCATAAAGGTGATCGATTCGCTCTGTTCAATAAAGTACCTTCTGCTCGCGCTTGACATTTGGTATAAATGCCACTCTGGGCTGGTTACTGCTTTGATGGCCCAGATTTGGGCATTTTTCCAATATGTGTGCAATATTTAGTCAAATGGCCAGTTCTGCCAACGCTGCAAAAACTCTTGAGTGGGCCAAAGGGAGCAAGGGGAGGTGGGCGTGTCATCAAACAGAGAAATATCCATGCAGTAAGTAGGTAGCAAGTGGGGGGAACACCTTGATTGTAATTTGTGATTAAACAAAACACATTTTTTTGTGTTAAAAATCTGAAATAATGAATGCTACTGAATCACCCAATGGCATAGTGCATGTTTTAGCACAAAATAGTAAAATAGAGCTCAAGCAAAATGCCGCTTTCATGACCGTTGTGGATTTTAGGGAGCTAAACGTCATTAAATAATAATTGGCTAATAGAGTTGTGCACAGTTCAGTTCTCCATTCCTAGACCTTTCGAACCCATATAAACAGCAGAAATTCAGAATATATTTGTAGTACCTGTAGGGGTGGAGCTGCCTGGAATTCGTAGTAGTTTTGCTTTCTATAAATTGGTTCTTTGTATTTTTCATTAGTTTTCTTTATAAAACTTTTGTGACATGTTATTCTCAAACTAACGGTTAGGTTTGAATTACGTTAAACTTACTCAGATTTTCCAGATCTCGTAATTATACAGGACTTATTACACTAAAAACTAATTATCCTATTACTTTCACTGTAGCATTGAATTAATTGAAATTCTAGTTTGTCTCATTAAGTGCTATGAATAACATTTCCTCTGTTGTGACTTTGGCCAGCTGATACTCAGTAGTATCACAATTGGTACTGGAAGTGAAAAAGTCTGTCAGCATTTTAAAGCCAGACATTTTGTTTGCCAATGTGTAACAGATTCTTTGTTTTTCTCAGATGGAGGTGCGGACGTTAGAGATGCCTCCAGTTGGCAGCGTGCCCCTGGAAGTCCTGAGCGAGACCCCTCGGTCAGTGAGAGTGAAGTGGGATTCCCCTGCCAAACCCAACGGCAACCTTACCTACTCGGTTCTTTTCTCTGGAGCCTTCCACCAGCCGCCAGGTAAATCACACCCAACTGCTTCTGCAGATATCTCCTCCTCCCACATCTCTCTGCCTCTCTAAGTGAACGTGACTCGCCCCTGCCCCCTCCCTTGCCTCTGATCACCCATATTGACTCCAGTCATTTTCCCTATGATTGTTTACACACAGTATGCAAAAAGGGCAGTGAACCCTAGCGCGCCACTGCCGTGCAGTAATGGCTGTAAATGAATTGTTGTCGGCCCCCATTTGGCTCGCACCGGCTGCCGGGTGCTGCGGTGGGGCCAGAGGGCGGTGGAGAGACAGTGGAGAGACGGAGGTGGCCACCGCTTGCCTCTCACTCCCCATCCTCAGCGGGATGAGAGTGGACAGGTTTGTTAAAAAGAGTGTAATAGCGCGTTCAGAAGAAATCAGCCCCGCCACTCACCGCCGCCAGCCCTGCCCGAGCCCTTTTCTAGCGGCTTTTAGATAAATGTGGTGGTGTGTGCGAGTAGGGATGCACACAGAAACACACATATACACCCAAATATGTACACACACTTTTGCACGCAGACATAAGGGAAGCTTTTTACTGCTTTGTGAAGCAGCTGGAAACACTGCATTGTTTTCATCATTTTATTTTTATTTATCCATAATCCCCTTAGTATAGCTTTAAAGTTAATGTTTGATATTTACATTTACTGGTTTCTTTCACTTTAGCAAATGTGGCACGAGGTATAATGACAAATTGAGCTGTAAACTCTGAACTTAATAACCAGTTGTGCACCTTTAGCAGTAACTAACATTAACAGCTAAACAGCAGTTTTTTCTAATGGTGGAATAATGAACGCTGACCTTCTTTAACATAAAATGGCAACTTGGGTTTTACTTATCAATTGTTTTAGCAATTTGGTGATCTACTGATTATTTTGAGAATTAAGTACAGTGTTCCCCCGTGAAGTTGTGGTTCAGAGTCCGTGGCCTAATAATTGTTTGCGGAAACCCGAATTCACCGAAACAGCAAATGTCCTTCTCTTTTTTTTTTTTTTTTGCTTTTTTCATATCAATGTACAATTTTTAATGCATTTTGTGCTAAATTATTAAGAAAAATATAATTTGCTAACTTTGAAACAAATATTAACATAAATTCAGCTTAATTTCCATATAAAATATAACTGCATACATTTTTTTGTACTGATGAGAACACAAAGCGACTGTATATTGGCTACTCTGTGACGCATCTCTGGCAGCTGCAGTCCAGAATTCCCGCATCATAACAGTTTCCCGTGTGGAGTGTCTCGAAGGTTTCTCTGAGTATTTTTCTGTATTTTTATTAGTGTAAATTTAATTAATTTATTACTGTATTTACCTGCTCATACCAAAGAAAACACACTTGCATGAATTACAGTACAGTCTAAATAGGGGTAACATCGGTATTTTACATTCTAGCGCAGCAGTTCAGTGTAAACTGTACAGTACGTATACGGGTTTACCTTTACATTTTTTAAGGGTAACCCTGAGCATATTTTGAAGCATGTTTAGGATTTAGACTTTAAATAGCCATTTTAGGCATTTTTTTACCATATCACAAATTCGCAGTTTTACACCATTTCCGGAGTCTGCTGTAATCCAAGTTTTTAACACAGATTAAACAATGACATTTCTACATAAGTAAAATAAGATGTGAGCAGTGTCATTCATAGTGGTTTGATGTGAATTTTTTTCTCTAGAGATAGAATTGTTCACAGTGGTGGTGATAGCCTATATTTGTAACCTAATAGATAAGCCACCCAGTATGATGTTATGACTTAAAATGGTTATAGACAGTATCCAGATGACATATTAAAAGTTGTCATGCAAGTTCCCCGATTATTTGAGATAGAAAATAATCTATTATGCATTTCTGTGTGATGACTGTAATACAAAGTGTGACAGAGCAGCTCTATATGTTCAGTTAAATGAGCAATTTGGACACTAAGTGAGTAATTTTTGACACTAAAAAAGCTTCAGAGGTTCTTTGTCTCCCCGCGTTTATTTAGAATGACCAATTAAATTAGCAATTTTGGACGCGGTCCAAGAAATGGCATGTACCCAATTTTTTTGCACAGAGAGAGAGGCACCCAAAACAAAGTTTGTGTTAAAAAGAATCTGTTTAAGATAAGATAAACCTCTATTAGTCCCACAAGTGGGAAATTCGCTTAGTAATGGCAGAAAGTGGACAGTACAAAGTTAAGAGCAGCAAAATTGAGAAAACAATAGAATAGAATAAAATAAAAATAGACCAAAGTACTATGTCGCAAAATACTATTAAATAAAAATAAAAAATTCTCTCTATATGCAGTCTAAAGATGTACAGTATAAAATCTAGGAATATAGTGTGTATAGCTGTATTGTACAAAATGTACATGTATGTGTGTAAACTGTAAACTGAGTGTAACTGTTTACCACTGGGATCGAACCAATGCTGTTTTCACTCAGTGTGGCGTGTGTTACCATGCACCCACAGAGGGAGTGTTAAACTGCTCTCTATTACCAGGCCATTAATGGTTCAGTGTGGCTGAAAACAGGTGGAGCAAACTGTTTGTGCCTGAAAATGGGATAAAATGAAATAGATCAAAACAGCAGAGAAAAAAGACACCTGTTTCAGTTAATCTCTCAAACTAACACACTTTTGACTCATTCCAGTCATGCAGTGCTCCAGACTTTTCTTTTGCTCTGCCTGCAGTTCACAGAGTGAGGTGATGTAACAATGGCCAGTGTTCCATGAATGCAAGTCCATGGAGAAAATTATTGATTTTAGATGATCAATACTCTGCCCCTGATCAACCAATCAAAAATACATCAATACATGTGCAACACACTGGATATTAACAGATGTTTTGATGTCCACACAGGCTCAGACAAGAATTAGAACCTTTTTTGGCTATAAAACCAATAATAAAATATTTAGCTGGAACAATAGTGTGAAGTGATGACTACATTTGGGTTGTAAGCTTTCCTTGTAAGTTCCTTGATTATAAAGCAGCCTTAGTTAGTAAGTTTCTTTACAATAGACCCTAACACACCAAAGCAGCTCAAAGCAGTATCTCAGGTGATGAAATTATTAAAATTTTTTGAAAATCATCTGAGAATTCATGCATATAAATGAGTTAATCTGGGTTTGTTTTTTAATATAAGGGATACTAATAGGAGAAGTTAGTATGTGGAACTGTCATGGAAAGTGCCAGTTAAACAAATCAAGTAGGTGTCAAGTTATGATCAGTCATTGATCCTAAATAAGTGATTGTGATATCCAGATGACACCTGATCAGGTCTACTTTTTAGGTGGTGCAATTAATGGCAGTAAATTCCACCTCTAAGATTGACCTGCAATGTCTGTCTGGTTTTGTGTCTTTAGGGAAGACTGGAAGGATCTTTAACTGAAAAATGTTGAATGTAATGTGGTTTACAACAGTTAACTAGTTATCAAAAACATTTCACATAATACTAAGTAAGAGTTTCCACACATTATTAGTGTTTGTGTTGTTTGAGGGAATTTGTTCTGTGTACTAAGTTGTGTGATTGTGGGCCAGTTGTGATTGTGGAGCTTCAGCTTGGGAGCTAAAGCTGGCACTGATGTGATCACTCCACTCCGCCCCCTTCCCCTCTTGTGTTCCTGGTCCGCCTCCAGCTCGGTTCAGATGAAAGGACTGACCCACACCTCTATGTGTCAGCACTTTTCTTTTGACTGCCAGACCAATAGAATAGATTGTTTCTCTCCATTAATCAACAGTTCATCTGCACAGCTGACCAATTGTACACATTTAATCCTGCAGTGTCGCCCTGAGTATAAGTGTTTGTGTGTGTGTGTGTGTGTGTGTGTGTGTGTGTGTGTGTGTGTGCGCGCGCGCGTGCGTGTGCGCTAGAGCCTGATCACCGCACGAGAATAAATTGGAATTTTTTTTTTCCCACAGTGCATATTTGTTTATCATCAGCAAATTATGGTCTATAATGTGCTTGTTTGTGGAAAATCCAGAAATTTAGGTTTCTTTGTTGACGTCTGCATTACTACGTCAGCGTCTAATTAAGCTGACTTTGCTTGATCTATAATATTAGGGCCAGATCGCTTACAAGGCAATCAGTCAGCCCCTTTGATGGACATAGTTTGTATAGCAATTCAGATCCTGCATGTACATAAACAAGAATTTTAACTCTGTTGGTTTGCCAGCTTGTTTTCCTTCACATTTCTTAGCCTCTTTTCTGTTTACATGTTTATTGGTTACCTATGGGAAGTGCTTAATGCAGATGACTGTGACAGCTGTAGGAACATACAGAGGGCAACCCCTTCCGTTGCCTTTGATTATAGTGGTTTTTAAATATATTGCATTGTTTCTTGAGTTTTATTTGTGTGGCCTGATCATTGATCATCATGGGTGATTTAAATGGTCAGTTTTAAGACTCTGTTGGCACTTGCAGATTTCCCACTTGTGGGATTAACAAAGGTTTATCTTATCTTATCTTATGTCAGTATTGTTAAACTCCTGCTTTTAAGGAATAGTTTAGTGGATATCAAATGCACACAGCCTCGATCAGCCAAGGCATGTTTAGAGTCCAAATTTTGTGTCTTTTATTTAGCACTGGAAGGATGAGGCTAACATTGCTGACAAATACTAAAAGGCCGTAGCCGCCCAGATCTTTTCTGTAAAACATCCCTCAAACCCACTCAAACTGCATCCAGCTCTTCACTCCGGTGGTGCAGGGTCAAGTGGTTTAGAACACAGCAAGAATTACTGTGAGCTATAAAAGTAACAAAACAGTATAGCCAATTTAGACAACAGGTAGAGTGCTGATCTAGAATTAGTTTTTGTGACAGGAACTTCATAAATATGGAGGAATCAAAACCAAGTTCTCTCCAGGTCTGGAATCAGAAACTGTGTAAGGCTGATTTTTTTTGTCAAATTATTCCTTTAAAGCATCTGTATTTATAAGGGGCTTATCTTGTAATGATCATCTTTAAATGGCATTCAGTAAATGCAAGAAAAAGATGTTTTTATCTTAAAGTTAGTGTCTGAGTTAACTGAAATTCAAATAATAACTTTGGTGTCTGTTAGCTGATATAAAAGAACAGGCGATTGACAGAGTTCGCCAAACATGTTGAGCCGTCCAATGATGACATGTTAGCGGCATTTCAAAAAGATGTGAAGTCAAGCTTCGTGTAACTTGGAGGAAGCACATGCTCGCCCTTTACCCCCCCAGTGCTTGCCATATCACGTCATGAGGAGTTCTAGATGCATACAATTGGAGGTGACAAATTTGGACAGAAAAGACATGTGTTGGTGTGTGAGTATACCTCGGCCATCTCTATTACCTACCTCTTTACTGTTTTCTCACATGTTTGCATCTCTTCTGCACTGAAGTGGGCCGTTATTGTATCTATACACTGGCGCACCTCTCCTGTAATATGTATCTGTTGGCATCCTCATCTCCCAAGTCTGTTTGAAGCAGTGTCTTCTGGCCCATCCGTCGCACCCACCGCGGAGTAGACTTAAAAGTAGCTTTTCTAACAAGTAGGACGAGCAGCTTACCGACTCAAGATTGTAATCTGGAAACACGAGCCGATGGAAGTGACCTCTCTCAAAGCCTGCTACGTCCACCCCCTACTCCCCCAACTCTCATAGTGCGAGGGCTTTGAAGTATTCTTCTGAGCCAAGAAGCTGAGATTATGATGTGCGGGGGGGGTTGATTTGAGAGTGCATGAAAAAGGAAGGGAGCGAGAGAGAAAGCCGCAGTCCCTTTTCCTTGGAATGGCTCAATTGCCTTCCTCTTTTTTTTTTTTTTTTTTTGCTCTCACTGTTGTCTGCTCTCGCCAGTGCTATTTCACTAATGTTACATCTAGTGTGAATGATGAGCTGCCTTGAAGAGTTTGTCTTACTTTGCTATTTTTCTTATAGATCTCAGTGGGACCACTGTGCTTTATGGCGCAAATGTAATATGGTGATAATTACAAAACACAGTACATATGACTATTTCATTTTTTCCTCAGATGGAATAAGTTGATGGACATCTCGCCTAAGAAGTGGTGATGGATAGGAGTGATAAAATGGAATTTAAATATACCACAATATTTGCATTTATACATTTCACAACAATATTTGCATTTATACATTTCACAGACACTCTTATCCAGATCCAGAAAAAGTGTAGCTTAAGGAGTCTTGGCTGAGGAGTCTACTATTATTATTTCTTTTCTTTTTTTTAAATTTACTGTATAATAAAAAAATTGAGATGTAAGTCATTAAGAGGTTTGATCTATGATGGTTTTATGCAGGCATTTTGAAAAAGTGCTGGAATTCCTCTTTAATGAGCCCATACTCCTCTAATGTACCTCACAAACCTGACATAGCTAGTTTTAAATGTTCTGTATTTACATATATAAATAATATGTGTGTGTATTTTTATGAAAGTAATTTTCACATTGTGCAAATATGAGAATTGATAGACAGATATTGAGTAGTTCAATACTTGATATCAGATGATCCTTGAGAACCAAGTATTCATAACAGAAAGGAAAAGAAAAGTATCAGTGCATCTATAAATAAGACCTGTTTAATCTGACTTAGTGCAGTGTACAAAATGCTGAATACATCTCAATTCCCTTTTTCTAAATGTAATTTTTAAGAGGCACCATATCCATTCTATTTTGTCCAATGTAATAAAAAAAATCGTGACATATTGTGTACCAAAACGTGTCATTATACTGAATTTTTTGCTCACCCTTACTTCCTCTTCTACTTTTACTTAGCCAAAGGCTGGATGCTGCTGTTAGTAGACGGGGGTGGATGAGTGTCTGGACCTGAGTTCCATGATTTTGTTGGGTCGAGACACCTAGCCAACCATACAGACACATATACGCACACAATCCACTGGGAAGGCAGAGGCATAAGTTTGCTGAGTTCTCCCAGTGGATTTCTGGAGAATTTATTGGCTGGTGGCCGGCAGTCACAGATTAAGGGAAACGTCGATCAGTAATGACCCCTTCTACATGTTAGTATTGCCGTAAAGCCAGCCTTTTATGTCGGGGATATCGGAGTGGGAGCTATTACACATGACAGGGGTGAGCAAGGGACTGCGGACCAAGGCTAGCATTATTAAATATTGACTAGTGCCATGATTTATGTAGAGCTGTGGGGTGACTTTTTAACTGTGATATATTCTTTAGTCGCCAAACCCATCCATTAATCTTTTCACTAGAAATAAGGCCTATGCTGGCTGCATATTTTTACCCTGCTTCCAAAATGAGAAATTGGTAAAACAGCTTTAAAAAAGAGGAAGTTTGTTTATGTTGGTTGTTTCTTGTCCAAACTCTTGGTGCACCTGAAAAGGGTTAAAAGATACAACTAGAATAAAGAAAATAAAATTTGAGCTGTTGCCCAGTATATTGTCTGCAGCAGAGTACAGTAATAAGAACAATATTAACTTTTCAACCCAAAACCATTCAGCTCTCTGCTGGAATTGTAAAGAGGCTTATATCATGGAAAACTGAAATTCCCTTGCTTTTATAAAATACAAATTCTAGCATGGAAAGAAGTTCTTTACCATCTGTTTGGCCTGAACAGCAAACTTCTGAGAAGTGTCTGTGACTGCTTTTTTAAAAAACACATCCAGTCAAAACCGATAATTTCTGTATAACAGTCAGAAAAACAGCTTGTTTAGTTCTATGGGATACTGAGAAGTGATGTAAAATGTGTCGGAAGTGGGCCTCAGATAAAAAAAAGAAAAAAAAAGCAACAAATATGTGAGAAATGGGCTCTTTAAATTTTTCTTTTAAATGGAGTGCAGCCCATTTTTTCCCCGCCTGCCCTTGGAGTAATTGTACAAGAAAATGGCAGCTAAGAGTTTGATCACAACACAGGAGGAGTGATAGCATGTGGATGTGCTTTTAGTCACTGGGGCACTTCATGTCTATTGATTTCTTTATAGCACCACCACATTTCAGAGCCTTCAGATGGGTAAGGGCTAGAGGTTATGGACTCAGAACACGTATTCACACACGTGTGTGCACGTGCACACTCCATTCTCTCCACAACAGCACATCTGGCCTAGAAGCGAGGTGAGAACTTGGAGGAAATTAATTCGCTTTTAATTTGCAAGCAGGGCCGTATATCCTGCAGTCGATTGCATTACAGTAAGTGGTGGTGGCTGGGGACCTAGAGGCCTGACTCTTGACCTATTGGTTAATGTGCCCAAATGCATGTGTCTAAGTGAAGACATTACGTGTGTGTGTGTGTGTGTGTGTGTGTGTGTGTGTGTGTGTGTGTGTGTGTGTGTGTGTGTGTGTGTGTGTGTGTGTGAGTGTGCTTGTGTGTATGTGTCTGTGTGTCTGTGTGTGGAATGTAGGTCTTACAGTTGAGGTGTGTGTGAGTTTAAAAGGTCTTTACAAGCCAGTGTGTTCTAGAGAGTATGAGGTAGTGCTTTTTAAGAGTGTGTGCGTGTCTGTGTATGCATGTCTGTGTGTGTGTGCGTGTCTGTGTGTGTCTGTGTATGCATGTCTGTGTGTGTGTGTGTGTGTGTGTGTGTGTGTGTGTGTACACTATTGCCAGGGAAGCAGTAAGCCCAAACAAAATTTCATTGGAAAGATCCTTTCTATTTCTTCTTACAGCAAAGCAGCAGTGTGAAATTTTATAGATTTTTATTTATTTCCTCTTTCTTTTTACACATCTCCTTATAAAGCTTTCACCAGATTGACAGCCCATGACCCCTACCCAAACAAGACATTTTTGCTGCTATTATTGTATTTTTGTTCTTGTATTTTTGTTCTTGTATGTGTGTGTGTGTTTTTTTAGCCATGAGCCACCTTGCTCCGTTTTTAAATCAATGTCTGGGTTAGCAAGAGCGATCAATCCCCATTTCTGGATTAAGACCCAGACAGCCAAAGCCTAGGCTTCCCTGTGTCAGCAGGGCACTGTGCATCAAACAAACACATACACAGTGCACCACCTGAAACACATCTCTCCGTCTGACTCAGGAAAGAAAAAGCCTTGTTTCTCCGTGGTGTCTGTGGCTAATGGTCAGTGTACATAATAAATAAATAAACAGTGAAAGAAGAGCAGCTGTTCCTCTGCACTGATGCTTCTGTGCTGAAGTGTACTCATGCTTCTCTTAGGCCCAGGACACACCAAGCTGACTGTCGGTTGTGGGACACCATCAGACGGTTGCTGAGTGTCAACAGTCGCCTGTGTGTACAGCACCATTGGCTGTAGTCAGTCCTCGTCTCAGCATTCGCTGTGTGAGAATGTGAAAAAGGAAAGAGACAAAAGCAAGAAAATGGCACACTCATGAGGACATGCACAGAGAATGGCCTGATTTTATAGTACAACCATTAATAATTTTGATCGTCCAAATTTTACATGATCATAATACGGATGAGAGAAATAAAATTATGTATAAACATAGACATACACTCTATAGACAAAGGTACTGGGATATACCTCGTAATTGTTGAATTCAGGTGGGCCTTTACTTCCAGTGAAGGGCAATCTTAATGCTTCAGCAGACCAAGACATTTTGGACAGCAGCATGCTTCCAACTTTGCGGACACCTGGCTGGATGTGTTCTGTGTGGAAGAACGTGACTGGCCCGCACAGCCCTGACCTTAACCTCTTCCAACATCTTTGGAAAGAACTGGAACAGAGATTGCGAGCCAGGCCGCCTTGTCCAACATCAGTGTCTGACCTCATAAATCCTCTACAGAACGAACAAATTCTCACAGAAACTCCAAAATCTTGTGGAAAGCCTTCCAAGAAATTTGGAAGCTGCAATAGCTGCAAAAGGGGGGCCCACTCCATACTAAATTCTATGTTTTTGAATGCAGTGTCATTAAAGTCCCTGCTGGTGTAATGGTCTTGCACAAAATACAGCGTGTTGAAGCAATACATTTTTTTTTACTTTTTGTAATGTTATCATGAACCTGTGAAATGTGTTTTATTTCACTGATTAATATACAAACATTCTTGTAATGAAAAGGATACTGTGGGTTCGGATCCCCACGATACCTTCACTTTCTCTCAAAAATTAGTAGTTGCTAGTGCAGAGGGTATCACCACTGCACTCCACGCAGCACATGCAGGGAAACAATGTGCTATGGATAAGAGCGTCTGCCAAATGCATAATGTAAAATTTTTTAAACCTGCCAGGCTAAACACAGACATTTGAGGCTTAAATATTCAAACAATGCACTTTTTTTACTTTCCGTCCTGTAGTTTAACAGTTTTACAGACTCCTAGGGAACTGCTCCCTGCCTTCCTGGAACATTACATATATGCGCATCCATCAGTTGTAGTCTTAGCAGTTTGTTTGAGGGCAAATTTCCCCAATAGATTATGGTGAGCTAACGGAAAAGCATAAGTATTGTAGAATCAAAGGAATTATTTTATGTTGGAATGCTAAAAAGCACTTTTCTAATTTGTGTGTATGTTGCAGGCCTGAACAAGAGCAGTATAGAAGAGACTGAGATGGAGACGAGAGTTCAGCTCATTACAGGCAAAGCTGGCCACTGGGTGTCTATAGGAGACCTGCTACCCTACTCCAACTACAGCATGCAGGTCAGAGCCTGCAACACTCAGGGCTGCGTGGAGAGCACCCCGACCAGCATTTCACTTCCACCTGCAGGTTAGTGCTCTACTCTGTGCCCCTCACACCCATGTGTCACTCAGAGCTAGATCAGAATTTAACAGGAATTAAAGGTTTTCTGAAAATTGTTGCACTGCAGAGACACAGACTCTTTTGTTTGTTGTATTGTCACAAATATACACAAATATCATAATGTTATTCACTATGCAAAATGACCAGTGAAACTTCACATGTCCCCTAAGATTATATATGACTGTGTGCTAAAGTGACATCCCTGGTGAAATTACATGTTTTGTTGTTTTTAAAAGTGAAAGGAAGTGAATACAAAATCTGAATGGAACAAATATGACACATTTCTACAACATTTAATGCATGATTACCATTTATTTAACACATGTATGCATAATGCTTCTATTTATGTGCTCTGTTTAATGCATGAAAAACCAAGATGGCATCATGAATGGCAGCCTCATGCTGCACACATTTTTTTGTTTTGTTTTGTGTATTTTCTGTATGTTTTGCTATACAAACTTTGTTACTTTCACCAGTAAAAAACTGTTTAAGATTTGGCAATTCACTCTGGATAGTTTTTCATTGGTTTTCATGAACCAGTTAACTATTTTGGAGATCTTAGTTGGGGAGGCAACGGCAAGCTCCCATCCAGTCGCCTTGGAGATCTGCTCTCCTTGCTTTGGAGATCTATTCTTTTTGCTTTGGAGATCTACTCGCCTTGCCTAACAAAACAGACAACTGAACAAACAGATATTGAACAAACAAATATTGCACATCCTGCTGCATTTTGTTTCATTGAAACCTGGCTCAACGAATCTGTTTCATCTCCACTAAACAGTTTGTGTGATTGTGCTATCAGATAAAGCAAAAGGCATTAGAATGTGCTCTTACATCATTGAAGGTTGGTGTATATATGTCTGAGTGCTAAGTACATACGGCAGTCCAAACTTAGCGATCTTGTTCGTAAACTGCAAGCCGTTATTTTCACTACAGTTTTCCGCCTTCATTCTGACTTCCCGGGAACAGCTCGGTACAAAACCATTTGGACCCACTCTTCATAATCTTCGGGGACCACTGCTACACGATTCTATAAGGTTTATATCACTCTGTTTCAAGGGCAGCTTTGGGGTACTCTGATTGCTTCTTGATTTATCTTATTTCAGCCTACAGACCGAAACAAAAATCTGCTAACCCTGTCGTCAAAACAGTGAAACAATGCACTAGTGAGGCAAAGTAGGAACGGCAAGAATTTTTTGAAGCTGCAACTCATGACCTGGACAAACTGACAGATACTGTGACATCCTATACATCCTTTGTGAGTGCCAACCAATACCTACTGCACATACGACAATAAAACGCTATGATGTTAATCACATGTGAAGCTGGGGTTGATGTGCAACATTTTGAAAATGTAAAGAGCTCGACTACATGTTTCATTAATCTTGGTCATGCGTGACTAAGAGTCGCCTGCTGTTACCATGAGGTGTTTTTGTGAGATCAGCAGCATTCAAGTCTTTGTTTTTAGCTGTACAGAGTTGTGTTTTTAGTGACTCGGCAGGTGTTGTTTACATTAACCAACGTTGCTCACTCCTTTGCTTAGTAACGAAAAGAACTTGCAATACATGCAAGAATACAACCAGTTGGTGTACTGATCTGCGGTGTTCACTAAAAATGCACTAGTGCCATCAAAATCACTCTAAAATTACATTGTATTGCATTTTTTACAACGTACTTCATAGACCTCTGAGATTTTGCTCCTAAATAGATTAAATTCTAAAAAAGTCAAGTACTAAAGTTTTCATAGTCACCCATGTTTTCCACATTTCTGCATAATTCAATCATTTAGATACCCAAAGTCATTCTGAAGCATTTGATGTGAAGTAGGCCTCCGAGTCAAGGGCTGTTCATAGTGGTGGGGATACCAGACATCTGAAGAAATCTGAGATGTGGTTTTATGATAGTTCTGAGATTTAGAAAAGTTTTAGCCTAAACTGTTTTAGCATTTTTATTATTATTATTATTATTATTATTACGGAGGCACTGAAAAGCAAAATAGCAGTGATGCAAATAAATAAAATATAAATAAAATACATTTCAATTACTTTTTTCAATAATTATATTATTAATATATGTATATGACTTATTTTACCATTATTAACATTACAGATGAAAACCCATGTGTAGGTTCTCTGGGCATTTTGGATAGTAAATAAAATAGCTAATAGCTTTGTTTTCTGACCCCTGGTTCCTATCAGCACCACTGCAAAGATACTTGAGTTAGTTTGTTACAATGTGCCGTGTCACAGCTAGCCACTTTGAAGGATTGTGTTGCGTCCAAATAATTGAATTATGCAGAATTCAACGGAATTCCGTTTTAAAGGCCTCAAAGTGTTTTCCACATTTTATCCTTTCACAAAGCTTGCAAAAACAAAGCATCATGATACATCTTCTGGAT
The DNA here is from genome assembly GCA_037974365.1 of Hydrocynus forskahlii. Lineage (NCBI taxonomy): Eukaryota > Metazoa > Chordata > Actinopteri > Characiformes > Alestidae > Hydrocynus > Hydrocynus forskahlii. The sequence goes on from JBBPCX010000001.1 coordinate 37,215,582, forward strand.
CATGAAAATGTCTTCAAGAACTGTGATGTTACCTGTTCAATCACTGCGCTCGGCACGGGGGAGTGTGAGGCGTTTGATGACTCTGGAGCAGCCAGGCCCTCTTTGCCAGGCCAGCGGGGAGACATTCCACATCTGCTGCCTGACAGAGAACAATGCCTGCTGCTGCTGCTGATCTGAAAGACCATCCCTGTCCATTCCAACCGCAGATAAGCCCACTCCCATCCCCCACTTCCTCCAAAGCCCTGTGGACGCACGCAAAACAACCAAACACTGGAAGTTTATTACTTCGCTCGTGAGCCGCACTTTCCCCACTGTTAAATTGTTGTTGATTTTAATTATGACTCTTATGGCTGTGGAATGTTCTTTTTTACGACCTTCTCCATAGCAAATGAAAGGTAACAAGTCATTGGTTAAATAGGGCTCGGTCCATGCTTCCTTTTACTTAATGGTGTGGGAACTTATTAAACTGATTTACACACGGGGACGGGTGTTGGGTAGCACGCGCCAGGCAGCAGGCTATATGTGCTTAAGCAGTGGGTAAATTAACCATAGGGTGATAAAGAGAAGAAGAAGGCTAGTGATTTCTTTCCCTGCTGAAATGTGTTGGGGTGGGGAAGGAAAAGGGAAAGGAATCGATGGACACACGTATGGCTAAGAATGAGGGAGGAGCTGAACTCGCTGCAGGCATTTTATGTTCTAATCCGTATTCAATATTTGGCCCTGTCTTAACATGTAGCTCCTTAGTGTTGGAAGTAGGTTTGATTAGCTTCCCTCTCTCTCTCTCTCTTTCTCTTCCTTTTTTATTTTTCACTTTTACTCTTTCTATTTTATATCCTCCCTTTCTTTCTCGCTTGGTGTTTTTTTCTTCTTCATTATTTTTCTTCTCTCTCTTAAGTCCTTACCCTCATCTAGCCTTCTTACTTTTTTCTTTTTTGTTTGTTTCTGACCCTCTCTCTCTCTCCCTCTGTCTCTCTCTCTCTCTCTCTCTCTCTCTCTCTCTCTCTGTCTCTCTCTTTCTCTCTGTGTGTCTCTGTCTTTTACAGTCAAACACAGACACACACACACTCCCCAGGTCAGTTTAAGCTCCAGGTTGAATGAAGAAGCATCAGTTGCATCTCATGTGGCGATTTCACTCAGCAGCCTCTTTTTTTTTATAACAATTTGATCAGTCTCTTTTTTCCCCTCTGGTCCAGATGTCTGGGAGGCCTCCTGCCGGGCTCTGAGTATGGTAATCCCCCTTCCATGGGCAGACATCTCCGGTGATCAAAGCGAAAGGGGAGGCACACAGACACAAGTGTGGCTGATAAGCACCTCCGCAATGGCTCTTAATCCTAGTAAAAGCAGGAGGAGGACCACAATGGGGTCCTGGTAGAGAGAGGACATTTTTACTGCCACCTTTCAGCCTCACTGCTCTGTGGAAGAGTGTTGTTCCCTATGGCATGGTTCTCTCCTACTGGCATCCATAAGCAGAAAATCAAGTCTGCTAAAAAGGAAACAAAAGTTATCAAAGGAACCTCTGTGTTCTGCTTCTGTCCTATTACCCTAACAATCTTCCTCCGTGCTCCACCCATAAACATAAATGTGCTTTCATAGCATCTGTTTTGAGGTTGGACAAGCTTTACAGAGTGCCCATCAAACCCAGCATCTCAGATTCAGTGTCTTTTTTTTTTTTTTTTTTTTTACTATAGCTAGACGTAGCTTGTGTTGATTTGAGGTTTCTGGAAACCTGAGAAAAAAAGCAAATTGCAGTTTTTATCTTGCAGTGCTTCTTACGGCAATCAGAACTATGAACCATCCTGGTTTTGACACAAATCTTTATTAGGTCCTCCATGTTGATCATTCAACATTTCTGGCCAAAGTGCGGGGTTGTGAAAAGGAATTTTAGGGTTAGTATCAATTTAAATTTCATCCAGAGAAAGCTTGTGTCAAACCTTTGTAACTGCAGCCAGAGTTGAAGCAAATCCAGAACTGAAGTTCAGAACTTCAGAAATGAAGTTGATCCAGAATTGTGCTCAGCATCTTCTCTTCAGTTTTCATTCTGTTTTGGGCATCGCTAGAACACGGCTTCAGCGGTCTATATATATATATATATATATATATATATATATACACACAGTTACGATCCAAGAGCACCCGTGTATAGTGAAAATCCTGGAAAATGTGGTTCAAAAAATGCCTAAAAATGCCTATTTTTATAGTGTAAACCCTAAATATGCCCCCAGATATGCTCCCAAAACACTTTAATTTCATT
>JBBPCX010000001.1:37217932-37231139 GCA_037974365.1 Hydrocynus forskahlii
TTTTCTTTGGTATAAGCAGGTAAATACAGTAATAAATGAATTTAATTTACAGTAATAAAAATACAGGACTTTAAGAAAAGCAAAATGAAAAACACAAGAACACTTGAGACGCCCCACAGGGGGAATTCTGTACTGCAGCATCACAGTATATGTATAATCTGCAACTGGGAGGGCAGATAGGCATGTTTTAGTTGCAGGTGGGAGCTATTAAGAGACCTGAACAAGTCTTTTGTTATGTAGACCCCAAAAGTTTCATCATAGGTAAACAAAGGAAGGGTGTTTGACCTTCTTCGCTTTCCTGAAATCTACAATTACCTCTTTGGTTTTTGTGGTGTTGAGAGCCATGCTGTTTACTGTGTACCACTCTATTAGATGTTCACCTCTTCTCTGTTGGCTGTTTCCTCATTGTCAGAGATCAATCCAATTATTGTGTCATCAGTGGAGCTTAACTATAGTGTTGTTTTAGTGTATCAAGTTGCATTCATGGATGTTGGGGTAAAGAGGATTGGGCTTAATATGCAGCCCTGTGGTGCTCCCTTGTTCAGGGTTAGGGTGGAGGAAGTGGGGTGTCCCATCCTCACATTCTGGGGTCTGTCTGATCGAAAGTCCATAATCCAGATGCATAATGGGTTTCCCAGGACCAGTTAGTTGAGCTTGCTGACCAGTTTGTGTGGGATCATCATGTTAAATGCAGAGCTGAAGTCTACAAATAGCATCATGGCTTATGTGTTTGGGTTTTCCCCAAGTGAATTGCAGTCGGCTCAATACACAAACTAGTGTCGGTCCAGGCTTGGGGGGGTGTAATTATGTGACAGGGTGAGTCTTTCAAAACACTTCATGACAACTGGGGTTGGAGCTACTGGTCCATAGTCATTAAGCTTATTCACCGCTGATCTCTTGGGGACAGGGACACTAGTGGTAAAGGGGGCAGTGGCTTGTTGAAGCGAGAGGTTGAATATGTTGGTGAAGACCTCTGGTAGCTGGTCAGCACAGTCCTTCGACATGTGACCACTCCGCCTGAGCCTGTTGCCTTGTTACTGTTAACTCTCGGCAGTGTGGATCTCACCTATTGGCAAAGTACAGTCAGCACACGCCGCATCAGCTGATTTCTCTTGTTCTTTCTCTGGGTGTTGCTGTTCCGCTTGTTGAAGTGGCCAAAGATCAGATTCAGAGTCTAAGGGAGAGCAGCATGCACACCAATCTGTGGGGCAGTGTTAATTTTGTATTCTACCAAGGTCCTGATGCCCTTCCCCATACTGTGGGAGTTACTGTTATTGAAGTGTTTCTCAATGTGCTGTTTTTTGTTTGCACTTGGCATTTTTGATGCCCTCCTTGAGGTTCCTCAGAGCAACACTGTAGGCCTGGGTGTCTCCAGTTTTGAAGGCTGTGCCCTGTTGTTCTCTGTCCAGCCAGGGCTTCTGATTTGGGAACACTCATTGTTTTCTGTGTTAAAATGTATGTAGTCCAGTACAGATGTAGTGTAGTCCTCTATGTCTCATGTGCAAATAGATCCCAGTTTATACTTTCAAAATAGTGTTATAAAATACCTTCCTCTGCACATACCTAAACCATTTTAACAGCTGACTTTCTTCTGCGAGTGTGTGGTTTGTATGATAGAGCTGGTTTGGCCTTGTTGTTATCTGGGACATTTCTGTAAGCCTGGTCCAGTGTATGTGATTAAGGTCTCCTGCTACGATGACAGCTTCTTCCGGGCATAAAGCTTGCTGCTTGCTAATGGAGACATGCAGTTTGTCTATGGCTAATTTACCGTTAGCTTTCAGGGGTACATACACTCCAATGGGAGTAACGGATTTGTGAATTCTCACTGTAAAAAGAACTGCATTTACATTTTTCTTCAAATTGTGTCTGGTAAGCAGTGTTCCTCACTGATATTCACAAATGTACACCAACTTAACAGCACCTCCTCATTTGTTCTCACCGGAGTCTGCCGTTCTGTCTACAGTGCTGTCTAGCCAGGACTCTGTTATGATAATTGCACAGCTAGTTGTGTTGCACAATGTCTGATATCATCCAACTTGTTAAGTGACCGAGCACTGGCAAGAATGAGACTTGGCAGGTCTGGTTTGTAGTGCTTAGCAGTTAGCCTAGCTTGTAGGCCTGCTCTGTTTCCTTGTTTTTAACTTCTCTCCCCTAGCTGCTTTGTCCTCTCTCCGGGGGATAGTGAAGTCGACTTTGTCTGCTGGACGAAGGATCTCCACTGGGGTGTCTGGTAGGAAGATGTTTGGTATATCCTACACGTGTTCCACATGAAACATATTCCGCACGTTCATAGACAATGTCTGTACAAATGTTTTGAAATAAAAGACATAAAGTAAAAAAAACAACACAGATGTTGCGAATGTGCTGCTGCATCTACATACACCGCCACCATCAAAAACGAAAGGAAATGCTGTGAAATTGCTGATCAGTTCAGCAAACTACATGCTGGAAATGTTTCTTTGTGCTGGCTGCCAGAGAGCAAGGCCTCGGTTCGCTTTGGCGAACAACAGGCAAGGAGCAAAGTTGAAGTTCTGCAAGAAAAATGTTCAAGTTCAAAACAAAGACATGAGGAAGTATAAATTTTAAATACCACACGTTTCCCTCCACTCCTCTCAGGCAGATCTTTAAGCTTCTCGTAGCTGAACTGAAGCCTTGTCTCAAACTGTCCTTGTTATATCAAAGAACAGAAGGGGAGAAAGCTAAGAGATCCAGAGGAAACATAAAAGTGCATAGTTTAAAATGATTAGTGACACTTTTGATATACCTGAGGAAGGAGGGAGGCGAAACAAAGGAAACTCCATGCCGACTGTTTGATGAAATAAGTCTGTAAGGAATTAACTCTTTTGTCAACTGGTTTTCTTTGTTCTGTGCAAGCTCTATTGCTCTGTCTGTTTCTCTCGCTCTGTGTCGCGCCCTGTCTCCTTCCTTCTCTTTGTCCATTTCTCTTTCTTCCTTTCTCCGTCTCTCTGTCACTCTTTCCCCTTTCTGAGACAGAAATCATGAGCTCCTTCTTGCCACTACATTTTTTTGTCATTAACCCTTAGAAGTTATCACTGTTGTTTGCTAAATTGTGTATGTTACATAATTATTTGCTTTTTTTTGCATTTTGTATGAATAAATCTACTCTGTTGACTTGTTGACTTTTTTAAAGAAATGACAAAGAACACAGAATGTTATGCACAACAATAACTTAAATAAAATATGTACTCAACTTACAACCACCAATTTGTAATTGATTGGAAAGGTAAAATCCACACTTTCAACAAGTTTTGCTTGCTATGAGAAGAAACACGTAAAATTACACAATCGTGAAAATCTGTGATTTCCATGTGATTTACTTGCGGACATGCATTTCCATCAATCAGCCCCAACTTTAAAAACACTATCAGGTGTTATGAATAACACTGCATTGGGACACTGCATTGGGACCTGTCAGTGGGTGGGATATGTTCAGCAGCAAGTGAACAGTCAGTTTTGAAAATGATGTAGTGGAAGTAGGAAAAAATGGGTAAGTGTAAGGATTTGAAAACTCATTAGACCATCTCCAAAACAGTTGCTTTTGTGGGTTGTTCTCAGTATGCAACAGTTAGTACCAACCAAAAGTGTCCAAGGAAGGACAACCGTACAACCCGTGAACTGGTGACAGGGTCGTGGACAACCAAGGCTCATTGATGCACAAGGAGAGTGTAGGCTAGCCTGTCTGGTCTGTTTCTACCACACCCTGTTTGTGTGTGTGTGTGTGTGTGTGTGTGTGTGTGTGTGTGTGAAGGAGAGAGAAAGTGAGAGAGATTGGGTAGGTATGGGTATGATGTGCGTGGAGGCTGTATACTATGAAGCAGTGAGGTCCTCTCGGCAGCAGAGCAGCATGGCAGATTGCAGTCCAGGCCCGTCCATATGCTCGTCATCATCATTACGTTTATGGTTGCTTGGCCGGCCTCCGTCGCGGTTATTTCTAGCCAGTGTATGGCAGCAAAGGCAGATGGGGGAAAGTGTGGAATGGCTTTTAATGCAGACGTCCATCCAGCAAAGCCCCATCCGCTCCTCTCCTGCGGCCCACGACCCAGCGCCTGGCCTAAACCAAGCACTTGTGCATTATGAAAATTGCAGCTTGGCAGCAAAAGTCATTTTGAGCTACTGCTGACATGAATGATGAGGCTGACCCCTTGATGTGCAAAGAGACAGTCCCTATATGTGGGCTCTAGTGTGCAGAAAAAACTAGGGTAAGCCCCATTGTGAAGCTAGTAGGTGCTGCACACTCACAATCAGCTCTGCCTCTTGGACAGTGTTTTTGGACGTTGTGGGCCGCGGTGGTACTGCCAAGGGGCCCACTGAACGTCATTTTGTTTAATTGCAGTCTGTGTTATTTAAATATGACATGTTTGTTTTATCATTTGCAAAAAGAAAATAGATTGGTAACAAGTTAGATGGTTTTGATTTTCACTGCAAGTAAAAATATTTCTCAGTTGCATGGAATTCGTCCATCATGGATATTTCCAGTGTCTTTTAAATAGAAAGATCCTAACACTTGACCGGTTAAGCATCTCAAAGTGAGAAAACTGAGAAAATCAACCCTAAGTATATATAAATACTGTATTTAATTTAGAAAAAAGCTTTTGTAGTCAGTTGTATGAGCCTTAATTTCTACAAGGTTTGAAAATCCTGCTCAAGAATGCTTATTAATAGTAAAATATGATTTTTCACAGTGGTGATCAATGTCATCATTTAAAAATTATATATATGTGTATATATATATATATATATATATTTATAGTAAACCCCCGCTTCATCGCGGTTCAGCTGTTGTGGCCTCAGTCTCTCACTGATTTTTTTCTGAGAACCGAACTAATAATTGTTCGCAGATACCAAAGAAAACACGCGTGCATGAATTGCAGCACATTCTATACAGGGGTAACATCAGTATTTTACATTCTAGCACTGCGGGAGTTCAGTGTAAACTGTACAGTACGAATACGGGTTTACCTTTACATTTTCTTTAAGGGTAAAATATTAAGCTGTGTATAAAATGAAATTAGAGTGTTTTGGGAGCATATTTGGGGGAATATTTAGGGTGTACACTGTAAAAATAGGCATGTTTTCACCACATAACATATTCGCAAGTGTTCACTATAGCCGGGTGCTCTTGGAATGTAACACCCACAATAAGTGGGGATTTACTCTAATGTATCTCCATTTCTAGGGTTTGTTCTTTTCCTCTTTGTTGTATATTAATGGGATATTTGACATTTGGAGGTGAAAAAAGGCCTAAAACTAGCTAGCAAACTTGGTATATAAAGAAATAATGGGTTGCTGCAAGTTTGTGGTACTTCTGCAGCTGGTGGCCTGGTGGTTTGGGAGTTGTTCCAATGATCGGAATGTTGTGGGTTCAAATCACAGGACCACTGAGGTACCCTTGAGCAAGGTACCGTCTGCACAAACGCTGTGCCGCTGACTGCCCACTGCTTCACTTGGTCAATTGGTAATATGCAGAGAACAATTGCATGCTGTTCACACTGTATGCTGTGGTGTGTTCGCGTATGTCAAATGGACTCCTTACAATTGTGGTTGGACAATGACCAAATAATTGTGCCTGAACAAAAATTTGCTCAGTTTTAATGGATTTGGTAAAGAGGCTAGCTGCTTGCAGGTCTTACCCCAAAGAGTTGGTTTAGCTTAGTTTGTAGCATGTTACAAAATCAGAAAGTGGCCTGGAAGAAGTATATTTGCAAATGAAACATTGCTTATGTAGATCTCACACGTGTGTAATCTTTGTGATGTATCTGACCAGCTTTATTTTGAAGTGACAGTTTCTGTATCATCCAGTTCTTGTAGCTTGCGCCTAACCTAGGCTTTTGTGTTTGGACTCATACACTAAAAGGCAAGCTTGCACCACCCGTTCCTCTGTTCCTCCTGTCAACCTAGATGAAGGATGAGCACAGCAAGCTTTTGAACATCCGTCAAAGAAGCCCTGTGTTTACTGACATCCATTGGCAGGCGCCTCGCTCATCAATCAGCGCATTAACATCTTTAACCCCTCTCGTAATCTCTCCGAATATTAGTTGATCTCGTTTCCACTTGCGAGCTGAGCCTCTGGGGGACTGGAACGCTGGGCTTTTTTTTTTCCTTTTCGCCTTTGTAACTTTCACCCCTCGTCGCCCCTCTTTTGTTTCCAAAGCCGTGGCAAGTGCATTTGGTATTCCAGTGAGGCGATTCTATTTCAGCATGCACAAAATGACTTAAGTAATCAACAGTTATTGAGTGCTTGCAACTGCATGAGAGGGATGTTGATTGGGAATGAGCCTTCACTTAAGAAAAGGACTTCGCTCCCAGCACTGGAGTGGTGTATTATTGAAACAGATGCTGGCTCGATTGCTCCTCCAAATACATGATTTATCCTGGAGTTGTCACCAAGTGCTGCAGTATCACTAGAATCAGCCTGGTTTCCTTTGGGACAGTCAAGACGTTTCTTTTAACATCCTAACCACCATGCTTAAAAGAGCGAATTTTGAAAGCACAACTGCAGTGTGTTGCATTATGCATTACCCTGACTACGAATGTTTCCTGCCAGGCTATTCAAATAAACCTGTTGTCATTTTAATTTGTTTTTTTATGTAGCTTTCCGTATCAACCGATAGCAAGACACTTGTAAATGTAAATGAAAGAGTGCAGAATGTCAGCTTCATGATATTGAGCGAACAGTACAGGAATCACAAACCTTTTGTACATATAAATCCTTAAATTCTATATTGTTTTATGTTCTATATAGATTTTTTTTCCACTAAAGGTCTAGTTATGACGGGTTTTGGTTCTATGTACCAACAATGGTAGTAGTTCATTTTTGTTTGACAGTTTTCCAACATTTCTTTACTTCTTAGAAGTAGAATGATCTGATTGGCTTCCATTTTTTATTCAAAATGAGTCCAGACTTGCAACTTCAGTGGAATTGGGAAGAGCCAAATTGCTGTTGGAATCATAGTCATGACATCACAAAAACGGTTTTAACATTTTTGCAGTCTATATTGCTATAAATTCTTTGTAGTACAGATGCCTGTTCTACAAAGCATTGCGTCCACACACCCGTCCAGTTGTGCTGTCTTGGCTTCAATAGGGAACTAACTTAGGATTGGCAGAACCCAAAGGGTATTCTGACGCCATAGCAGATCCCATTTTGAAATGTTTTGTGAATTAAGATGTGAATTGTAAGTTGTGAAGAATCTTCATACCAATTAAGAACCTGTGTTATGAAAGAATATAACAACATTACCATCCACTGAAAGGTTGTTTAATGAACCCAAAATGATTCTTCTCCAGCATTGTTTTATTGTAATATTAAAGTAATAATTTATATACAGAGGCGATCAAAACATATCTGAAACAAATTGAAATATCACCCAGCACCTACTGTTTTTCCAGCACCTACTAGTGGAAGCCATACTTTAGTGAGAGCTTTACCTAAAACTCTCGCTGTGAGCTGGTTATTCTCCTTATAACAAACAGTGTTATTGCCACCAAGGGGCTGATTCAAATAATATAGATGATTTCTGAGATTTGTAAACCCAAGTGCCCCAAAATATACCAAAAAACAGCTTGTAATGAAGAAAACTTACTTTGTATGGTATAAAAACACTTCTGGGTGAAACACTTCTGGCTTGCTGTAAAAATTCATACCCGATGAAGCTATGGAGATAGGATATGACTAAGACAGACTCCATGTGAAATTGTTTGACTGCTGTAAATCCATATTGCATGTATTGGATTTTTTGGCAGAAACAGAAAAAGCTGACCGCACCTTTAGATAGTTGTCATTCACAATATTCTTCTCTCCCAAGTCTCTACTTAAACAGGGAGGTCCTTTCATTACCTTTTCTATCTCTCCGGTCTTCTACCCCAATTTAATTTTGTGTCCTGAAGTGTCCTGAAAATCTTTTTTTAAAGAGGAGAGAGAGATATGCTGTCTTGAAGTCATGAAACAAACACCTATGTTGGATGCCATCTGTATGTGTGATAAAGTACGGTTCAGTTTTACTGTACTGTACTTCTGGTTTGCTTTTAGCAAAGAGGAAAGCTGAGGGCCTAGTCATTTCTGGGGCTAACAGAACTGCTTAACTGTGTGTAGAGGTAGAAATAGCTAATCAAGACCTTTGCTTAAGCCTTGTGGTGCTGGATTGAATTCTTACTGTTTCAGACTGACCACCAACATAATGACATTAATACAGTAAATAATATTCTTGTGCATGTCAGTGCATTCAGGCAACCGTTTCAGTGGTTTCTGTCAAGATGCTCATTATGTTTTGCTTTTCAGCTGATCTTTGTAGAAAAAAGTTACATGTATTCTAACAAACTGAACACAGTTTTCATTCTAACCATAAAGATGTTTTGTGTTTGAATTTGCCAGGTCAGCCTGGATTTCTGGAATAGAATTGTCAGCTCCATTTTGTTTCACCTTATTCGGTTTTGATTAACAGGGACAGTTCACATTAGTTAACATTCCTGTAAATATGCCGGTTTAGGCAAATTTCAACTGCAGTCCCTGGGCAGCCACTATACAGAAAATTTTCGCTCCATATTGTTATATAAAACAGGTCATCAAATTCTGGTGCTTTATAGTTGGATTTTTGCCAATACAGATACATTTGTGGGACCTCAGTAACCACTGATCCACACTACTTCATCAACTTCAGTGTTTACTAATACGCCTTCCACTGCTGTCCTACACTTGGCTTATCTCTGCTTCACTTCTCTCTCTCTCTCTCTCTCTCTCTTTCCCTCTCTCTCTCTCCCTTCTATAAGCTCCAGATGGCCTTTTGGCCCCGAGGCTGGCAGCTGCCACCCCCACCTCACTGCAGGTGGCCTGGCTCAGTCCCGCACGCCCCAATGCTCCCGGACCACTGCGCTACCGGCTCCAGATGAGGAAACCAGCCACCCAGCACATACTGCAGTGAGTCTCTAATGGCCATTACCACTGCTACACACCTGTATATGTGCCTGTGTGTCTCACATGTGCACACTGTTACACTACCTACACATGTAGGTCACTTCCTCCAGGCCCACCATTGTTGAGTAGAACTGTTTTGGTTTATGATTCTCTAGTGCTGCATATCCATAACTTCCAGTCACGTGACTTTGTTGTTGTAACCACCGTGTCAACGACCTACTTTAACAGCAGATGTTGGGAAGCAGCTGAATGATATAATCCAAAAAAATTTTGGATATAATCCAAAACATTTTTGATTGATGTTACCCCTTTTATTATGCCTGTAGTAAAGGTTCTGTATTCATATAAGTGTTTTTCCAAGAACCCTCTTAATTATACGCATCTCAGTTTAAAAAGGTAGTGAGTTGTTGAAAGCTTATATAGTTCTATGGTTCCTTTATAACATTGTACAAAGAAGCATTTTACAGTACTTTGGAAAAGTCTTAGGCACCTATGTAAATTGTTGAAAGTCATTTTTCTCAGCATGTGATAGTGTCTTTCTGCTAGTTAATATTAGAATAAGTGCAAACAAACAAGAAAAGTTAGTTTTGTTTGTAAAAAAGTCATAGATATTTTGTGAGCTGGTGAGGAGAACGCAGGTTTAGTTGCAGATTCCTCCTCGGTTCCTCCAGCCGTTGTTTGGATTTGTGAAATTCCATCAGCGGCTTCTGATTTAATTTAATGAAGGATTGATTTAGTCAAACCAGGTTTCTGATGGAAACTACTAGTAATACCGGACTTCCACAAGAAACAAATTGTTCAACGGTACATAAAATCACTATTTACTGTATAATGGTATTTGTGTTTATACTTTTCGGTTTTATGTAGTATATTTATTAATATTAATTTGACTAAGACTTTTGCACATTACTGTGTATACATACAAAATGCTGTACAAGTACAAACTAAAAAACTACAAGTGGCGCAGGGCCTGTACAGTCATGCAAGAAATGATTAATTTTCAAAGTGAAAATAACCACACATCCTCTGAAGAGAAAACTCATTTTAATTCTCAATTGCTGAAACATATAAAAATGTGGACTGTGCAAAAGTTATGACACATTTTGCATTTGTTTATTATTTATTATTGTTTTCTTTTTTCCAATATGTTAATTTAGCAAATAAATATAATTACAGAAAATGCCATATTTAAGTTTGTTCCTTACAGAGGATCTGTTAAGAAATACTCCTCAATGTTTGCATTAAACTGTATGTATGTTTGTATTAATACTGTATATGCAGCATAGTAGGTAACTCTGTCCTCTACAGGCCTTCGATTCTTAATTGTGTTCGGCACACCACATCACTTCTACAGAGTTCCTTTTACAAGAATATGCTACATTCGCCTGCATGTGTAATATGGATGAGTGCCTGCCAAATGTGTAAAATGGTCTAAAGTGACTTAAAATGAAACAGATGCTGATGATAAAAAATCAAAGCAGGGTAGAATTCATAAAAAGAAATTATTTCTCAGTTTTTGTTTTTTTTCAGACCACACCCAGAGCCCACTCAGAGCCCAATTGAAAAATAATATGAAAAGGAACTAACTTCTTCTGATATGTATGCATTACATGCCCCCTGACAACAAATTGCTATTTAATCAGAGAAGGTGGAATTCTCATTCTGTTGTAATAAATAAATGACTAGGCCCATGTATTATATATCAGCCTCATTTCCTGCCATTCCATTCAAATGTATTTCATTGTTCAGGTGATTTATTTATTATAGTCCTATGGTAAATTTGATCGTGGCGCTTGGTGAAAATTGGTGCCGCTCCAAGACTAGCATGACAGTATTGCAATCACCAAGAGTCTCAAGGCGTTTAATGAGGACCACTTAGATAGAGCTGTTTTTGCGGGAAAACAAAGAAAAGATCAGTTTGTGTGTGATTTCATGGGTTATAGTCATGTTGTGAGCACACAAATTGAAGACATAAATGGATATTCAAGGCAGTCAACTTGTTCTAAATTTCATCAGAGCAGTTTTCAAGTTAAGAGGAAAACTGTTAACTTTATTTCCTTTTGAATTGGATAACAACTTTAGCACAGGATTATGCTTATTTTGTGGAGTAAGAGAGGTGTATGCGTGTATGTGTGTGTGTGTGTGTGTGTGTGTGTGTGTACGCATGTGTTCTACAGGCTGGTGGACAATGAGACAACAGTGTTCAGTCATCTGGTGGAGGGTCTGGAGCCATATGCTGAGTATGAGTTCAGACTGCTGGTGTCCAACAACTATGGAGAGAGCAGCAGCTCCTGGGTGTCTCTCTACACTGCACAGGACCGTGAGTTACACCCCCACACGCATGTTGGTGTTCCTATATTTGTGGACTTCTGCTGATTTCTGTATTGCTGTTGGTGAAGAATGCTACACCTAACCCTAATCTCAATAAACAAAAGGCTGATTTTTGGCTTTAATTTTCCCCAAAAATGGTGAAAACATGTTTTCCTGCAATTTGTCCTCACTTTTATAACTGTCTCATTTTATACCATAATAAGGATGTCTAGTCCTCACAAAGTGTTAAAAACAAGCACAGTCTTACATGCATCTAATAATGAATGCACTCTGTACTGCTGAAGAGTGTTTATTAGTGTATTTTGTGGACTTGTTGATTGTACCTGGCAGTGAGCAGCACCTACTCTCCAACAAAGTACGTCTCTGCACCTTTTACTCCTGCTGCTTCTTGCAGAAATGCTTAACACACTTCTGGTGAGCTTAACAAACAAAAGACCTTTCCACCAACTCAACACACACCTCTCGTCATCTATGGTTTTTGTGCGGGGCACCTTCTCTCCCACTAATCAAACTCCAGAGCTGTTCCAAGCACAGATGCCACAAGAAAAGAGGAATAGAGAACACAAGGGTGTGCAATGGAGTGAGAGAAAGAGGAGAGACATAGTGTGTGAGAGCAGACATATAATAATCACGCAGAAAACAAACCCTGCCCATAATCCAAAATTGTGTGGGACTTGGGTCGGCACACAGTTAATACTCTCCAGTACTGTGTCCAGTACCTCTCTCTGTCTGACATACACAATAATGCATCACGCATTCGTGGCGAGACACATTGCATCTTTTTTTGCCATAAAACACCAGCGACCCTTCACACTTTCTGTTAACACAAATGGTCCCAAATGACTCAATATAAAATCATGTTGCATTAATTTATATCAAAAGATGAAAACATTTCTCTTTATTCCCTTCAAATACACTTTCAGAGATACAAGTTGGAAAGCTAACAGCATCGATATGTATGTGCTAGGGGTATAACGATACAGTCTACTCATGATTCGTTTTGCTAGATTCAGGGCTCACATTTCAACACATTCACAATAGATTCAACAAACTAAGACTGTAAGCAAAAACTGGGATCTCACAGTTCTTATTTAGTCCTTCTTAGGGATGTACATTTACAAAACCTTTCTTTTGTTTCCTTGCATTTTTCCTGTGTAATGCAGGCTCTAGAAGTGTACTGATACATGCAGCACATGATTTCATTAATTAGTTCGCAATATTCTCACAATTTTTAAAAATGAAATTTGAAGAAAAACAATGAATGAATTCACATCTGACACACTTTACTAATGAGACTAGAGCTGGAAGGCAGGGGGGAGGCTGATGTATGACATGAATGTGTTGGAATGGGTTGTTGCTTGGCAGTATAAACAATGCAGTTACAACAACTATCATCATTAATAGAATGCTTTCTCTCCACGATGCATTGTCACATATCAATGATGCATGTCATCACATTTTTGCCCTGCAGTATCGTGGTATTTCTATGCATTGTTACATCCCTAGTAAACCTGTGACCTGAACAGTTCGATTACGATTCTTTAGGA
Organism: Hydrocynus forskahlii; assembly: GCA_037974365.1. Classification (NCBI taxonomy): domain Eukaryota; kingdom Metazoa; phylum Chordata; class Actinopteri; order Characiformes; family Alestidae; genus Hydrocynus; species Hydrocynus forskahlii. The sequence continues at coordinate 37,230,743 of JBBPCX010000001.1, forward strand.
AATTGTGGAGAGAATAGTTGTGATGATAGTTGGTGATTTTGCATGTGTCACCATGATTCAGTTCAGTTGGTTTGATTTGGTATTTTTGGCCAAAATTGAAATGCGTACTTTATTGAAGATTAGTGTATTTGATTATAATAAAGTGTAGCATTCCTAAATCAGTGCTTTCGAATTACCTCTCAGATGCAGTTTAGAATCCCTAAACATTGAAATAGACACATCCAGGAAGGAGTATATACAAATACACATGTACACCAGCTGACAGTGTTGTATGATGTGCATGTAAGAGCATTACTCAGCAAGTACAGAAGTAAAGGAGCAAGTGGTGTGTGTGTGTGTGTGTGTGTGTGTGTGTGTGTGTGTGTGTGTGTGTGTGTGTGTGTGTGTGTGTGTGTGT
>JBBPCX010000001.1:37231239-37252727 GCA_037974365.1 Hydrocynus forskahlii
TGTGTGTGTGTGTGTGTGTGTGTGTGTGTGTGTGTGTGTGTGTGTGTGTGTGTGTGTGTGTGTGTGTGTGTGAGCTGAAGCTAGAGGTGTATATCTGCTAGATGACCTAGCTGGTGTCATTGTGGACTGATTACCGTAATAGAATCATATTAAGGTTCATAACAGACACTCTTTGCTAAGTTATAAATTAATTATACTTCAGTCTATTATCACATACATTCTAATTAAGGAGCCACTATTTGCATACACTCAAAATGCGCTGTATTATGGACCATCACCTCTTCATTACCATGCGGAGAGTTACCTCCCTCACCTCTCTCTCTCTCTCTCTCTCTCTCACTCTCTCTCTTACTCGCTCTCTCTCCTCTTCTCCTCACCCCGTCTCTATTCTCTCTTCCTGCTCTCTCTCTCTCTCTCTCTCTCTCTCTCTTTCTCGTTAATGCCCTGCAGCATTCTGCAACTTCCGCTGAACTTCTTTTGCTGCTCCTGAAAGAGAGAGTGGGTACGTGAACAGAGTGCAAGCCTGTTGCTCATGGCACTATGTTTTCTGCTGTTGCTGTGTGTCATTGCCATTTAACCCCTTAACATCCCAGGCATATCACATCCTGAAACTTTAATATAATTTTCCATGTGGAACACCTTCTACTGAGATCAACTGATATTTTTTTTTTAGATTTAAATTTTAAAGCACAAAATAGAGTTTAACATATTGTAAAAATGAAACATAAAATGTTTCATTGAATTTTATGTTTAATTCAGCAATTCAGTTTAATTTGTCTACTGTGTAGCACATGTTTTCACATGCAGTTTTAAATTGTAATTTAGATAATTATATTAAACTATGATAGTGAGCAAACCAGCCTTCTGGAAATGTTACACTCCACACGGATATCTGTGTGGAGTGTAAACTGCCGGTGGCCTTCTCTCCTCTCTCTTATTTGCAGTTATCTTACCAGCATTGCTACCTCCATGGCCTGTGACTTGGGAGAATAGCAATATTTTGAAGAAAAGAAATGATTGTTATTGTTAAATCTCAAATCTTTTTATTTCTATAAAAAGAGAGCTCTTGCCACAGCCAATTCGAGCCCGTGCTCGGCCAGATTACCGAGAAAGCGCCAGTTTTAGTGGTTCCCAGCACTCACCTATAAACACTCTCCCCTATACCATCAACCAGGCCATCAACGTGAAATAGTATGCGGCAAAGCCGCACTAAATTAACTGTGAGAAAGAATCGAGGAGATTCTTCAAAATAATGTGGCTGCTTGCGGAAGGGGAAAGGACGAGCAAGGTGAAATACGAGACGAGGAACGTATGTCATATTTTCTTTAGCCCTTTTTTTAACCTGTTCTTTGATGGGGTCCCCCTCCCTCATCAGCCATCACTTTCTCATCTCTAATTTAGAAATACCCCAGAGATAGTCCTATTCTGTTCCGTTCTGTTCTCCCTATTGGAATACTTAAGTGCACTCAAGTAAAGGACGATGGCTGTGTCGGCCTACATATTCAAACCCTGCTGCTAATCGTGGAATAATTACAGTTTGTCACCCTTTTGGTCTTTTACATTTGGGAGAGGCAGTATTCTTCTTTTACATATGTACACCGTCATACAGACAACTTAATTCATTTATTTGTTTTTCATTTTTCTCATTTTTCTCCACATCACCAATGCTGGAGAGTGTACTTCAGTACAAGCTTCCTCTGTATCATGTGAAGCACCACTATATATTTTTAAACTGCTGCTACTGCACCTGCATTGAACAGCTCAGTATGCTTGGAGAGCACTAACAATCAACTCTGTTACATCAGCTAACAAATGCCTGTGCTGGATGACTGGCAGTAGAAAGAGGGCCATCCTTCCCACCCAGAGAGAGCAAAGCCAGCTGATTTTGGTTCCAATTCCTGAACGTTGTGTTTCTTTTAAATCACATACTGAAAGTGTGATTTAGATTAAATATGAGTGTGAGGTGCAGGAAGTGGGTATATGTACAAACCACAATGGACTTTAAAGTAGACCAGAAGTGCTGCAGATGAGATGTAATTAACACAGCCAATCACCAGTCTAGATTTTGGACTACTAAAGTGTTGAGGTTTGATGTTGAATGACTGAATTCTCTAAAAAGTCTGTAATGTTGTAGTAATTTGGTTAGAACCATGAAATTGTTCCATTTTGATAACCATCTGTAGTCGTGTCAAGCTGATATAGCCCATGTTTACATTAGAATTTTGAAGTCACCTGGTATTTGGTGTGAATCGCTCTCAAGCCTGAAACTATTCTAGTGAAGATGTTTGAACATTTTAAGTATTCAGAAGGCTCTCCCTTGCTTCTGATTTTATCATTCCATTAAAATTTTATAACCATCTTTTTAATGTAATACCATCCGTGAATTTTTGCTCCTCAGACTTGACAGCTGGTCCTGTGAACATAAACTTTACCATGTAAGCTTTCCCTTTCATTCTGGCCTGTATCTCATACTTGTCTGTGTCTCACATGGATCTCATACTTGTCTCATGGACCTATATACACTCTACACTGTCTGAGAAAAGGGTGCTGTCTTGGTAAATTTTAGTCCACCAAGCTACAAACAATGTAAATTTACCCTCAAAGGTACATAACAGTCCTTGAGGTCCAGTTGTTTTAATTAAATGAGTTTTAATGATGTAATTTTCAGATTTTAATAGTTTTAAACAGATAATAAAGTAAAAAGATTGCAGTCAGACGGGGTAAATATAATCAATACAGCATAAAAATACAACTGCAGTGGAAAATGGTATAAATATATTTCATGGCTAAAGATGGTGACACTAAAGATGTATCCTGAAATTGAGACTCAGAGAATGTAAACACCAATCAGCCATAACAGTAAAAGCTCCTGCCTAATGTCATGCAGGTCCACCTTGTGCCACCCAAACAGCTCTTTCCTGTTGAGGTATAGACTCTAGAAGATCTCTGAAGATATCTGGCACCAAGACATTAAGAGCAAGTCCAGGCCAGTTCACTGGTTGTCCTTCGCTGGACAGCCTTTGGTAGGTGCCAGCTAATACATACTGGGAACATCCCACCAGATCTCCTATTTTAGAGATGCTGTGACCCAGTAATGTAGACCTAATTCGGGCCCTTTTCAAAGCCATTGCGATCCTTACACTTGTCCATTTTTTCTTCTTCCAACACATCCATTTTAAGAGCAGATATTTGACTTGCTGCCTAAAATACCCCATATGACTAATGTCACTGTGACAAGATAGTTAGTGTCATTCACGTTGTCAGTCAGTGGTTTTAATGTTGTGGCTGATCGATGTATACATATTTATATATGCTAGTTAGCAGAATAGTGGATTGCCAGACACAAAAATTCTTTGTGCTTTCCACTGACTTCGTCTGTGTTTGTAATTGAGGCCAATTTGTCTTCTTAGAAGGTCTTGTAAGACAAAGAGCACCTCCAAATTACAGATTTCAGATGTGTATGAAAGATGTGCTTTTATGTTATCCTGTGCTATTGCTGTGTTTGAGCAGAAAAATAATTGAAATGCTCTGCACTACCACATTGCTGAACATTTCCACTCAGCACTGCCCGTTATTTGTCCTATTCGTCCACAGCCCACTTTAACCTTCAAAACGGTCCTGTTGTCCCAAAGACCTCCGCAAATGCTAAAAATAATCTTCTCTCTTTCTTTCCCTCTCTTACCCCCTCTCACCCTTCTCCGTCTTGCCTTGTCACTTGATTGTGTTATTATTATGCTAACCAAATCCTTATAAATGTGATTTAAGGCTTGGCGGCCCGCGCTCTTGTTTTTCCTTCTGGCGTGGCGATTTACGGCGGTCCCGGGGAAAGGCCCCTCTAAGTATCCCAAATGTCCCGAGATTGCAGCTGTTGCCGGCGCCGCGATGGAGGCGGCCCCAGCGTTATTGCGCTGTGTTCCCGCCGCCGCACCCCGAGAGCAGTAAAGCGTCAATAAAATCAAAAGCACCTGCATCTTAAATGAAATTTCAATTGAAAAACTTAACAGCCCTTCAAATTGCAGAATTTAACACAGACCAGTAAAGCTTAAATAACACTTTGCCTCTGCAGACTGGGAGGCTGAGGGGGAGGAGAAGCAGGCCTGGTCTGGGGTGAAGTAAGCAAGCATAGTGCGGGGTGGGGGGCGGTGTTCATGTTCAAGGTGACTTGATTGTCTCATGTGGTAAAATTATTAACAATTAAGGAATTTCTCCAGAGGGCCACATTGGATTTGCCGGTGCAGGTACATACGCAGACATTTATTTATTTATTTATTTATTTATTTTTTGCAGCAGCAGCGACCAGGCTAGGGTGGGGCGAGGGGGCTTTTTCTGTATTCATGGAAGCTCCCGAACCTTTGTGGTAATTGAATCAGTTAGAGTGCTGAGTGGAGCAAGCATAAAAACCTGTTAACCCAAAGGTCAGATCTGTGCATTGTTTATTTATCAGGAGGTGGAGGGAGCGGAATCGGCGCCCCTTTCCTTCACAGACTTTGTTTAAAAAAAAAAAAATTATGCCCAACAATAACAGCCACTAGATAAACGAACAAACCAGGGCTGGAATCATAAACAGCAGCGGACGCAGCACTGACTGTTCAGGATTCTGTAAAAGCACCGAAGCCTCAGATGGAGCAGGATTTGTTTTGTTCTGTACAGATTCGGTTCAGGATATGAAGGCAGACATGCCTGAGTTACTCTCTGTCAGTGGATAGTACAGGGTGCAAAAGTTTGGTCAAGTGGCATGTTTTGTTGAACAGAGGCACACGTCTAGGCATTTTAATGCACAATTACTGTTTATGTGCTGAATATTACATAGCGAAAAAATGATAAACCATAAAATGTAATCTGTGCAAAAGTGCAGTGCACATTTGATATAGATAAATAGGAATAGGAAATAAATAGGAATTAAAATCGGAAGAAAATGGCATATTCAATTTGGAATACAGGGAATACATTTAAAACTTTACCTCATTCATTCTTATTTAAATTTTCTTTTCTTTATTTGTTTATACCTTATCACATTGAACATCACGCGTTATAGTTTCTCCCACTGTAGTTTAGTTTGTCTTCTTTATGTAGTCTTGAGCTGCCGCACTCGCTGCTGTTGTTACTGTACTTGCTCAGCTGTGGAGCTGTAAGCCGCAGAGCGCAGATCGTCCTGTCCCGAGCTGCCTGCTCAGGTGGGACGAGGCGCTGATGGGAGGGTGGAAAGTGGGCCATCTGTGGGGAGACATCAACAGCCCAGCACGCGAGAGAGCGAGCGAGAGGCAGTCACCTTGATCGGCCGCGCCCTTGCCGCTCTGCCATTACTGCCGCTGCCGTGGGACGTAAATGGAGGAAGAAAACATTACCTGCAAATGAGCTTTCATGGGGCCCCAAATATCAATCAGACACCCGAGGCTTGAGAGTAAGACGGAGAGGACGAGTGCGAGGCTCAACTTCACTTTATTTGGCATATTCCACTTCCACTTTTTTTCCTCCTCTTTCACACGTTTTGTAAAACTAAATGAAATGTCTAAAATCTCCAAAATTGTTCACTAGTTCATACAAGCGGCTTCTCTAAACATTATAAACCTAACAAGTGGGTTCTCTAAAATAAACAGTTGTGTGTAAATCTTTGAATGGCCAAACTAAATTCTACAGTGGAAAAGCTGGTATTATACTGTTAACGGGGCCTAGGACAAAATATTCATGTTCAAAGTATTCAAATTCATCTTTTAAATGATGCTGAAAATGGCAAGCAATATTTGTTTTTACACATTTGTACTTATGAAAAATCTTTTTGTGGAAAAAAATGGGCGAGGTAAGAAAGTGTAAACCGTAAAACATGTTTTGCGCAATGTGCATTAAGGTTAAAGTGGAATTCTGTTTTATACAGAATTTGAAAAAAAAAGCTGTGATGTGAAAAAGTGAATCAGGGAAACTTTCTGACTTAAAAGGGTGGTGAATGGAATACAATCTAATATAGCCAAACAAGCAGTGACCCTACACATATCTTCTGGGCTTTCATATTTTGTGGTCAAATCATCTTTTTGGTACTCTTTTGTCACTGACTAAAACATATTCAAGAAATGTCTTTTGGACCAAGACCTTATATTAGAACCAATCTGGAGTAATGCTTGGAGCAGACCGCTTATTCGTTACCAGTTAGTGTAATACTTTGTCATTAAATGCTTCAGACATGTGATTTCTGCCACCACTACTATGAACAATTTCACACCAAACACCTCTGACTCTGTTTACTACTTAATAAGTTAATCTTGTAGAAATGTTGTAAAATGTGTTGAATTCTCCTTTAACACAGTATAAATAATTTTGGACTACTTCTATTGGTCTATTTTCACATAATATGAAAGGCAAGTGGTGTAAAAAAGTAACCAGGAAGAATGGAGAGAGGAAGACAACATACTTGATATTTCTCTCAACTGATTTAATATCTTAACACCCTTTCACCACAGGAAAATGGTTTCTTACTGTTGTGCATTGAGTTTAATAATGTCATGAATCAGTCGTAATTCATAACATTTAAAATGTAGGCAAGCCTCGTGTTCAGCCCTGCTGGAAGTTTAATACTCCGAGTTAAAATAACTAAAGATAAGGCTTTTGGATTTGCTGATCGAAACCATTAAGCAGAGAAAGACTGAAAAAAGAACGAGGAAACACTGAAATGTATTTATGCCAGTTCCAGATGCAAATTGGACGTGGTACTGTCTGTAAAGGAGCAACTGTGCTTCTGTCCTTTTATGTGCGCTTCATGGGAGGATCTAGCAGAAAACGTGTGGAGATACTAAACATGCACGTCTGGTTAAATACTCCATTTGCTAAAGTTTGAGCAACAGCTGTCTCTGCCTGGCTTGAAAACCAGGTGTGAATTTGGTGTCATGTCTCAAAAATATTCTTGATAGAATTCCTTTAAAATGGGCTAAACATTAGCATGAGTCTCGATCACATGCTGAAAGAATGTTCATCAGTGTGGCTGCAAGATGTGTTTCACAAGTTCTCCTTTCATATCTGGAGTAGAATTAAAGCCCTGTTTAATGTTTTTGACTGGGAACTTTTTATTTAATTCCACTACCATATCTTTAAGCTGTGATTTGAACTTGTGAATAACTCCTACATTGTCTGAACTGTCAGTGGAGTGGTACCCTCAAAAGCATGTCTTCAGTAGTTAGGGAATATAGTTCTGCTATATTCCCGCAGTATTTTTAAAGCTACATTTACTCCATATACCAGAGATCCCCATCCAACAGGGATGATTTCCCTGATCAAACACACCTCGTTCGAATCACCTGTTGTTTGCCAGGTTAAGTGAGTGTGTCTGAGAAGGGGAAATACCAAACGGTGCCTGTGTTAGTCAATATCTGGATGTTTATCTTTGCAATAATATCGCAAAAGTCTGCAATAAGGAAATAAAGCTCTAAACAATCACAATCCCACAGGTCGACAAGGTCGCAGCTCCAAGTGAGTGTTACTGGGTGACACTGATTTGTAAAGTTTTTTTTTTAAAGGGCCCATATTCTACATTTTCCTTCTATTTCATTTTTATGTACATATGTTTGGACAGGGCTACACTACTAAAGGCGGAATAAGGATATATGTTGTTAGTTTTGTGACGTATCAAGTATCAAGTCAAGCCAAGTCAAGACACAAGTGCAAACAGGACAAGGAGCTAGGAAAAGAACACAAGAGCAACAATACAACTGAACGAGACAAGACAAGACAAGACAACATCCAGTGCAACAGCTACAGTGAGAATAAATACAGTATTTTGACCAGTACTGTATTCTAACAGCAGAGGTGTGCAAAGATACAGAAGTTACATGTGCAAAAAAAATGCAGTACAGCAATAAATATGATTGTGCAATTTGTAGCAGCAATACAGAACAGCGATAAATATAATTGTGCAATTTTTAGAAGCATCATGACAGTGTAATCGCAATACTAATATATGAGCCTAGTGGTTAGGGCGTCTGCCCTGCGATCAGGAAGTCGTGGGTTCGATTCCCAAGACTGCTAAGCACCTGAGGTACCCTGAGCAAGGTACTGTCTCCACACACTGCTCCCCGGGCGCTGTGTTCCTGTCTGCCCGCTGCTTCACTTGTAAATGGGTTAAATGCAGAGGAAGAATTTTGTGCTGTTCACACTGTGTGCTGTGGTGTGGTCACATATGACAGAATGGCCACTGTCATTAATAATTTATATACTAATATCCAATTGTCCAGCCCTAACTCCAGGCTTTCTGTTGTATTTTTCAATTTAAACCAGTTAAGTAAAAAAAAAGGTACAAATATGCCTCTTTCTTCTGGAAAGTGAATGTATTGTACCTTTAACACTCATTTAAGGTTAAAGACAATGTTGTACCTTTATGGTCTTTATACCTTGAGGGACTAAAGTTGTCCTGGACAGTGCCTTTTTCATCTTTATTATTTAAACACTAACTTATGGCTACATGAGCACGGTTTGAGTTGTAAGTTGCATCCTTAGTGTGTATGTACATCTGGCACTCAGTGTGAATATCTGTAAGTGACAGAGAAAGAGAGCATAAGGATGAGCCTCCCAGCTTGTATGTGTGTGTGTGTGTGTGTGTGTGCGTGAGTGTATAATTATGAAAATGACCTGAGCTGTCTGAGCCTGGAGATCCATGAAGGATTTTTTGGCGTGTACAGCTGTTGTTGTAAGCACTCAGAGAAAATGACCAGTCAGGAGACTTAAGTGATTTCCTCCAATTCACCGCAATCTCTTCACTGCGTAGTCTTAGCCATAGCTGATATCTGTCGCCATATAACCTCGGCTGAATAAATCCATAAATATAATTTCATATTTGCCCACAGTGTGCAGTGGCTTTGCCCATCCTCCGGGGTAAATGAGCTGATTTGCACATTGCCTACTCTCCATTTTAATCCACAGAATAAGGCTGCTCCAATCAGTGTTTGTCCTTGTGATGTCAGTCTCAATGCTGCGCTGTCAGAGCACAGCTGAAGTGTGTGAAAGGTTTCTCTGTGGATTATGGAGAGCTGCCTGTAGGAACAGAGTTTGATCGATGTATTGGTTATGTTCAATGAATGGCTTTTTTTCTTTTACCAACACAGTATCTGACCTGGGCCCAATTTCCCCATAGGCTTTGTAGTGTTAAGATCACGTTAACTGGTAGAGAAAGTGTCTTAATGTGATGCTCCCTCTACCATTTAACAGTCATCTTTGCGCTAAGATGGTTTAGGGAAACCCATGATGTTTGCCTTTAGAAACTAATGAAAAGATTTTTGTTATTTTTCTAATGAGGAAAAATACCTGTTACCTGTCATAGACTATACGTGGGCCTAATTTAAAAGATGAAATTGGGATATCCAAACACAAATGTGGGCTAAATAGAACAAATTTAAGTTATTAACCAGTAAAAGAGATTTTAAAATCATATTTTAATCCTGGAGAAGTGTTATACTTTAGTGATGAAATTAGGATTAGACATGTCAGGAATAAAATGAAGCTTTTTGTAGTTTTAGACAACTGTAGAAAATAAATCCTCTGTCCTCAGCTCTCGATGTTCTCTGAGACTTCTGTCAACTTAGCTGCTGATTTTTGCATCTGAGAACTTGATTCATGTTCAGGGGCTTTAGCCTGAATGAAAGAGTTTAAACAAAGAGATCAGACAAAAATGTAGAGCCGCTTAGACACTCTACTTTTAAAATAAAAAAAAAATCTTCTCTATCAGGGTTTGCATGCACAGACAAAATGCAGTGTTAAACAAATGTCTTTATTAATGCATAAAATGCACGCCTGAGAGTATTTAATGTACAAATGATGTACAAAAGTGCTTTTTCAATTGTGCCAAAATGTTTATGTTAAATACAGCCTAAAACATAGACTCTAATAACTCTAATAACTTATATAGAAATTTTAGAAACATCTTAAATTAATGTTTATAAAATTACCATATGCTAGAAATATACCAAGAATCAAAGTAATGTGAATGTGAAAATTCAATTCTTGTGGGATTTAACTGCTATACCTTGATCCCTAAATGAAATTCTGGGATTTTACGCAGCCTTAGAAATAATAATGGCTATTCCGCTTTTGTCCTTCAGGGCCTGGACCTGTTGACCCACCCGTGCTGTTTGACATCCATTCCAGAAATGTCACCGTCTCCTGGTCTCCCCCATCGCAGCCAAACGGCATCATCGTTCACTATAACATCTACCAGAATGGGCAGCTTTGTGCCACCGTGCTCGGCAACAGCACCAGTCTAACCATCTTGGGCCTGGAACCATACCAGCACTACTCCATCCAGGTAGAGGGCTGCACTGAAGCCGGTTGCACCCTTTCCGCTGACTCTCACACCTTCCGGACCCCTCCAGCCCCTCCCGAGGGTGTGGCGCCTCCTCAGCTCTACTCGGACACACCCACCTCTGTACTGCTGACCTGGGATCCACCGCTGCAGGCCAATGGGCTTTTGGAGAGGTACACGGTGGAAAGAAGAGCTGCTGGCACCCAGCAGATCTCTACAGTGGCCACGGTGCTGCCCAGTCAGACGCTCACCTACTTGGACAGCTCAACAGCCCTCAGCCCTTGGGGCAGTTACGAGTATCGAGTGGTGGCTAGTACCAAGCAAGGTGGCTCTAATAGCAGCAGGTGGGAAAGGGTGACTACTCGACCCTCAAGACCTGCTGGCCTGCAGCCGCCTGAAGTGCTGATGCTGGGCCCAGAGTCCGTGCAGGTAGGATTTTATTAGCATTTGTATTTTACTTGGATGGCCGATATTATATAAGCCAAGGGCATGACTCTGGTCCTGGAGGGCTAATGTAGATTGTAGATTTCCCTTCTCGAAAACACCATTTAATTATCAGAATTAATGGATGTGCTTGAGGAGGGGAACTATCAAATTGTGCTGGATACAAAACCTCCAGGACCTGAGCTGTACCCACTGGACAAAAAAAATCGTTCAGAGAATTTCTCTGCTAACACTCACACATTCTCTTGCTTAAGAACAACATCAGTAGGGTCAGATATGTTCATTTTAGCCCATCCTTGCTTAACCTTGTGCTTCCTGCCCAAGCAGACTATAACACGCGCCCACATTCCAGGGTGACATCTTTGAGCGATATTTTCAGCAGGCATGATGAAACACTGGGACACTTTGACTAAACTGTCAGATCTGGGTCCTAGTTTTTACCATGGAACAGCAGGTGAAACAGGCACAAAACCTCTAGCTGAAACGTGCACCCAGTGGATCCCAATCTCAGACGTCATTGTATTAAGGCAAAGGGACATGTAACCAATTATTAGGGAAGTTTGATGAAAGCTTATTTTTTCTTTTTCACAACAAATGACACCACAATAAACTTTTCTGAGCATATATCTGGTATCAAAGGTAGTCCTAGAACACTGGCCAACTGTATTTTAAATTGTGGTCCACGATATACATTACCAGTCAATAGTTTGGACACACGTTCCCATTCAACGATTTCCTTTGTTTTTATTATTGGTTACATTGTGGATTAATATTGAAAACATCACCTATTGCTCTGATGACAGCTTTGCACACTCTTGCCATTATTCAGTCAGATTAATGAGGAATCGACCTGGAATGGTATTTAATTAACAGGTGTTCTTCGTCAAGAGTTCATTAATGGAATTTATTGCCTTCTTAATGTGTTTGGGATCATCAGTTATGATGGTCGGGTTGGTACACAGTTAGTGATCCTATTGCACTACGGTTCTACTCCACATTATGGCAAGAACCACTTAACTAAGTAAAAAAAAAACAACAGTCCATCATTACCTTATTACAAAACATATTCTGGTTTGTTTAACTCTTTTTTTGTTTACTGCATAATTCCATGTGTTCCTTCATCATTTTGTTTGTTTTCAATATTAATCTACAATGTAGAAAATAATAAAAATGAAGAAAAAACATTGAATGAGAAGGTGTGTCCAAACTTTTGACTGGCCGTGTATGAAGTGCTGAATAAAACAAGCTATTGTACTCAGAGAACGGCTTTTACACTAGGGGCCCTAAAGATATAGTAATCAATGTGAATCTCAAAAATATCAACAATGAATCGGAAACATTCTTTAAATTTTTAAGCATGCTTTAATAGAGGCTTTTTACGCATTCTCAAAGACCGAGGGGCCCAGGATTAGTTTTGCTTATTTTTATTTCTCTTTTTTGGAATGTTTATCTTTTCATGGATTATGTGCCATAGTTGTTTTGCTGCTGCATTATATTTCTTGCAATTTATCGATTTATCAAAAATATTAATTATATCAAAAATGTGCAGCCTTATGTTCCTCTGAAGGTGTTTGATGTTCAGAGGATGTGTGGCGTGTAGAAAATGACCTGGTTTGGGTTAAAGTGATAATTTATTCATTTATAGCTTTTATCAAGTAAGCACACACTAGCCTCAAACTGTTTCAGTTTGGTAAGTAATCTCACCCGGACTTGCTTATGGTTTCTGAAACTGTAATACTATCATCTATCAAGATGGACCAAAGTACAGACATACTTAAAACAGAAGTAGCAATAGCTATACAGCATCAGAAACTTCATAAACAAGTCTGTATGAAGACCACCAAACATGTTCTGGCTCGTCGGCTAAAGTTGGAGTAAGTGAACCGTTGCTTAAAGCACTCCACAGTTGCTTGAAACTTGCTTGAAAGTCGCAAAACCTGTATAATGAAATTGCTCTGCTTAGAGAATGTTACCAAAAGTAGAGCTGTTCCACTTTTATCTCAGCAGATAATTCAGTAAAGTATTAACATTTTTCAGGCCAAAAGGACTCTTATAAACGATTAACCTTGTAGTAAAGCAATGCATCAGACTATACACATCACAGTACTTATGGTAGTGTAGTATTGTAGTGCATTGAAGTTGATGATGCAATATTTGTAGAAGTAAGGAAACTACTAGATGTGTTTTTTTTAGTGCTGGGCACATTAATGAGGTATTTAATTAACGCCGACAATTATTTTAGCGTCCCTATTATTTTAATTGCTCATATTTTGAAAGTTTTCTCGCTACTCAGCATAGACTGTTTCTGCTGCTCCCTGATAAAAGAAAAATGTTTCTTCTGGTACCTGTTCAGAAAAAAAGAAAACAGATTTATAAATGTTAACTTGCTGTTACTCAGAAGGTGCCTGTTATAATGTTCGTGGCTCTGGACCATGGGTGCTGGTGTTCTGATGAATTATGCTGCCTTGTCGATAAACGCTGCCGTAGCACAAATCGACAGCAGAGTCTATGCTTCATGCTACCCTGCCGGAAAATGCTCCCTTTATAATGGTAATAATGGTTATAAAGCTATAATGGTTCTGCTCCCAAACTAGATAAACGCGAATGCCCTGCAGGGGCAAATAGCTTTGGTTTTATATTTGATTTGATTACATTCATGTTTAAGTTCAGATTTACAGAAATATTTGAACTGTAACTGTGTAACTGTGTCAAACAGAACACTGCTGTTAAAAAGCTACTGAATTTTGTGCCTATAACAATGTGATTAATTGCAATTAATCACAGAAAACCATACGATTATGATTTTACACGAGTAAAAAATAAATTAATTAATCGTTGCCCTGCATTTGTTCTTTTGTTTATGAAAATGAGACTCACAAGATTAGTATTTTATCTCATTTTACTGGATTGGGGCCCACTTGGACTTTTAGGAAACTATCACTATAGATATAAAGAGAGGGGAAGATGTCTGTTGATGTTTTTTTGCATGTTGTTCATTAATGAGGTGCAACTGAAATTCAAATGAAGCCTGTGTGAGGCAGCACCACCCCCCATGCAAAACCTACAGAATGATATAGTTCCCATCTCTATTTCAGAGATTCTCTCCATGGGCATTGACAGTTTTCAGGTCAACGTATAGTTTCTCCTTTTAGCACAACCAATTAGGAGTGCTAGTGCAGAAGAACTCCATGTGAATGTGTCCTTGGAATGCTTTGGCAGGTTATATGTAATTTTCACGCCCCATTCCTGACCTTCCTTTAGCTTTAAAGGAACACTGCAGTGTTTTTCAACTTTCTGCTAAATTAGTAGCATACAGTTGATTACTGTGGATATCAGCTGTCTCCGTAAAAGTACTTTTACTGATAAAGAACAGTATAAAAAAGTGCATGGTTAGTAGGAGGTCCCTTTCCCAGTTTGTGCGTTTAGCTCCAGCACCTTGTACTTATGCTCATTTTTGTCTGTCCCTGTCTGTCTCATATTGTATCTTTCTCATCGTCAGACTTAAATTGTTAAACAGTTGTAGTTAAATGGTGATAAATTTTACGTTTATTCCTTTCAGGATTTTTCCAACGACTTGGAAAAATGCTGAAAGGAATAACGACTTTGTCAGCAGAGCACAGATCAGACTGGTCCAAATTTTGGTCCAAACCCAAATACAGCCTGTGAATTTTCTGTCTGACCTGATCTGACACATAGCATGGCACTTTGAATCTGAACCCATGCCCAACCCCCGACGCCAACATTCCATAGTGTGAGACATTACTCCGTACACATTAAGTCTTAAAATGTTATGTACACTGTACATGTTATGTTTATTAAAGTATTTTTGGATGTGCAAATTAAGGATAAACATCCTTTTGGCACTCCTGTATGAGCTTTTGTTTTAATTATTTAATGTCTTTAATTCTCATTTTCTTAGAGGCTGGTACATGAGAGGTTGACTCAGTGTGCATGTGAAAAACATTAATGTAATAAAAGTAGAGAACAAGAATAAAGAACAGAAACTAATACAGGTTGAGAAGTGAGGGAGATGGACTGTGAAAACCTGGTCATGATTTTTGTAGCCGCGCGCAAGGTTGGAAAATAATGTAGGGTTCAATATGGTCTGTTGGGATTGGACAAAAATTTAGAGCTCGAATTGTCTTTTTTTTTAAAGATTGATTTGTTGTTCTGTGTTATGGATGATCTGTAATTTATTTAAAAAATGTTGATGCAACTTGGAGGATATGACTTATAGGACGTGTCCAGACCAGACTGATATCGGCATTGTTAAGCCTTCATTGAACAGGGTACAGTGACTGTGATTCAAAAATGTAATACTCAAGAGCACAAGTTAGCTTTGCAATGTTTTGGATGCTTTACAAACTGGATTCAAGGGACATGAATGTAACCAAACAAGCTTTTCAGCTTAGATGCCAGCATGTACAAATCCACCCACACATGCTCATATCTGTCTCTCTCTCTCTATTTCACTCCCTCTGTCTCTCTCTCTCAGTCTCTCTCTCTCTCTCTCTCTCTCTCTGTCTGTCTGTCTCTCTCTCTCTCTCTCTCTCTCTCTCTCTCTCTCTATTTCAATCTCTCTCTCTTTATCTCTCTTTCTATTTCACTCTTTCTGTCTCTCTCTGTCTGTCTCTCTCTTTCTCTCTCTGTCTGTCTCTCTCTCTCTCTCTGTCTCTGTCTGTCTCTCTGTCTGTCTGTCTCTCTCTTTCTCTCTCTCTTTGTCTATCTGTCTGTCTCTCTCTCTCTCTCTCTCTCTCTCTCAGTGCCAGGAATTCTGAACAGAAATGCTTACCACTTCAAACAAAAGGCGGCATTTGCATAAACTTGAATTATTCATTTCCTCTAACCCTGGTTTTAGTTTATTTTAATGCTATTATTATTTTATTAATTTGGGAGCTGCTACATTTCTGTGTGTAACTGGATGAGAGTTCTTACACGTGTAAGAGCCCAAAACAGTTCTTTTCATTAGCATATGCTGATGTGCATTTGTTCTTGTGGATTTTTTTGGTGTCTTCATAGACTTTACATTTTACATCTTTTGTTTGAACGAATCGTGCACCCCTAAATGGTTTATTTGGTTTAGTTACAAATCTGTTAAGTAGTTGTGCTGTTTAAATTTTTATTGTGTTGTTTTTTATTGGTGCTTTGCTTTATCGTCTTAGGATGACTTTAAAAGTATTTTGATTCAGGTTTTTCTTGCCCATTTAAAGACAGAAAATGTTTCCATTCCTCCTAGAGTTCAGTGCTAGCTTGTCTTACACTACTGCAGCTGGCACTTGGCATTGTGCATAGTGATCTTAGGTTTTCATGAAGCTCCCAAAGCACAATTCTTTTGCTTTTGTTGCTTCCTTAGGCAACAACTGACTTGTGGCAAGTGAAAGTCATTGAGCTCTTCATTATGACACATTCCGCTGCCAACATTTGTCAATGGAGATTACGTGGCTATGTGCTTTTTCACCCGTTAGCAATGAACTCACTAATTGGGGGCGAGGGGTGTCTATATAATGTGTGAGATTCTGAATTTTGGTTTTCCCAACAAATTAAGCAGTTTAAAAACTTGTGAAAAATTGTAGACAGTGTAATTTTTCTGCAAAGTCAGAAAAAGTGCAGTGTAATTTATTATAGTACATATAGTACATATGTTTATTTGTTGTACATATTATTGTTGTTTTATACTTTTGGGCTTGAGAAACACCATCAACCGGAATCAAATTCCTTGTATGTGCTTGTTCATATACTTGGCCAATAAACGCGATTCTGATTCTGATTCTGATTGTATGAAAATATGCAGTCCTGTGAATTGAGTGGGAAATCCGAGGCAGAGCCTCAGTGCTTAAGTCAAATTTTTTCTGTTAATTTTGGTTTGAGGTGGTTGATGCTGTAGCTCTTAAGGGAGAGACTGGTATTTGTTTTGCTGGGCAGTATATTGTCTATACCTGCGTGAGCATTAATGTCACGTAGGGCTGCAACAGGAACCACAACACCACAATTGTAGCATGATAATCACGGTGGTGGGCACCAAGGGCGTAGCAATGGGAGCTCTTGGAAGGACCAAGGTGGACCAAAGCTCTCTCATTTGACAGCTAGACCCGCCCAGTTTCAGAAGGCTAGCTCACACAAGGGATAATTTTAAGTCCTTTGATGCCATTTGCTGTAAGTGCCATACCTCTGGAAATGTGTACAAAACGTGTATTAATGTTTGTTCTATAATTTGCATCATGCAGAACATTTCACAATGTTCAAGCCAAAATATAGCATTGTTCTTTTACACCAAAGTATCAAACACGAAAAGTGTTTTCTTGTCCCACTCCCATGTATGAAGTTAGTGCTTCATTTTACACTTATAGTGCCCCAGACTCAGCCGTATTAAGAGAACTGATCTTTAAAAAAAACCAGTTAATTTACAAAAAAAAAAAAGAAAATATTGGATATGTCTTTTCTGTCGGGTTATGCTCACTGTGTAAAGTTACCTTTTGTTTAACGTCAAGTGGCCTTTGTGTTCCAGAACTAAACATCAACAGTAAATCAACAACTGAACAAAAGCAGGACGAACTTCCTGATAACACTGCCAGTACTTTAACTGGCCTAGGGTGATGGAGGAAGCCAGCAACTGCTTGATCAACCACAGAAAGTTCATTCGTAAATTTGGAAAAAAAAATGGATTATAGTTCCACATTCTGGTGCAAGTTCAATCTCCCTCATCCTTCACTTCTTTTCTATCAATCAAACATGCTCAATACATTGCTTCCCCAAAATGCTGACATACCTCCTTGCCTTTGAGAAAGCATGCCACATGCTTTGTTTCCCATGCAATTCCATTAGGATTTCATTATCACTCACCACAGGCTTAGCCCTGTTTTAAATGTAATGAAAGGAATATTCGGTTCCCAGGTCAAAGTCAGGGTGTCTTCACTCAATCGCGCGCGCCATCGTTTCCAAGAGCTCATTGATCTAAAAGCCTCAGATAGATGTGCTGGAAACAGGCCCTGCTCTATTCCTCCCTCTCTTCAGCTGGACAAGACAAAGGGCTCAAAGGATAGGACACCGATCAGCTAGAGATCAAAAATTCAGTGTTACACTCTTATTAAAGGTTTATACAGTGCAGTGAATGATGTATTCTTTTGTGTTGTACTTTATTATTCATAAATCATTAATTGTTGAGTGTCCGTCCTGATTTTTAACCACCTTCTGTTTTGGTATGTTATCTTAGAGATGGATTTAACTGTGTGAAATGACACACAGGTTCTATAAACACTTCACATGTTTCACTTTCATTGTCCAGTTAGGCACAAGCATAGTGCTAATTTCTGTTAGTGCCCCTATGGAAATTTGCAGTGTGGTTAATGCCAGGCCAGTAGTGTTGCTTAATTTGATGACCGTAGTAGCTTACCTTGTGTTTTGACGCTTGTTACAGTCATACAAGTAACGGAATCTTTAGTCATCTATTCAGCAGTATTTTTCTTCTATTTTTAGTTTGAATTTTGCACACTAAGGTGTGCCAGTTTTTGAGATTGACACCAAACCAACTCTGGAATGCCTGGTCTCTTCAGAAATTATATACTTTTTGAGTGGACGTAAGGTTATTGCACAGTTAACAAATTATTAATATTTTATTTTTTTTTTCAGGAATGAATGATACATAGTGGAAAAACGTTTGTGCACAAGTAGCATCCTAGAATCCATGTGAGCTACAGCAGCAAAAGCCTAATGGTGTCCTGGTAATCATCTGGGATATCAAAGCAAATGCATTGTAACACCCTACGATTAAAGTAAAATAATAGGAACCATTTGACAACACCCTAACAACCACTGAAAACTGCACTGCACTCAGTCTGCATTTTCTTCAGGAAATTCCCTTTTCTAGTTTTTTTTGTACAGTGCTTCCTTCTGTAAACATCTGATTTTATTTGCAAACATTATTGAAGCATCCTGTTATTAACTGCAGGTTAAGTTATTATCTGTTGATCTCGTCATCTCTCTCTAGGAGGACAGAGTGCAGTCCAGTTACAGAGACTTTGAACCGTAAACTGGATAAAGAAAGCCTGTTACCAGCAAGTGAATCATGCAGTGAAAGGAGGACTATTTTGGGTCTCAAAAAATTCCAAACACAGACACTGAGTTCAGTTTTACTAAAAAGCATGTGAAAGTATTTGGATTGACACTTTAACAAATGAAACTGCACACAATAAATTAAATCTGACCTTTAGTTTTATAAGGTTTCTAAAATGCATTGGTATCAACAAAAGACCACCAGTGGTTTTAGGAGCTATTTTTATGTTAAAATGAACAGAACAGTAACTTTGAGCAATGAGGGTTTCATGTTATATAACTACAAAAAAAAAAACCCCACAAGTTTCTGCTGTTTGAATTTTGACTAACAATCAAATGTAATAATCTAGAATTTATCAACTGACGACCATATCGGGTAGTAAAGTGCTGTAACTAAAACTGGTGTTAAATTATGTCTTTGTTAAGTTATCTGGGTGTGTGAGATGTGTATATATGTGTTCTCCTATAGGTGACATGGTCAGCACCCCTGATAGCCAATGGAGAGATTGAACGCTACGAGATCCGCATGCCAGACCCCCGCATCCCTCACACAGACATCTTCACCCTGAACCACACCGTCACCAACCTAGTGCCATACACCAACTACAGCGTAACCATCCTGGCCTGCTCAGGTGGTGGGGGCTACGTAGGGGGCTGCACTGAAAGCCTGCCCGCATCTGTCATTACATTACCCACAATTCCACAGGGGCTAGCAGCACTCTCGGTGGTTGCCATCAGTGAGTCTTTCCTGGCTGTGTCTTGGGGGCCACCGTCCAGGCCAAACGGGCCCAACGTAAGGTAATTATGAAATAACATCCTCATTACAGTGCAGTATCTCTTTAGAAAATAATTTCATACCATCAAACAAGTAATTAAAAAAATACATTGTAGCCAGGGGTGACATAATAAAGTGATTTAAATAATTTGATTAGATTAGATTACATTTTGTAATAATTTTGTGATAATTAGATTACAAAATGTATATAATGAATGACCTGCTACTTTTTATTTTACAAGGGCTTATTTAAAGTCTTATTCTAGTCCTCCCAAGCCCCAACCACCCCCCCCCCCACACACACACACACACACCTTACAAAGTGACCCATGTTCTGTGGATTTGGTCACTTGAAAGTGTAATAGACTTGACTTGTGACTTGCTTATATTGACTTGACCTGGAACTTAAGGGTCAAGACTTTTTAGTAACGTGCTGTGATCTCTTTACTGATTGGCCACAGTAATGGCACTCCTGATCAGCATGAAGGTAGGTAAAATGCTGTAAGCTGTATAGATGGTGTAATGTACATTTATTAATAATGGGGAGGGAGGGGTGCATTTTGAAACTTTAAAAGTGTTTATGTAATGCATACAAACTCTTGTTTCAAACAAGCCTCTTTTTAGAGATGATAAAGAGCGACAGTAAACAGCTGAAATGGTGCAAACATTTCCCAGACTTTGCATAATCCCCTGGACCTGTGCCAGTAACATGACTTATATGTTTTATAAATCAACTACTGGATAACGCTCCTCATCTGAAATGCATCCTAACAGTTTTTTTGCTATGTTAAGTCTGTTTTTGAGCTGATTAGGAGGTAAATAAAGCTCTGCGTCCATGTCTGACGATTAATATTCATGACTCCCTTTTCCCGCCGCTGCCTTGTTTGTTGAACTAGGCACATTAAGCCTAGCTCTTGTGATTACAGGCAGAATTAATATTACTGTTGAAAGAGAAAGAGAGGGAGAAAACACAAGCCTAGCTAAAAAGCAGCACTACTGAAACGGCAGGAGGATTGCACGAGTGGAGCAGGCTGAGATTTATCGGGCCGTTTCCGTTGCCCTCAGGTACGAGCTGCTGAGACGGAAAACCCAGCAGCCCCTGGCCTCCCGTCCCCCCGAAGATTTCAATCGCTGGTACCATGTTTACGCAGGAGACAAATTGTTCCATGAAGATAAAGGCCTTAGCAGGTGAGATTACCAAAATTAGCTTTAATGTAAACGTTACTGGTGTGTACAAAACTGTTTTTGCGCACCGATGCCATCTTTTTAATACTGCTCAAAGATACATTAAGCAAATATCCCAAAGAATTAAATCGTTTTTGCTCTAATCTTTTGCTGGCACTGCTTGTGCGGGTGTGGGACGTGTGCCTGTGTGTGTCTGTGTCTGCATGTTTTTGTTGCACACCCCAGCATATCGCCCTCCTCTTTACCCCTTTTAACTTTAGCTTCTGTTGTTTTGTGCAAGTTTGCTTCTGTGGTTCATCGGGATTATTTCCTAACTTTGCTAAAAGTGAGGGGAAACCAATGAGGGGAGGTTGGTTTTATGCAAAACACATCACTATATCCAAACTTTTCCAGCCATTTCCTTCATGTGTCATGTAATTTATTCCTTGATTGGTAGCCATCCTTTATTCAAACAAATTTGCTTATTTTTGTCAGGTGAATTATTAAAATTACACATCACAGACCGTGTTTATTAGCAGCTATTCTTTTGCCATAAACCAGGATTACTGCTACTACTTGATATGGTATTTTTGGTGATTGCTAGGTGGTTGCTATGGTTTTCCAAATGTTTACTAGGGTGGAACTCGGTGGCTGGTGTGGTATCTTTGTTGGTGGTTAGGATGCTGCTAGGTGGCTGGTGTGTTATCTTTCTTGGTGGTTAGGATGCTACTAGGTGGTTGATGTGATATCTTTCTTGGTGGTTAGGATGCTGCTAGGTGG
>JBBPCX010000001.1:37267830-37289713 GCA_037974365.1 Hydrocynus forskahlii
AGACAGAGAGAGAAACAGAGAGACAGAGAGAGAGAGAGGCAGAGAGAGAGAGACAGTGAAAGAGAGAGAGAGAGAGAGAGGTGAGAGACAAAGTACAGGAGAGATAGAGGGTCATCATTCAGAACCGAGAGACAAGACTAGACAAGTCTGGACCACAAGCAGCGGCAACAACAACAACACTAATAGTAATAATTATTATTATTATCATTATTATTATTATTATTATTATACTTATATGAAGAAGGTGAATCAAGTTATAGTATTAGAAAATATTTTTCATAACCTTTATTCAAGTAAATCGAGTTTCTTCACATTTAAGCACTATGATGTTTATGACAGTAGTGGTGGCGCTATGACTAACTCAATCTAGCTATACTGGCTTATCAGTCTCAGTTTGATTGTTGAAATTAAGGAAAAGTCCAACCCCTCAACAAACACCCCTAGACTGTTCTGTATGTACATGCATAGTAGCCAGAACAACATAAAATGGGGTTTAGTATAATCTTGAATGTTGTTGAAAGTAAATGTGGCTTTCAGTTTAGAGACTTTAGGTAAAAAGACGCATGATCTTATATGAATGGAAATGAGCGCAGCCATGAGTAAACAGTCTTTGATAAGAGTCATGGGTCTGCAGGCAAACTGATTAAATTTAAATTAGTGGGAGTATGTTTCATATCATTGAGAACATGGATTCCATGGAAGATATATACATATACATACATATACGCATCTATGGATCTGTATTATTCATTTATGTACTAAGTAAATTGCAATAACTTCAGTGTTTCTGTCACTGCAGTCTGGACAGAAACTACAAAGAGGAGGTAAGAGTGATTTCATAATAAAGTCACTGTGCTGTTTTCTGTAAGAAGCCATTGTCAGCCATGCATATCTTTATCTTTTCCTGCTCTCTGTGTTGCTGAATTATTGAAAGGGTTTTGATCTTGTGCAGATGTGCTTCAGGCTCTGACAGAACAGCACAGAACCCACCGTCCTGCTGAATTTTATTCAAAGCACCATTTTGCTGAGCACCCTCTTATTGTTTCAGGCAGAGGTTCTTACTTTTGCTATCTGGTCAGCCATTTGAAGACGCCCGTCCAGTTCTCGTCTGATCTGTGCGGCCTGTTCGTCTGGGTTGTCCAGCTAAGGGGAGAAAAGAGACAACTGAGATTAGCAACTGTGGCTCAATTAACATTCAATCTGAGTAGAAAATGGCTGATCTGAAAACACCTCACCCAGAGCGAACCCTGATGAGAAATCCAATGGTTAGTCAGCATCCAAACGAGTTAGCATCATTTAATTAGCGTGATACTAACAAGCCCTTAGCTTTTGTTCATTACTAACAATTAGATTTGCACCAAACCCTAATAACCATTGTGAAATCTGCACTCAGGGATTCAGGACATCCCAGATGATCTCAAGAGTTACCATGAAGCCTCACACATCACATTTTAACCATGAAATAAACAAAAACAGACATATAAAATGACCAAAAAAATTGAAGCTTATCAGCTACTGGAAAATGTTACATTGTTATGAAGACCCAAACTAAGAAAATGTAGTGAATGATGGTCACATTGTGCTTCGTAACGCCAGTATCTCTGCCAACTATCTGTGCAGCTGAGGAGGGATTTTATAAAGCACTCCTTTACAGACCCCACAGGCCTCTTGGTGTTGATCCTCTAAGGATCCCATAACCCTGAAGTGCCAGTGGAGTCACCCCTTAAAGGCACAAGCACACAACAATACATTATGAACAACCACAGCAACTGGTATTGTCACTGTATGGCAAAAACGGTGTAACCGATCATTCTGTTTGTTTGGTGTCGGAGAGCCTTTATTATTTTCCACCTTAACCCTTGCAAAAGTGATTTATATACCAAAGCTCTAGCCACCTTTTGATACCTTCCCACTCTAAAGGTTGTAACACTACACTGAAACATCAACTGCATCAAATGCAATGAAAAAATGAGACAATAGTCATTGTAGATATGTGACAATGCATCTTGGAATATAAGTACAGTAACCCCCAAGTTTTTTGCAGATCAGGAGTCGCGGATTCAGTCACACGCAGATTTTTTCTGAGAACCTAACTGACAGTTTTACGTGGATATCTCCACAATAACGCGGAACCTGCAAATATTCTCCGCATTTTCTTTTTGCTTTATTCGTGGCAATATGTTTTTTTACGCATTTTACTTCTAAATTATTAAGAAAATGTACTAATTTTGTAACATAAATAGTAATCCATATATAAATTCAGCTAAATATAAATCAGTGTAGGGGGTGCCGCAGCCACATCCAGACGCCTTCCAGACCCCTCCGTTCAGACTGTGCTCTTTTTTAGTTTTTTATTTATCTATTGTTTTGCATTTCTACTTTAGTAGAGAATTCCATATTTTTAATTTAAAGCTACTTATTGTTTATAATGTTTGCACAGTCAAAAGAAGCCATTCAGGATACATTTCACTGTGATGAATAAAGAATCTTGAATCTTGAATCTTGAGTTATTGGTTGCAGCCTTCCTGTTCTCCTGTTTTCATTTTGTTCATCTAAAAGCCGTAAGATGCCGCTCAAATGCCCTGCGCCTCCTGGCAATACACGGCAGTGCAAGAGAAGGTGTAAGACACTCGAGGAGAAGGTTGAACTCCTGAATATGCTCCGGGAAGGAAAAAGTTATGCTGCTGTAGCGCCATTATGCCGTCAACGAGAGCACCATACAGGGTCGGATGGGGTAGGGGGGTGAGATGTGCATGTGTAGGAGCAGCACGATGTGTGGGTGTTGCTGATGAGCATATGAGAGATGAGTGTTAACTTTTACAGAAAAAAAAACTTTAATAAAAAGAGGCTGTTGAGCGACGTCGCTGTCCAGTGTCTGTTTTAACCGGCGGGTCGCTGCCCGACGAACAGTAAATTATTGAACTGTAAAAATAATTGGTGATTATCAGTCATTTTTTCTTAGAACCGGACTAATAATTGTTGGCGAAAACTCTAGCTCTAATTCGTGGAAACTGTAGATATCATCCACATTTCTTTTGCTTTTTTAGTGGCAATATATAATTATTCATGCATTTTAGTGCTAAATTATTAAGATATAATTTACTAATTTTGTAACAAATATGAAAATATGTAATTTGTAAATTCAGCTACATTTCCATATAAAATATAACTGTATAAATGTTTTTGTACTGTTGTGAGAACACAAAGAAAACGCTTTTGGGAGTTAAATATGCTGCACTCAGAGCAGGGGCAGACTGGGACTAAAACACAGTCTGGACTTTCTTCACCAGCTGGTAGGCATTTTTAGGCATTTTTTTTAATCAAAACGAAACAACGCGGTTATTCACTATACGCGGGTGCTCTTGAAACGTAACCCCCGTAAAAAGCATGGGATTACTGTATATGTATGCAGTAACCCTAAATATGCCCCCAAATATGCTCCCAAAACTCTTTCATTTTAAATTCATTAGCTTTAAAGAAACTGTAAAGGTAAACTGTACAGTTTACACTGAACTCTTGCAGAGCTAGAATGTAAATACCGATGTTACCCTTGTATAGACTGCTCTGTAATTAATATTCTGTCATTTTCTTTGGTATAAGTAGATAAATACAGTAATAAATGAATTTAAATTATAGTAATAAAAATACAGGGCTTCAAGAAGAACAAAATGAAAAACAAGAGGACACTCGAGACGCTCCAAGGGGGAAATTCTGGACGTCACAGGGCAGCAGCCAGTCAGCAGCAAGGAGAAATAAATAACGTTCTTGGATTGGCTACTTTCAAACCTCCCGCCTCTGAGTACAGGTGACTGTGACGTCCGGGCCTCGTGTGCCACGCGACGGTTACCAAGGCAACCAGACACCTGAACAGAATGGGTTTGAAAGTAGCCAGTCCGAGAATGTTATTTATTTCTCCTGCTGCTGACCACATCACAACAGCGCGGTTTTTCACTGTACGCGGGTGCTCTTGGAAAGTAACCTCCGCGAAAGGCGGGGGGTTATATATATATATATATATATATATATATATATAAGTAATAAAAATTGAGTCTTCTCAAAGGGATTTAGAAATATCATTATGTGATTTAGAAATATTATTAAAAAATATGTTAACTAATAAGCAAACATTGCAGTATTTTACAGTGATTTGTCATAGTTTATTATTTGTATAATACATTGATCAAGACCCTTCATTTTTATTTAAAGGTGAATATTTAATTATTTGAAATCATAAAAATTTCTGAAGAATGTATATATCAGTTAGTGGAGCAAGGTGCCCTTTACACGATTGTTATTTTAATGCTATAAATCATTAGCATGCAAATGTTCACCTGATGTACAGATACTTTAGTTTACTTTTACAGTAAATGGACGTTGTATAAAAAGGGGGTGTTTTGCCCTATTATTATCACTGTACTGCATTTAAAGACATTGGTAGTATCAGGTAGTGAACAAATTACAATAAGGCAGTCGATATTTAACTGTGAGTTATGTGAAAAGATCAGGAAGTAGGAAATAGCTCCCAGGGTAAGAAGCCACTCCTTGTCCCTCTCTCCTGATCAAATGATGGAGCTAAATCTAATCTCAACACATTTGCTGAATGGCTATGCTCTGGCTGTATGACTGCATTTATTGCTTTCAAAGCCCAGCAGCTTTTTGAGGTCAGTAAATCTAATATTTTAACCTTTGATTAAAAATGACCAATTCATTTATACTTGCATTTGTATAAAAATATTTTTTCAAAATACATGATTATGGGGAGTTCCCCCCAGGAGGATGGCACAAAGTTAGACTCCTGTGGACCCCCTTAAAAGGGCAATATGAGATAATTGCTGACAAAACAAAAATGTTGTAGTTTTACTGGCTAGCTAGCATTGGCTAAGTGTGCTAGTTAACTCGAGTATTAGCATTCCTAGCACAATTTTAGCCATCATACTGGTATGTGGGTTTAGTAAAATCCACAGTTAATTTGTTCTGTCATGTTTGTTAACCATTAGAACATTTGCTTTTATCTAGTGCAAAAAGCAGAAGATAACTGATGTAGTAATTTTGCCAGGGCCTTTTCACCCCAGGTAGGCGTGTTGCCCTGAAGACCTTTTTTTTCACAATTTTATATCATGTGACTGTGTATACAAACTAAACACATATAAAGATATGGTTTCAGATATGGTTTAATTTTACAGTAAATGGCCATCGTTCTTAAGGGCAGCCTAACACCCCCCCCTTTCCCTCCTCACACATGTAAATTACTTTTCATTTACATTTGGTAGGGTAATTGAAATAAAAAATGGTGTCTGTATGTGACAAATGATGTGACAAATTGAGGCTCATTTTGGGCTCTTTGGCTCTGGAGCCTTAAGTGGAATACACTTCTATCAAGGAGAACAGAAACACAGCAAGCTGTTTTGGCGTTTAAGTGTGAAGCTTTCATCCCCGCAATTGTTTTCAGTAAATAGATTAACTTGTCTCCCGCAATTGCTGCAGTCCTGATGTTATTGAAACGCCGCCAACTTGGCAAGCGAGCGCGAGCCATACGTCTCCCCCGGCTCAAAAGCAGACAGTAATGCTCTGGAGGCCTGGGCACAAAAGAACACAACTCGAGGAAAGACAAGCTCACCGTGTTCGACAGCAGCCGTAGAATAGAGATGATTCTCTCGGCCACGGCGAACGGATGTGACAGAGCCATCTGCTAATATTGTCTTGTTGTCCAAGGCTGGTATAAACGTCTCACAATAGGACCTGATCCTGAACTCGTTTTTTTTGTGTGTGTGTCTAGAGTAGTTTTAAAGAGCTGAAAAACATAAAAAGGCAATAATAAGGCCCAATGCCTAATGACTGTCTAATGGGTAAATATAATTATCAGAAGAAATTAAACCTTAAATTAACAGAAGAAACTCACAATGTCTTAAACAATACAAATATTGTAGTGACAGGCAGAGCTTCCCAGAATTCTTAATGGTTCAACTAAATTTTATAAATTAAATACTTTTTTCTATTTTCTCATTTTGTGTTATAATGCATTTTACATCTATTTCTTACTTAAAAGGCCCAATGACATGGGATTTTCCTTGCTTTTTTTAAATAAAAGAATTTAATGTAGAATGTAAACACTGGTTAAGTTTCAAAATGTATAGTTCACTCCCCAGTCCATACGGTCCATATGCTGTTTTAAGTTCACTGTTTTCATGATGTTACAGTAAGTATTATTTACATATTTCTGCACCTTTCAGCCTACAGCAGTTTAGCTCTGCCCACTCATGCTGAAGTTATAAGGAGTGTTTCAGCCTTTGAATGAGGCACAATACAAGGCACAAAATCAGCCATTTACTAGCATTAGTCTGAAAGGAAAAATAAGAAAGCAGCCTGTGTAAGTCTAAGAGATAAGAGAAGTTTCAAAATTCTGTAAAATGATTTGTAGCTGGTTATGGTACATATTTCCAAACAAATGTCAGAATTGAACCGATAAAAAAAATGTTTGTTTGTTGGTTTTTTTTTTTCAAATTAAAGATGCTAATGGATTGAAATACACTCACTCCTAAATATTGACCAAACACAAGCTGATATATCATTCAGATTTGAGTCAGAGGTAACAATATTGGCTCTCTGTGGAGGAGATTTGGCCAATACGATCCTAAATCATCGCCCCTGTTGTCAGATACAGCCTTTTTTTTTTTATAAACACAGGCCCGAGTCTGGGTTGACCTTGCAAACACCCAACACATACTGTGTTGCAATCATGTTAAAGGATTTTTTTTTCCTTCATTCGTCTGTGTCATGTACCATCAGGATATGTTTTTTGTGTGTGATTCTCTGTGACTATTCCAAGTCAAACACTTTTCCCCTCTCTGGGGCGATTCGGAGCATGCCCTTACGTAACTTTTCGCGCTTGAAGCCGAGCCAAAAGGTAAGGACAATGTCGGTGGCTCGGGGCGACACAGATTTTTCAGACACCACCAGAGTACGTTCCTGCCGTTGTAGGAAAAACTATCCTGGCCTGATTTCCTGCCAGAATAGACAGTGGAGTCCAGCTAAATATAACCGCTGCTTGGTGTCAGGAGGAGGAAGACGAGCAGCCCCAGGGCCCGACTGCTCCCTGGATCTGGAGGAGCCTGCGTGGTGGCCCCTGTGGGGCTGGGGCATTGCCACCTCTTAACTTACTAATTGCCTCGAATGGAGAGGAACTTTTGTGCACTTTAGATGTATGTGCGTGGTGTTACCATGACTTATTTCTGTCTGTGGTTCAGATAAGTGGATGTGAAATGTGCATTGCTTTCGTGCATTTTAGCATTGTGCTTGTGTCTTGTACTGTGTCTGATGTTCCATTCGTCTTGTTCTTGTAGGTGTGTTGTGGAGGGACGATCCACGACTTCAGAGATGTGCACCAGTGTTGCGGTGAGCGCTATTTGCTGGTGGGGAACACTTCTAGAAGTGTTTGCTGTGGTGGGCAGCTCCACGAACCTCTGCCCCAACACCAGTGTTGTGAAGGCTACTATGTCCGTGTCAATCCAGGTACATTATAATCTTTGCGCCGTGGTTTTTAACCGGTGGGTCGAGGGGTATTTAAATGTTTTTGTCATATGACATTACAGAATGTTTGACAGTGTGCTTTAATTTAAAAGGTATTTTCCAGTCATAACTCGCACTCAGGACTCCAAACCACTACACTTGGCCCACAGACAATATTAAATTACCCTATTAAAAATGGTACATCATTACATGTCTTTGACATTATAGTTTAGTTACTTTTCTCTATGGAATTACATATCAGGGACTAAAATGCACTCACTGAGGTGCACCAATACCGCCTTGTCCCTTATACCTGATTCTGAAGTATCAGCCAGGACCAAGTGCTGATACAGACACTAACTATATCTAACCAAAGCCTAAACAGATGCAGACAACCTTCTTTCTTCGCATTCTACTAGATCACTCTCAACGGCTCATTCACTCTGGCTTTTGTTTTTCATCCAGTTGTAAAATGACCAACAGTTAATGAAGTGTGTTTCTGAAACTTCAAATACTGAATAAAAATGTCTTCTAATTAGATTAAATACACCCCAGTGTTTCCAGGTTTTTTAAAAATAGGAAATTCAAATAGTTGAAGTCAAATGAATAGCATGAAATAGTACAAAGGACAGTGCTGAACTGTGAGAGGTTTAAAAATGGTAAGGTTGCCCAGAAGTGGGAAATAATTCTGTAGCTCCACGCAGTACCTCTGGTATGTGCCTTGTTGGTCAGGTTCGTCCTACAGCAAGATAGTGACCCAAAACATAAGTCCAAGCTCTGCCAGAACTACCTCAGAAAATAGAACAAGATGGTAAGCTGGAGAACATGGAGTGGCCAGAAGTCTCCAGACTTAAACCCCATCGAGCTGCTTTAGGATGAACTGGACAGAAGAGTGAAAGCAAAGCAACCTATAAGTGTCGCACACTTATGGGAACTTCTGCAACATAGTTGGGAAGAACTTTCTGCAAAATGAACAATGAGACTTTTAACTGTTTGAATTTCAATCCAAAAAAACAGAAAAATTGGAGTGTTCTAA
Organism: Hydrocynus forskahlii; assembly: GCA_037974365.1. NCBI lineage: Eukaryota > Metazoa > Chordata > Actinopteri > Characiformes > Alestidae > Hydrocynus > Hydrocynus forskahlii. The sequence goes on from JBBPCX010000001.1 coordinate 37,276,373, forward strand.
AACTTTTGACCGGTAGTGTATGTCAGAAATAGCTCTGTGGTATCATTATGCTTTTTTTCCCCAGAGATATAAGTGTTGTGGGTGTTTGTGTATGAAGACGTTTTATAGTCTATTTGCTTATTTAAAAATGTTTTTGAAAAAAAAATCAGGCTATAATCAAATTCTTGTGTTTTTTTGTTATGACACATTGAATTGTTTCCTATAGAACTGTGGTCTGAGGTTTAGCCCACATTTAATATATTTTTTTCTTAGGTTGAGTTTCGAAGAGAAGGCCAGAAAGCTCAGTATGTTTTGTTTGGGGAGCAGGGCTTCATTTGTTAGGTGAAGAGGCCCCAGAACAGTGATGAATCAGGCGGGTTGTTCGGGCCGTGTAACCAATAATGTTGAATCTTACAACTAAAGATTGTGTTAACGAGTCTCTTAAGCATTTTCTCACTCATGGATTTTCCAAAACAAGACAAGGAGCTTCTAATGAGTAGTTAATACATTGATGTCACCGTCCAATGCGTTCCTTAGAGTTAAGCTTTTTCAAGGGATGAGCATTCACAGTAATAGTTCAGCATCTGGATCCACAAAAAATATGTTCAGGAGACAATTTGAGAGGTGATGGATCTGGCTCCAGATGAAAACATTCAATTTTTTGGTTGTGAAGACAGCCCTTAAGATAAATATTTGACATACAGATGGGTTAACACTCTTAGCACATGTTTGCTGTTGCTCTCTTGGTTTGAAGATGCCTTCCCTCTGTCTGCAGGCGAGATTTGCTGTCCGGACCATGGTCAGCTGCGGGTGTCTGTAGGACTGGGCGATGCGTGCTGTGGGGGAATGCCCTTCTCCTCGGCGGCAGGTCAGATGTGCTGTGATGGGGTCCTTCACGATGGATACCACTCTCAGTGCTGTGGAGGACGACTGGTCGAACAAGATGACGTGTGCTGTGGAGACACCGACAGAGGAACGGCATACACTCATATTCCAGGTACAATGCCCCTATCACTGGGCTTGGGTATTCATTGTTTATGTTTTTCTGACAGATAGTGTTGTTTGTAATTTGTGAAAGCTCACAAAGAAGAAAACATTCTGTAGTCAATATATCTCATTTGTAATGTATTTTTTGGCCACATGGCGGTATAGTTTCCTGCGGCGCCCACCAAATGGACTGAGCACATCTTTGAAAGAAACTTTCTCCGCTATGGAGAAATGACTTCCTTTGCAGTAAATCTCATAGTTGAGTTCTTGCATTCGTTCCATCTCAAACACTGTTTGTTGTTGGAGTTTTTAGCAAATATGCCATTGGTTGTACTCAAGTCTGACTACTGAGTCTGACTATGGTAATATTGCTGGTCAAGGTGCTAAAATGCACCTACAAATCCACCAGTTCTTTTTGTCTCTGCCATCCATGTAGATAAAGCCCACAACGTCTGGTCACTTTATAGGTGGTAAGTAACTGAAAGTGAGACAATAGCAACTATATTTAGGACAAAGTGGAACTTCTCACTGGCTTAATCTGGGCCTCAGTCCTTGGTGACTTTCGAATGACACTGTGGCAGAGTGTCGGAGGAGCTGAACCCTCGCGGGGTCACCCAGGCTGCCCCCTGCCCCCCGCTGTGCTATGCTAAAGCAGGCACCTGGGCACAGATGGGCTGGATGGGCACAGGCCCCTGGTGTCAGCCATCTTTGTCAGGCCGGATGATGGAGCTGCCCACGTCCGAGCACCAACCAGAGCTGTGCCAAGACCGCAGCAGGCTCCCAGGACGCAACAGAAATAATGGCCACCATGAGGTCAGTGACATCAGCGTATTTATCATACTAACACTCTCTCTCAGCTCCTTTTGTGGGACCTCTGGGATGGACTATGGAAAGATAATTTTCAGTTTTTTTTATCAGTTTGCTCTTGACATGTGCTTTTTTAGCCAGGCCTCCTTTTTTTGGGTTCTCCACTTTGTCGTGTACCCGTTTCAAGACGAGAAATGTTATTGGTTCGAATGTTGCTGCAACATATCCTATCAATCTGCTGAGAATTCCCCTCACACTTTTCCCTTTAATCCTGTGCCTTCCTTCAGTTCATCTTCCCGAAATAAGGTGGATGAAAAAGCCATCCTTCATTAAGGCGGTGGTGTCCTGGAGAGAGCATATGTTATGATGGATAGTGCCGTTAGGACAACTAAAGGCCATTTGCCTGCTAGGCTGGCCGCCGGCGCGCGCTGCCGTGGGCTCACACTGCGTCTGCTGCCGGCACTCTCGGCCCGCTCTTTTACCGAATGAGCTACTTAACCTTGATAAAGACACTCGCACTCCCTCAAGACTTCATTTTCCTTAAAAGAAGTGTTTGGGAGGCGGGGGATCGACTAGTGTGGCAAAATAAGCCAGCGACCTAATAAAGTATAGCATCTAGCCCTGGGTTAGTGTGCTGTAGCGTGGTCAGCTGAATCTGAGGTGATGTATTAGCAATAATGGGTGAATTACTTTATTAATAGCATTACGAGAAATTCCATATATATTTTCTCTTCAGTTAATACCCTTCCTCTGTACATATGTATGAATTTGAAGCATACATACAGTTGTGTGCAAAAGGTTGTGAATCCTTGGTCAAATTACATTTGTTGGTGGTTTTGCTGTGCAAAAGTCATGGCATGTTTTATATGCTGTAATATGTTATATTTTCTTTTATTTATTAAAAAGTGTTAAACTGTGTATCAGCAAATATAAAGTATTTGATAATACATATTTGGGTATTCCAGTATGTAAAGATAGTTCCTTAATTTTGCTGTACTGTTCAAATGGTGTTGTGTAATAATATGCCGAGTTGTGCATTTACTCTAAATTGTTGCATTTTATTTACTGTTAGCAGTTTCGAGTCAACACTTGAGTCTACACTAACTTGTTTTTTTCCATGTTAAGTAAAGACAAAAATGCAGCAAAAAATGTTTAAGAGCTCCTTTACTGTGGGGCAGCAACTGACAACTGAACTAAACCCAAAATTACAGTTTTTTCCTACAAGCATAAAGTTTCTTATAGCTTTCTGAGGTGAAATTGTCTAAAGCAGGCATTGACCACTGATGCTTGTTAGAAAGGGGCTTTATATATGCTAATGTAGGTTCAACTCAATTGCTACAAAAGTCTGTGCTGTGGGCTTACTAATGCTAATCCTTTCTTTTCACAAAACAAGGCTTTAATGAATGACGATGGCTATCAAATTCAAGTTACAATCTCTCCTACCTACAAAATACACCTACTTCTTCAGACAATACCTGTCTGAACACCTTATTACACTTTTTACTGAAACACTGTCTTATATCTCTTTAGTCCTCTGTGCTTCACTCCTTTGTTTTATTGTTCATGTACAAATTGCAACACAAAACCTGCCCTTATTTAATTCTCTTTAGCGTTTACACTAAAGTTATCCATGGTACAGTAATCCATGATTCCTGTGGTATTTCTAGGTACTTTGTGTCACTTCGGTTTCCATCGGTTGTACGTTTTATAAGTCACTGTGGATAAGAGCATCTGTTAAATGAATAAATGTACATGAACACAAACTATCGGTGGGCAGATCCACTGCTCCATATCTTTATCAGTCCAATATGGTCCAAAATGTTTGGATCAGAGATGGGAAAAAGCCTGAACCATCAGGTGAATGCTTAACTGAACTTTGAGTGACATGTTATAAAGAGTGATGTGTCAGGACTCGAGTAACAAAGACAGGCTGTGTCTCAAATTGCTCCTTACTCTCTAAGTAGTATACTGTGTAGGACTTAGAGGCGTCTGCACCCAAATAGTGTATAATATATCTAATAAAGAGTCACTGGTGATTCAGCCATGTGTGCAGAATTCCATAATGGACAAATTGTACACTATATGGGTGTAGAAACTCAATTTTATAACTTACGTAGGGCACTATAGAGGACGTAGGAAGCCATTTCGTATTCAGAGAGCATCCAGACAGATGTATTTTTAACAGCTTGTTTAGGAGAAGGAAAGAGATGGTATTGGCTTGGGATTGGTATATCGGACCACCTGTAGTACAGCATAATTGTGATACATTTGCTAAGTTTAAGAATCTGCAGGTATTCTCATTGTTCCATTGAGTTATGAGTGTGAAATAATACCTAACATGTAATATCCATTTACATCATGTTTTCTTCATACACAGAGTGCTCTCATTATTGATTTCTTTGTAGCTTTAGCTGCATTCTCTTTGGTTTCCATAAACACTAACTTTGTTCAGAAGCACAGTGACATTGGGTAAAGGCATACAACATGCTCCTCCTGATTGGATGAATGGGATCCCAGAAGTTTTGTTCTGAGGATGTCCTGTGGAGCTCCAGCTGATGGCGTAGGGAAATGTGATTACCCAGTCCCTGAAGTGCGATCTATCATGCATTACACTCCATACTGTCAGGAGTCGTGACACGCCAGCAGGAGGGAGACAGAATTGTGGGAGACAGCTATCAGCTGTTTGAAAAGCTGCCTGGACGTTACTTAAGCTCCAAAACATGCTGCTGTGGCCAATAAAGACCAGTGGAAATCTCAGAAGCAATGCAGTTAGAAAAGTATTAGGAACAGGATCCCTTAAAGGACGGCTTGTCACAAGTATGGAGTTTCAGCTGTCAAATCCTGTCCATATTAATAATTCCACTTAGCAATTGATTTTTTAGCATTTTGTACAGATTTTCAATTCGCTGTATTATTTCATAGCTTTATAGTTTCGAACTCTAGACAGATATCGCTTAAGCTCCAAATTAAACATTAATCAACACTTTCTAGATTTATGGCACCAGTTAGAAGTTAAAGTCTTTTAATGAAGTTTCGATAAATGCATTTTTCTGCTTTCCTTTATTTGCATACATTTACTTCACTGAGATGAACGAAAGCACATCCACATTCTGTTTGTTACATAAACATGCGATTGTGAAACCTAACTACTAAGGAAAATGTCGCTGGTCCGCTAAACTTATTGCGATCAGAAATTCATATAATTAAAGAAAATGACCTGTTAATAGGTGAATAAATTAATGGAACTCCTAGAATTCTTTAAAAATTTGATCTGACCACTTTAGTCGTACAATCAGATATTAGGTATGTTTTAGGCATATTTGAAGCTAGGGATACTGCCACATCATTTACAGAGAAATAAAACTTTTGCTGGAAGACGTATCGTCTTTGTATACTATGATACAGGTTTTTGTTTGTTGTGGTCCTCCAGCTAACCAAATGTTTATTACCTCCTACAGATACTCAATTATCAGAATGCGCATCCCTATTTAAAGCTGTTGTAAAACACACAATATACAGTAGTCCCAAGCATATTTGGACGCTTTCAACATTAAACCACTGGGAAATTCTTTGGGTTGCTTCAGTTTTTTTAATTACAGAGAGAAGCACTCTTACTGCAACATCAAATCAGTTGTCAACTCTGTGTGGAAAAAAGGTGGAGAAGAATTCTAACCAGACTGCACCAGGGTGCTGAAGGCACAGATGTAGAAACATCTGGGGCTATTTCTCTCGCAATTGTGTCGGTGAACTCGTGTTTGTTGACGAGACAATGAATACAAACACATATGATCAAACACACCCTTTGAATCTTTGACTAAGACACAATAGCTCAACAAAACTAATTTAATGCATGGAATCTAATGGCTCATTGTTTAAGACTGATGTGTTGCAGCCAACTTGTTATCACATTAGTACCTTTACAACTGTTTCCAGTATCAGTGTTATATGCAGTACTAAGCATTTTACATCCTTCTAAAAATGTGGATTGTCCACTCATTACAGTGTATACAGATCAAAGTCAAACAGACTATGATGCAATCATAAGACTATTCTTCTAAAGTTTTTTTTATAATTTTTTTTGTAGGCAAAATAGGTGCCGTTACTCTCAGAGCTTGTGCTGAATTTTGGAACCACTGCAACATCAAAACGTCCATTAATATCTGTAGCTGTGGGTTTGTATAAAACTTTGTGATCAGTTGATCAGGGGATATTGATCATTTAAAAAATGGTTGAGAGACCTCTGAAACATATTGAGAGAAAGAGAGAGAGAGAGATAGAGAGAGAGAGAGAGGGAGGGAGAGAGAGAGAGAATGATCGAGAGATGTATAAAATCTCTGAAAGAAAGATAGTCCCGTAGGGATGCCGATGACAAACAGAAACAAACACGGAGCAAAACAAACAGCCTGCTCATAAAACGGACTTTGAGAACATACAGTTCAGGACTGTTATACAAAAAAAGATGTGTGTGATTGTTTAATTGATTTAATTGAAAATAATCAGCTGGTGAATGCTGTATCCATAAATGGCTTGGTAAGAGCTGGTCAGTCCCAATAGTTTTATGAAATGCTGAAATGCTTTAAATGATTTTTGAGGGTAGCACTGAAGGGTGGCCGGAGACACTGCAGAAAAGTTAAACAGCTATATTTCACCACAAACCAAACTAAAAATGGCTATTTATAGCAATGAGAAAATGATCACAAACCTGTGCATATGTACAGGAGAAGCTTCTGTTAAATTTAAATTTGATAGTGGTTGATTGATCAAATTGTTCATGGTTCAGTTGTTAATTTGTTACACTGTTCATTTCAGTAAAAACTTCATTTCAAGGCTAAAAACTTTGAAGACCTACTTCTCAGATCATCAAACACCCACCACCAGGTCCTCCAAATTCCTAGGCAATAACATCCGAATATGACTATTCTTTAATGCAGAGGTTCTAAAATTGACTTTTGCACTCTTTCCTGTTTTTCCTCCTTCTTAGCCCATTTTGCCTCTTTCACAATGCTGTAGCTTGCCTGATCCATAACTTCCTGAAATTCTCCAATGCGACTCCCCTGCTGACATCACTCCACTGATTTTCTCTGCAGGCCAGAATGAGATAGGAAGCGCTAGTTCCCACATTCCAGGTTTCAGGAGTCTCCCAACTCAGAACGACACCCCTGCATGGCATTTTAGATCCTCGATCTCTGGGCTCTCAACAAATCCCTCTTTAGGATTTAAGCATACTCGTAAGGCTAAGTCATGCTGACTTAGTGTAGGACCCCTTTGTGGTGGAATTAACCACTCCTTGAACTCTGCACAGCACTGTCGCTCAGTTCCTCTCACCATTTTTTGAAGACCCACTTCTTTAGGCAGTGAGTAGGTTAACAGCTTTTACACCCTTTTGTGCATTTTTTTTTACCATTTACTCTCTTAACCTCTTTGTTTTCTTTGCTCACCAAAGAGTGCTGTGCTTTATATTTGTTAATTTGACTAGATTGAGCTATGACAAGGCTCTTTTTTTTAAATATAGCCTTAAATATATTATAAATATAATATATACACAGACACTGTATTCCATTGGCTTGTACTGTGTGAACGTTTTTGTAAGTCATAATTTAAATATACCAGCTTCCATTCATACTAAACTATCATGATGAAGAGACCATCAGAAAGTAATTTTGTGTCATTCCAGTGAAGCTGCCCCATTCTGAAAGCCCCAGCAAGGAGGAAATTGTGATAGTCAATTCTAGAGCCTTAGTTGGTTCCTTTTACCCACATTAAAAGATTTTCCTTTTCCTATAAACGTTGTTTTTGTTCATATAGTGAGGAAATACAGATCACCTGATAATAATACAGTGTATCACAAAGTTACATATGAATAAAATATGACGATATGCCAAGTTAGCCACTTTTAGGCTCAGGTTCTAAGGGGTTAATAATGCTTAATGAGCTTAAAATGATTTTTGAAGTTTATAAATCGATTAAAGTTATGATAAGCATTAGGCATGGCCAAAAATGCTTCTTAATACTATTAACATTATCCACCTTACCCATGTGGTTTAAAGTTTGCATCTGGATTACAGGGGCTTCCCGGCATCGGGTGGCTCGGTCTCTGCTAGAAGGCTCCACTCATATCTGCTTGTGTGCAGAGCTCTCCTTAAAAGCACTGCTCCCATATCAAACACTCAAGGTTAAATCTGAATATTTTGCTCTGTTTAAGTGTTGAAAGCTTCAGGGCTGAGTGTGTGTGTGTGTGTGTGTGTGTGTGTGTGTGTGTGTGTGTGTATCCATGCTTATGAGTTTGCGAACAAATAAGTGAAAGCGCGTGTGCTTTTGTGTGATGGCAAGCGTGTGGGCCCGGGAAATGGCTGTGATGTCCAAAAAAAAAAAAAAAAAAAGTGTAATAATCAAATATGTTCTCAAGGACACAATGACCATTTGCCGGTGAAAATGATGGTGATAGTTAAACATTTTGCTGTCAGAGATGAGCCGCTGCATTCGTTACAGCAGCAGCATTTAATCATGCCTCATATGTCCTCTCATTGTTCTGCCAAAACTGCCTCCTCGCAAATGACGAGACGCAAATGCCAGGCCGGGGATCATTCCAAATGCCTGCGCCCGGATCTCTCTGCAAAGATGAAGTGTGGAGCGAACGGATTAAGACACATCTGCCTAATGCAGTTACAGCTTTTCTATTAAGTTCTTTTTTATTTGCCACTAATATCCTTGAGCCATCACTTGCGCTTGGGACAGAGAGCCGTGAGTGGAGTGACTCACCTGCTGACGGCGAAATAAGAAGTGCAGAGCCGCCAGAGCTTCTGATGAAAGTTCACACGTGGACTTCAGTCAGACGGTGAGGGCGCTTGACATGTAGGACATAGTGTGGGAACGCTCACAGGGTAACCTCTAAGCTATCTGAATATCTGTTTCAGAAGCAAACCATGTGTTGGATTTTCCTGAATTTGCTCAGTGATAGGAATGGATGGATTCAGAGAATGCACATAAAAATCTGCTCCGTTAAGTGAAAGTGTCATAAAGGTTCTTTGGTGTGATGCCATGGAAGAACCACATTAGGTATCCCTAACAACAGATGTTGTTTTCTAACAGTCTTTGTGTTTCCATGCAGTCGAGGGAAATGGTCAATTCAGGAACGCCAGACATATATGTACCACTACACCATAAATTTATTAGAAAGTTATCTCAAAGATATCATACACATTACATGTCTCAAGCATTAGGCAACATATTCATAACAATTTCATGTGTCGTGAGCCTTTAAGGATGTGTGGTTCCCGTCATTACTACTACGAGTTTCGATGAATTTTACCATGAGGATAATATTTCGTAAAGCTTTAACACCTAAGAATTCATTTACATAAACCAACAAAACTACAACTATCCTCATATTTAAGAGTTTCTGCTGTTTGCCTGAGTGTGTTTGAGGCCCTTGTTTGCACATTGGATCTTGACGTAACTGCCGTCACACAACACCAACACACAGTACACTCCTGTGGGTGTTTAATGTGGAAACTTAATCCATAAAGAGACTTGTATGTGGATTCTTCGTGCTCTTTATACCCCCGTCACGTCAACAGAGAGCCTCCACTCAGATGGTTTTTGTGATCCGATTAATCAAAACCTGACCAATTTTATGCTCTTTTTTTTAGTTTTTTAGTTTAGTCTTGTGTATTAAGAGTTTTATGTGCCCAACTGTGCGCCATAATCAGTGTGTTTTCAGAGGAAAGCACATAAACGCAGCAGATTCTGCCTTCTGGCTTTTTTTTCTCCCCCACCACTCAAATTCCCCAAAGAGTGGTGAAACAGTTCCTGCCACCCAAGCACTTTCTGTCAGCTGCATCTGTTAATGCAGCCGCTTGATAAAATACATATTGCCAAAGACACAGGGACAGGGACCATGTGGGATCTGATTTGGCGGAAGAAAGTCAATTTAATGTAATTTCTCCTCATGGCTCCCAGAGGAGGAGCAAGTATAAATAAAAGAATAAAAATACACGGGTGGACCAATGTTATTTTTTTTAAGCTGTCATTTGATACCTTTGTCAGATGTATTTTTTAACTGGGGGCTATAAAGGCAGCAAAGTCCTTGTGTGCTCTCTGATCATGACTTTGAAAAATGTGTCTGGCTGTGGCGCTAATGTATTCAGCTAGTTAAAAGGGGGGGGGGGCAAAAAAAGTGCTTTCGTTTGTTCTAAGTTTCGGTTTTAGTATCCAAAGGCTCGTGTAAGCCACGGCACACATTTTTATCAGTTGTTCATTGCGGGCTAAATATTTACTTATCATTAAACGAATGAACCTTAATTCAGGAGACTAAGCACCTTATGTTCGCTGCGTTCACTCACACTCTAATGAATGTATGTAAAGCCATCATAAATCTGAAGATTAGCAAAACCATGTTGTGGTGTTCAGGAGGAAAAAAAAAAGGACACACACACACACACACACACACACACACACACACACACACACACACACAAAAGACTGGGCTAACGGCATGCCGGTGTGCGTTTATTGGGTCCGCGGCAGCTCCAGCTCCCAGCCTGCTCTTTTTCCCTACTGAAACAAAGGGGGGGAAAGATGAAGGAGGGCGAATTGTTTTATCTGACAGGCCAAGGTCAAGGCTGGAGAACGATTACAGTGGAGCTTCCCCAGCTAAGGGGGTCACCGTGTTAAAGTTCACAGTGCTTCAGATGAAGTATCATGAAAAATGCAGCGGGCCAGAGTAATGGGGGGTGGGAGCTATAACAGGCGCAGGATGGTGGAGCTATTTTGGAAAAATTGTTGAGCTGTTTATTTGCAAGTCATTGGAGCTGAAGTAATACACCCTGGGAATTGCCACCGAACACAGCGCCGCAACATCTGCTGTCCCTAAGTGAGTTAGTGCACGTCAGACATCTTTATGTCACCGCAGAGCCGTGATGGATGCAGCCCTCTCGAAAAATGTTGCGTAAAAATCTGCTCCGCCGTTTTGGCCGTTAAGTGAAATTACTATTTAAATTAATGGCGCTGTCACAGTTTATCTGTGCAAAGAATGAACGCTGATTAGGGTATTAAACAATTAGCAATTTATCATACTGGAGGTTGATGGTAATTACGGTAGCAATGGTTTACCCAAGTAAATAAACCAGAAGTCTCTTCCAGTTAGAGCCCCATCAGACCCGGATGCTGGCCTTTTTTACGCTGATCTGTTACCAGCCTGTTGTGCTTCGGGCTGTCCTGGTGGTGGAAACTGATTTAAGCTGTACATGGGTTTTGTTCAGAGAATTAAACTGATTGTATGATAGTACTTCAAGTGAAAAACTTGATGGACAATTAGTAAAGACGTTTAATTGTTTGATTTCATTTTGATTTTTGTTTCTTGTTTCGTATTGGTCATCAGCTGGCTTTCATGACAAACTTACCAACTTGGTTTTCTTTTCAAAGATGGTCATAGGGTGTCGGACTTAAGTTCAGAATTCATGTTCTTGTTTTCGTAACCCACCTCCCGTTTACCCTTAGCTTTACCCTTTACCCTGTTTTAATTTTTGGGTTTGGTCTTCCACAGATTCATGCAGTTAGTCCCATACTCGGGGGAAACATGGGAAATAAACAGAAAATCAGTCATTGTATATAAATGTAAATAAGGGCCTTCAGAGTTAAGCAGTTTAAGACAGAGTTAAGCAGTTTAAGATTGTTTGATAAAGTACTATTTGATGTATATATAAACTCATGAAAACAGAATTTAACCTCCGTTTTTTTTTTCTTATACCATATTATTGTATTTCATAGTTTCTTTGTATGTGAGCTACTATTTTCAGTGCACTATAACACTATAACTATAACCTTACCACAGTTTATTTGGTTCATTGGGCCCAGGTAAGCCAGTTTGGGTCAGGTTTTGCATAGAATCTTTTTGGATACCAGTCAGGTAGGGTCTTGGGCTGTGTTCAGGTTCAGGCCAAATTATCTGGCCCAGTCAAAACTCTAAAAGGAACCAGCATTGTATATAATTCAGATATCTTTGAGTTTTACATGTAATCTTGACAGTAGTAAAACAGTGGTAAATTGTGATACTTTCTCTTATAACACACTGCGTGAATTTCGTAAAACAATATTTCCGGGATCAATCAGTGCTTCTTTATGTGATAACTTGTGTTCTGTGATGCAGCTGTCTGAGGCATAAAAAGCTTCAGATGCCTGGTTTTTACTGCTGTCAAGTTAAATTTCTTCAGTAACTTTCTTATCAAATCACTCTGCATTTACCTTGTTTATTACATCCTAATGATTTTCACTGTGCAGAGCTTTGTTATTTGTATTTCTCTGTGGGTTTTTTTGTTTGTTTCCTTCTATTACAGAATACATTTAAGGAATATAATGTTTGGTCACTATGTTAGTGAACTCAAATTAATATTGTGTTAAAGCTTGCATCATTGTGGATAATTCCTTCAAGCTCTTTAAGACAGTTTGTCAGATTTACAGTTTTTTTTAAAAATCTTTTTATCTTTTTTTCTTGTTGAACATTTGAGCAAAGCTTGACTTAAACCAAAATGTAGGCCTGGACCTTGAAACTTTGAAACTCATGGTTTGAATTACCATGGGCGTCAGTTTGGTTTTAGAAGTGGTAGGGACCAGGCCACCCATATTCCTTGAATGTATTTCTTGATCGTATTTGTTCGGCCTTGGGAGGGATCATTTCCATACCGGTGGAGATAAAATATACCGAAATTCAAAAATTAGTGGGCACATGTCCCCAGCATCCCCAGCACAAATGACGCCTATGTGCATCACCGTTTCTATTCAGTATATCTGACATGTGAGTCTATGCTGGTATACGCATTGTGCACATGATTGTATTTAATGCAACAGGAAGCAGTGCACACTTGTGCTGACCGATTCGGCAGGAGCTCTGAAGCAGCAGATACTTTTAAAGGTAATGGGAGAGGATGCAGGCTGATGGGTGTGAGAAAGTGACGGCTGATGAGAAGAGATGGGCAGGGCGTTTTTGATTTCCCTCAGCTGACCACATCCTTTTCATGTCCCTCTTCCACATGCTGCACCACTCACTCCAGCTGACCAAGCTTATCAGAACGTAGCACTGCAGAGCTGTCGAAAGTTTCTTCTTCAGAGCGTAGCCAGTCAGAATGTGTGTTTGTGCCTGTGTGTACGTCAGACCGAAATTCCATTCCTGAAGTAAGCCTGTCAGTATTGATTACATTAGTAATACGGTAATCTGCCAACTAGTATGAAGAGTAGACCTACTCTGAAGTTTAATAAACAGCCAAACAACAAAAAATCTTTTTAAAGCACACACACTTCCAAAAGACACTGTGAGTTATTGTGAAAGAGACCAGGAGGAAAATGTAAAATGGGAATTATCATCATACATTTTGTCAGTTAATCATTACGGGTTCATTGAGAAGGCAATTTTCAATCCATTTTCAGTCTCTCGCTCTCTCTCTCTCTCTGTCTCTGTCTCTCTCTGTCTCTCTGTCTCTCTTTCTCTCTCTCTCTGTCTCTCTCTCTCTCTCTCTCTCTCTCTCTGTCTCTCTCTCTCTCTCTCTGTCTCTCTCTCTGTCTCTCTCTCTCTCT
>JBBPCX010000001.1:37291196-37306590 GCA_037974365.1 Hydrocynus forskahlii
CTGTGTCTCTTTGTTTTTTTCTCGCTCTCTCTCTCTCTCTCTCTCTCGCTCTCTCTCTCTTGCTCTTTCTCTCTCTCTCTCTCTCTCTCTCTCTCTCGCTCTCTCTCTCTTGCTCTTTCTCTCTCTCTCTCTCTCTCTTTCTCTCTCCCCCCCCCCCCCTTCTGTCTCGTGTACATATATGTGTATTTCTGCAAAAACTCTTTTGCACTGTTCATGTGCAATGTGACCTATTATCCAACTTTTGGGGGGGTCTGGAATGGGTGTTAGGGTAATAGATGTAGCGTGGTGTTTTCTGGGGTCGGGCTCAGACCGCTGGTTTAGCTAAATACTTTGCGTTGAGTTGATATTTTAGACCTGATGTATCAGAAATTGTCTTGTTTCATGTTGTATAAAACAGACATACTTGTGTGAAACTAATATTGGAACAAAAAGAAATGCTATTAGTTTACTCCTCTGACTGTGAAATGATCTAAAATTTGCTTACAAATTTGCTTACATTACTCTTGTGTTACTAGACGCACAATGTTAATTTTGTGTTATGAACTTAAAACATTTTGTGTACCTTACTTGTGTCTAAATGTAGTTTGCACATGCATGGCTACTATAGCTGACTGCATGCTTTAACTTGTGAATATGTACAGTGCAGAGTGAGGGTGGAGGAAACTGCAGATTCCATGAGCAATCTGTTGAATTAGTAATGGGTTGCTTTTTTAAGTACCTATCCCAGTGCTTTTAAAAGGTATAGAAGATCAATATATAGTAAAGACAAGAGTAAATCCATGTGTAAATGTACACTAACGAGCCACTTTAGCAGTGAGGTACACCTACCTTGCTTCAACAGTTATTGTACAGTTTACCATCTGTACCACTTGTCATATAGTGTCTTTGTAGTTTACACTTACACTTACATCTCTATCACAGTCATCAATGGTTAGGGAGGTTACGGGAAAGCTTTTAAAATTTCTTTATGGGGTAGCTGGTGGTCTAGTGGTTAGAGAGTTGCCACTGCAATCAGCAGGTTGTGGGTCCAAATCCCCGCACTCCTAGTGTCATCACTGAGGTACCCTTGAGCAAGGTACCATTCCCGTACACTGCTCCCCGGGCGCCCCTCATTGGTGGCAGCGCCCTGCTTCACTTGGTGAATGTGTTAAATGCAGAGAAATATTCCACACTGTTCACACCGTGTGCTTTGCTGTGGTGTGCTCACATGTGAATATAGGGGCCATTTCACTTGATTTCTTTGTTTACATCATGTGGCGTTTCATGTCTGTTTTAAAAAGTGTATCTGTTATGTGTATTTGTGATGTGTAGGAATGGCCTGCTGTGGAGAGGAGTACATCAACACATCCGCCTCTGTGTGTTGCCATGGTCCGGAGCTAGAACCTAAGGTGCACGAACTGGAGAACAGGACGGAGGCTCTGAAGTGCTGCTGGACAAAGCTGATTCAGCAGGATGAGGAGTGCTGTAACGGAGTGGGCTTTGACCCGCAAGAGACGGTGTGTGCCGATAGAACCCCGCGCGGTTTCCTCATTCAGGTAAAGCATACCACTTACAACACAGCTGATGAGATCCAGCACCGAAGGGCAACAGTTCAGCATAGTTTCCAGCACTCCTGATTCCACTCATGAAGATGAGTATGACCATCCAATGTGCTGAATCATTAGTCAAACAATGCACTTCTTTGGCCTCTAGATGAAATATTTTTTGGCAGAATAATCATGCCTAATCTCATTTCTTGTTAGCCACGTTAGCATCTCTGGACTAAAGTGGTCCTTTAAGTCGCCACGTTGTGAAGCAAAGGGAAAAAATGTGGGACGTGATGTATGTGCTCTTCTCGTCAGGAAGCAGGAGCTCACACTCACACTTCATTAATCAGATTTGCTCGCTGTAACACAGGCACATACTGCACCCAGCTTGAGCTCACCATCTAAAGAGAGAGTGTGAAGAAAAGCAAACCAGGGTGGCGGTCATTAACTTGTAATTATGTCATTAAGGGGCATCCGTGCTATTCATTGAGGCATAGGGCTGTGCGCACGCCCGTAGGCTGGGGTAGTTTGACATTCAACAGTTATCTGTTGTCACTAATGAGCATGTTTTGTGTGTTTGTTTGTGCTTTGTGTGTGTGTGTGTGTGTGTGTGTGTGTGTGTGTGTGTGTGTGTATGTGTGAGTGTATGCCCTTTCTTTAGGAAAAGTGCCGTCCCAGCTCCCTTTGTCCTGTATCTGCCGCCTCTGGGGCGTACTGCGGCTTGTGCGATTTTAACCCCACTCTGTTCACCTGTACCTGGGTGCCAGGCGAGCCAGATGCATTGCCAACCTCACACACTCCCACCATCTCTCCCCTGGCACTGCCAGCACCTTCTGCCACATCCCATGACCAGCTCTGCCCAACCACCGAGGAGCTTGTCTATAGTGGAGTGGCAAACAGATACATTTTTACAGGTAAAGCCTGGGTGACGGTCACATTGGTGGTGATGTTTTTGGTACTATTTTATGTTGGTCTTTCAAAGTAGTGCAAAGAGTCTGTGTGTTTTGAAACTAGGTCTGAATGATATAATCCGGTATAAACCATAACTGGTAAGTTGATAGATAGTAATCATCCCGGCTGGGAATAGGGCTGGATAATGTATTTTTGGTCGGTCTGTCTGTCTGTCTGTCTGTCTGTCTATATATGTATGCATACATCTATCTATCCATCCATCCACCCAGCCCTAGTGTAAACTAGTTTTCACTGCCATTCAAAAGCTTGGAACCACTTGCCATATTCATATTTTTTTGTTATTCTATGAAGAATACTAATATTGGATCCAAATATTATAAAGTGTTCACTAATTGATATCTTGGATGTTTTCAATATTTGTCTAATATTTGTCTGTGATTTGATCTCTATTTGTGAAGTTCTGAATTTGGGATGTTAATTTTATTATAACACAGTTCTCAATGCTATACAGCTTTCCCCGTAAGTTTATCCTTAACTTGAAAAACACAATGTGTGGTCAACAACATCAGCTTTTGTGTGGGGACGGTACCTTTTTTATTTGCTCGAAGGCGGGAGTGTGAATTTGCCCCTTTCGGCACGTTATTTATTTGGTTAGTTGCGTCTGTTTAATCAAGACTAATGCGGGGATTGAGGGGGGCTGGCTGGCGTGAGGAGAGTGATTCTAGTCAGTGCTGTGCTGCCATCTGGGCACGGGCATCCAAAGCTGTCGCGGCCCCACGCGCCTCCAGATGTTTCCCGCACCCCCATACCTGCACCCCGCAGACTGGTGACACTGAGAGCGCTTGGAGGAATGCAGCGCAGAGATCAGCTCCCCAGACCCAACAATATGGCCATCCAGCTCCATTAAGCGAATGTATCCGAGTCGCATGCTCACATTCGTTTCACTTTATGAATAGCTTTTTTGGCTCTAGTCTCAGTTTAGCTCAGTTTCCGCATTTCAACTCAAGAAGGGCTTCTTAATGAGCTGATTAGTTGGGCAAGGCGTGTTAGAACAGGTAATTAGGGAAAAAAATACTCTACCGTGTTTGCCAAAAGCAGACATCATTCATTTAATTGCACAAAATTAGCATCTAATACATAGTCAGCTCCATAATTATTGGCACCCTTGGTAAATATAGGTTAAAAAGTGCTGTTAAAGCTGTCGTTATGGTTAATTTTCTGTCTCACACTGAAAATATGAGAAAAAATCAAAGGTTTAATTGAAGAAAATACTCAGAAAATGAATGTTTTGATATAGTGACAGCTATTATCACCCCTGCATTTTGTGCTGCCCCTTTAAACAGCAATGATTTGTCTTCTGTAATGATGAGATTAGAAAATATAGAGTAAGGAATCTCAGACCACTCGCAGGAACCGAACGTCTCCAGGTCCTCCAGGGTCTTCTCGTTTGGGCTCCTCAGCTAAATCTACAGGTTGCAGGGTTTTTCAGTAGGGTTTTAGGTCTGGGGGTCGCCATGTCCAAAACTTTATTTAGTGATTACTGAACCATTTTTATGTGGATGTGGAGATAAAATTGAGTCAGTGTTCTGCTGGGAGATCCAACCTAA
The DNA here is from genome assembly GCA_037974365.1 of Hydrocynus forskahlii. Lineage (NCBI taxonomy): Eukaryota > Metazoa > Chordata > Actinopteri > Characiformes > Alestidae > Hydrocynus > Hydrocynus forskahlii. The sequence goes on from JBBPCX010000001.1 coordinate 37,295,242, forward strand.
CTCGGTTTCAGCTTTTGGTTCACACATGAACACACCACAGCACAATGTGAAGTTCTTCCTCTGCATTTAACACATTTACCAAGTGAAGCAGTGGGCTGCCACCAATGGGGGCCCTCAGGGAGAAGTGTGTGGGGACGGTACCTTGTTTAAGGGTACCTCAGTGGTGTCACTAGCAGTCCTGGGATTTAAACCTACGGCCTTCTGATCGTGGGGGCAACTCCCTAACCAAAAGGCCACCATCTATGTCCCTGATGCCGTGTATCGTAAAAAAGTTCCCAGAGCTTTTTTTTAAGCAGACCTAAAACATCACAGATCCTCCACCATATCTAACAGGAGGATTTGGTTCTTTTCTGTACAGCCATCCTTGTTTCTAGGCCAAACACAAGAAATGCTGCAGTTGTTTTTTTTTCATTTTCTTCATAAGAATTTCCTTGTGGTGCCAATAATTGTGATGCTTATGATTTTGTTAAAACAGTTGATAAGTTTTTAATAAGTGTTAACCAATTAAGGGTTCGATTTCTTTTTTTTATATTTTCCTCATCTTTTCAGTTTGAGACGATAAGCTTTATCTTTTTTTTTTTTTTATGGTTCTCTTCCAAGGTACCATAATTGTGGAACTAACTGTATGTCCTATACGCAGTTCACCTGTTTTTATCTCCACAGGAGGTTTGATTTTGTTGACAATATTAGGAGATGTGTTTTTCACAGTTTTCACAGTTTTGTAATAGCCTTTAGTATGATAGAGGTGGTAACCCAGGTTAGCTCAATGTAGTTTCAGTGGAGATACAATGAAACACTCTTCTGCTCTTGGAGAAGCCTGTGATGGAAGCAGCCTGCTTAACTCCAGTAATGGGCTGGATCCCACAAAATCTGTCTTGGTGATTTACACCCACGACTCCCCATATGCACACAGAGACACATACACCCATTTACAACAAACTGCTGTTGCACCGATAAAGAAAAACATGGCAGTAAATAGGGAGGTCCCCGGCCACTCTTGAAAGCGAAGCCTTGTTTTAGTGTGCATGCTTCTTCGCTCTCCTGTGGCATCATAAAGGACCTGTACCACATTTGGTCTAAATCCAAGCATGTGTATGTATGTGTGGGTTGACTGCAGACAGTCATCACAATGTTGAGCCTAGCAGTGTTACACCAACCTCCCAACTTGTTGGCCTATTGTGTTGTGTGTATGGTAGTGAGTATATGTGCGTGCATGTTTATGTATTTATCCTGTTAGGTGTGTGTGTGTGTGTGTGTATGTGTGTGAATATTATTGTTCATGTGTTTCAGACACAGAGTTGGAGCCTTTCACCAGTTATGAGTACAGGGTTGGGGCATGGAACAGGCATGGACGTGCCTTTAGCTCCACCTCACGTATTACTACGAAAGAGGACGTGCCCCTGGGAGTCCCGCCCCCACGCTGGAGGCGAGTAGGCCTTCGCGATGACATCATCCAATTCGACTGGTCCCCACCATTTATGTCCAATGGTAACAGTCACTTTTCTTTTGAAGGTTTTTGATATTTGGTGCTGTCTGAATAAAATGTTTTATATTTTTTAAATCTGATCAGCTGAATGATGTCAAAGTGATTGTCAAATAGTCTAATTTACACAATTTTCACAACAGTTATATTAGTATAAGTAATACTGCTAACAGGTAATCTATGTAAATAGACAGAGGTACATTGCATAGCATTAACATGAGTAGCACTCTCTTTAAAGCCTGAATCTTGTCTAGCACACCAACTACATGTCTAAATCATCACTCACATGTCATCGATATGAGCTAGTGAGGTTTAAGTTAAAATTGCATATATAGCTACGTTAGGGTCTTACCTCTGGCAAAATCTTAGAAATTATCTTTCATCCACTCACTCAACCCTTTCAAATACACATTCTCTCACACACAACAGTCCTCTAGTTCAGCCCCTCCAACAGTAATAGCAAACATGATTCTAAAATGTCCATAAAATCATAATTTTAACTTTTGGAGTTCTCACTCGAAGCGATTGAAGAGAGAAATTGCATCAACAGCTACTATAGGGTTTATAGTCATTTAGTAATAGTATCAAACAAGCACTCTTTGTAGCAGCTGATGCAGTGTTAGTTATGTTAGTTCCTGTCTGGATTTGATGCCGTCCAAAGTCTGGTTAGAAGTGCTTTCAGCATAGGCAAATGTTTCTCTGAACATGTGCATTTAGTTGCAGTTCAGACTGTTTATAACAGCATCAACATTTTGAGTGTTGTCTCTTTCACAGGTATGCGAGACTGGCTTTCCTTCCTACACATATTGACTGACATTTATTGAATCCACAGAAAACTTCTTACTGATCCTTAATAAATGCTTAGTGACTGAGGGGTGATGAGGGGTGTGGCCGTGTCAATGCCAGTATAGCCACACCCCCACCAGTTGAAATAGTGCAAAGGAAGAAATTGTAGAAATCAAGCTTTATAGGTTCTGAAATGAAGCCTCAGAATCTCTAAAACTGTCCCACAATGTTTTAAGAGACCTGGGAAACCTTGCAAGATTTGGCAGCATAACTGGACATCTCTAAAGTCAAGGAAAAAAAAAAAAGTCAGAGCTTTGTTTCTGGAGGCCATACAGTCAATGTGGAGGTCTGCACAGGGATAAAACTGACCCATACTTATTGCTTTGATGCTCAACCCAATCAGTTTAAATACAATAAATGTAAAATTCACAAAGTTTAAGTACTTTTTGTCTTTGTGTTTATTAATGGTGTATTTATGTAAAATTGTTGATTGTGCCTGAAAGTGAACAGCATTTAACATCTGCTGTTATAGTTCCTCTCATAACTGATGTAATTCCAAATATGCTTAACATGCTTTGGGTGAATTTAACAAGCAAGGGGAACTATTTACTATGACCCAGAGCTTTTCCAAATGGAGCTGTAAAAAATGATACAAGCCCAGCCCAAAACCCAGTAGTTTGTTCGGATTTCACTGGGAAGTAATCATGTGATTATTCAGGATTAGGCTGTATTAAGTAACTAGTTGACCCTTAACAAGAAACTATTAAAATAGCACCACAACCACTTTAGCGTGAGCAATGAAGTTACTAACAGGGCAGCAGATAGCAAGGGTGTTATTTGTTAAGTGTTCATTGTTTGCTATAGTACAAACTGCCTGTAAGTTCACTGCAAGAAATTCCTGATTGGGCGTTTAATCATGGAGGAAGTCAGTTTAGCTAATCTTTGCTTGCGTCTTGACTTTGTGCATTTAGCCCCATTGCCATAATAAACTGGAATCAGCCCTTTTTTGCCTCTGTTAATAACACAGTGACTGGGGCGAAACGTATCCGACTGATTGATACGGCGGTTCGCCTCTTGCGTAGTTAATCTGCATTGTGGAATAATTTATGAATACCCAAATTCACATGCGCATAAACACGACGCTAAGTACAAATAACAAGCTCCATTTGAGGGAACTTCTGGACCACTTAATATGTAAAGAAACATGTTGATTGCTCATTAGGACTCCATTCTGCGCTTTAATCAGATGCCTCGCCACCCAATCTGCTGTGATTTCAGAGGAACTTCTGCCTCCACACTCTGAGAGGAGAGAGAGAGCAAGAGAGAGAGAGATAGAGAATGATGGGAACAGAAACAAGGATGACAGGAAATTAAGCCCTATCTTTCTTCCTTCCTCTTTCTCTTTAACTTGCACTTGTGTGTGTGTGTGTGTGTGTCTGTGTCTGTGTATTTGTGTCACCCTAGGCGAGATCATCCACTATGTGATCCTGCGGGACGGACAGGAGCGTTACCGTGGAAATGAGCAGAGCTTTACTGATGCTGGAGGCATCCGGCCTTTCCAAGAGTATACATACCAGCTGAGGGCCTGCACTTCAGCCGGCTGCACGGACTCCACCAAAGTGAGTGTGTGTATGTGCAATGAAGCTGCACTTCGTGACCTAATTGCAGGAATCATTTGAAAATATTTCTGTTGGACCAAAACACTGATAATAAACCAGGTTTAATGACTCAGCAAAAGCCAAAAGCAGGGGCCTTTCTATACTTGAAAACATATGGGGCTTTGGCTACAATATCTGGGGCAACAAAGTTAGCAGAAGTTTTCTTTTTTTTTAGATTCTGATATTTACAGACATTATTTACACACCACATAGGACGTCCATCAACCTAGATCAAGCCTCATTTATTACAAAACTAGATAGTTGGGGCCCAACTGTATTCTCACACTCTTGGTGCCCTCTCTCGCCCTAACATGCTCTAACACCAGTTTCACACCTAGTCATTCCATTGTCCTACAAATCTCATGAGATGGAGAGTAATGCGCCTGCTCACCTCTCTATATTTAGCCCTCTCTCTTCTTGTCTTGTCTTCTCTCCAAAGTCAATCTTTTGTACCTTCACTTTCACATCACTCTTCTCTTCCTGCTCGCTGTTTATCCTCTGTCCTTTCCTCCCTCACCTCCTCTACTCCCTACTGCTATCCATCTAATCTTCTTTTTTTGTTCTGATTCAACGTGCTTTTTTTAAATGCCACTTTTCATCATGATCCTAAGTTTATTTTCTGCTTGTTTCCTCATTAACCTTTTTCAACTCTATTTTATCCCTGACTTATCCCAGTTTTATCCCTCAGGGCTGCACTCATCATTTTGAAAAGTCCTAACAGTGCCCCTGGCTAATGTATTAAGCTTTTTGCGTCTGTTTCAGGTTCAGAAGCATTCTATCCACACGTTACGTACACAATGTGCAGTTATGGGCTGTGTGCATGTAGAAATAAAATGCATACACAAGCAAGGGAAGACCGCTGCAAAACATGGGATGGTTACACAGGAAAAGTCTGTAGAAATTGAAAATACAGGATTATAACTCCCTCTCAGTGCAGCTAGCAGTTTTCTCTGCCTTTTAAAGGGCTCATATAATGTAAAGCTGAATTTCCTTTATTCTCACTGAAGATACATGGAGTGTTTCATGCAATCAGAACATCAGTGGTCTGGAGATTTCAGTTTTAAAGCCACTTGAACAACCTGTTATGAAGAGAGGCTGACAGTCTTGAGCCTGCTTCGCAGTCCTACACACAGCCTTAGTAAATGTTAACTTCAAACACGATGTGAGTGCATGAGGGCCTTCATCTAGTTCACATTTTGTGCTGCACCTGTGCTTGTATGTACATCTGGTCACGAGAATTGTTTGTTATCTGTTTTTATTCTGTTTTATTCAACGTCATTTCAGTCACCTATAAAACATAACATTTTTACCCTTATAGATCCTAGAACCCCCTTCCAATCTATTACTGAAAAAACTAACAAAAAAAACAAATAAATCACTAATTATGATGATGATGATGGTGGTAATATTAATAGTAACAATAAATAACAGATAAAATAAAATAATTATTTATTTTATATTTTATGTTTTAAGTAGGCACAATGTTGTTTTGCTACGTAAACATGAATAGTTGAAAGGTTGAGGTAAGGTTACAGAAGAGTAAAAAAAATTGTTTATAAGGATGCTGATCAAATCTACTCATTTCATTGGACCTGACCATGATGCACATTTGAAGTTTGTAAGGAGAGTTTTAAAGGGGACAGATTATGCAAAATCTGTTTTCTGTGAATCAGTTGAGAGATTTTGGTGTCAGGAATCATATCCCCTATTGTGACATCAGAATAGGGAAGTTTGCATGGAACCATCCCTCATCTGTTGAGCCCCCACCCACTAGATTAGTTGAAGATCCGCCATTTTTGTCTGCTGGTTTTACGAGCATACATAAGACGCCGAGCGCTATGGCTACTGGCAAAGGCAAGTCACTCATGAAGTGTTGTGTTCATCTTGCTCTGGGTCCGACTCGGGGTCGAACATATAGGGCTGGATAGCACCTCTGTTTCATGTGTGTTAAAGGGGACATACTATGCAAAACTCAAAAAATAATAACTTTTGAAACTTCAGTCTTAGCTTTGAAATGAGTCAAACCGCAAACAAAAAAAATAAAGTATGATGGAGTTATGAGCTTTTAAAATTTGGAGCTGTAAAGACCCAAGATAGCCGCTAAAAGGGGTGACAAGCAACAGGCTAGTGGGTGGGGTCTAGACAGATGAGGGGCGGTTCTATGCAAATTGGCCCAGAGGCCCGTCACACTGGGCCCTCCGTCCAAACGGCTCATTTTGAAAGGGCCTGAAACTGTGAAGAATAAAGCTGGTGATATCTCTTTATGTGAGAGTGATTTTGTGCAAAGAACTTCATGAACATGTTTTGTATGGCCCATATACCTATTATAACTAAAGTGAGTTTTGCATAATATGTCCCCTTTAAACGCGTGTGACCAGCAACACCTTATTTGCATGAAAGTGACAGAGCCCTTAAACTGCTCATTTTGAAAGGGACTGAAACTGTCAAGAATAAAGCTGGTGAAATCTCTTTATGTGAGAGTGATTTCATACAAAGAACTTCATGAACAAGTTTTGTATAGCGCATACACCGCTTATACTAAAGTGAGTTTTGCATAATATGTCCCCTTTAATATTTTCATTCCTGGCACAACTATCGTTCTTTCTGGGTGGGTAGGATGACCCTACTTGCCCCCTCTTTACTCAGTGTGATGCGGTCAACTCTATTTTAAAGAATGTTTTGATTGCTTTTAATGACCTGAGAATGTTGTAGAAAGCCCCAGGCCTCTCAGCATATGTAAAAAGTGCTACGTTAATAAAATAACTTTTTAACGAGTTATCTGGAAGTTTGTTATTCAATCAATATTCTTAAAATTAATTATTCAAAAGCTGCTGTGAAAGCACTGAAACTAATGTAAGTTACATAGTTATGATAGTTTGTGCCCACACACAGGCCTTTGCAGTTTAAAGGGGTAATTCCAGTGTAGTCGCTGCGACTTCCTCAGTTTCCCTAACTTCTAAACAACATTCATAGAGAATTTCTTAGAGAAATTAATTCTCTCAACTTTACTCCTGCTGTCTGGTTACAAAGTGCTGAGCCCACTGGATATTTCTGATAGTGGCCACGTTGTTCCTCAGGAGCCTCTATCTAAGCCGCATCACAGTTATCTCCCAGTAATTGCTGTTCGTGGCAGATGAAAGAACAAACCAAACTCTCCCTCTGTCCCATTTTAGATCAGGTGATTATTGTCTTCCGAGGTATGCTGAGGGAGCAGGAGGAGAGGTGGGAGTGAGAGGAAATGACACTGCCCTTACCATGGTTAAAATGCCTGCTCAGAGCTCCAGGCCAAACAGGCTCCCAATTCCCCTACTTCTTCCTTACTCTCTTCTTCCTTGGTCAACAGTTTTATGCAGTCTAGGATACTGCACATTGTTTGCATTCGATTGAAAGGAGTGACTTATGTTGTAGAATTAGAGAAGCCATTGGAGGAAGCTAGCAATCTAAATATTTCAAGTGAGGTCAGGGCTCTGTGCAGGCTACTAGAGTTCCTTTACACTGAACTCATTAAACCACGTCTTTATTTACCTCTCTTTGTGTACCACAGTGCAACCATGTTGGAAAACGAATACCACAAACTCTTGCCACAAAGTTGGAGGCATATATTCAGGTCTTTGTATGTTGTAGCATTCACATTAACCTTCACTGAAACTAAGGGCCCTAGCCTGGACAATTAAAACAGCCTCAGACCATTATCCCTCCTCCACCAAACTGTACTGTTGGCAGAGCTATGGGAGCTAGTGTTCTCCTGTTATCTCCTGACCCTGAACTCTTTGTCATGTTCCCCAGACAACACCTTGAACTCTTTGTCATTCCTGAACATTTTTTGCAGTGCAGCAGAGCACACTGTCCTGCTGAAAGAGACAGTTAGGGAAAAACATTGCAGTGAAAGGGTGTTCTTTGTCTGCAGCAAGGTATGTGGTACATGTCAAAGTAACAACCACTTGAATACCAAGATCCAAGGTGTCCTGCCAGTTATCCATGTAAAAGAAAACTTCATTCATCAGACCAGACCACTTTCTCCCTTTTCTTTTGCAAGGTAGTATTCAAATGAAACATTTTTGGCGTTATTGTCAAATTGTCAAATAACATAAAAAGAACAGGTGTATACATCTATGTATAGGCCCTTGATAAGGTCTGGGATATATATTAGGGAGCAAGTAGACAGTCAGTAGTAGATAAATAGGAAAATGGGCAAGACTTACCAAGTCGCTCAGATCCATATGCTTTTTCTGTTCCAAATATATATCTCAGATCTTGTCAAGGGCCTATACATATATGAAAATACATGTTCTTTTTATACTTTTTATACTTATTCGACAATAATGTCAAAAACCATACATCTGAGTTTATACTACCTTGCAGAAGCTATATAATGCCTGGTGTTAAAGGGTTTGAATGGGGTTTAGTCATTTTATCCCCTTAACTTTGGCTAATTTCTTCAGCCACCTGTGTCATAAACCTTCTGTGCATTTTGTCTACTACAGCTCATTCATAAACCTCAATCAAAACAATTAAATATATATTGCATCATGAAAATCTGATGTATTTTTGCCGTATCGCTGACCCTTAAGTATAAGAATGTAGCGCACGGTGTCCGAATTGAGACAGAGGGTGTAAGTGGAGTGAGGGGGTTCGTGGGGGGAATTAACTTGTACACCTGCGAGCATTGCCCAAACAGTTGCAATTATTGTTGGCCCCAATACAAGGGGAGCAATTACCCACCAGGGCATGGGGACGTTGAGCCACCTCTGTCGTGGGGAATGAGGATGCTGATTTAATCTCAGCGGACACTCTGTAGGCTCACAAAAAGCACATCAGGCCACTGCCCGGGCCAGGTTGCAACAACCAGAGAACAGGGGAGAAGGGGAAAAAAAAGAAAGAAAGAAAGAACCACCTTAACCACCTCTCACGGCCTTCTCCTAATAGTCTGCCACTCCTAGAGACAAGAGCCGAAACCACTAGTGACATTCTATTAGAGTAGGATATCCAAGCCTCCATTAGGGCAAATTGCTCTGTAATTCTTTCTGTGTGTGTGTGTGTGTGTATGTGTGTAGGTGGTGGCAGTGACTGTCCAGGGGGTACCAGAGGGTCTTGCTGCTCCCTCAGTAAGTGCCCTAGGGCCCACAGCACTGCACATCAGCTGGGTGCCCCCGGCCAAGCCTAACGGAATCATCCGGGAGTATCACCTCAATCAGAGTGGAGTGGGGCTCATCCATACACACAAGCAAGGGGAGATGGCCTACAATGTCACAGGTATGAAATAGTGTATGTGAGTGCTTAACTCTGAAAACAAGCTTACAGGAAAAAGAAACAAAACTTTATATACTGGGTTGCAAATTTACATTTTTGTTCAGAGGCTTGCAGTATCTGGTCGGAGGCCAAATGTTCCATCCATCCATTGTCTGATCCACTCATCCAAACAAGGGTCGCAGAGGGGGTGCTGGAGCCTATCCCAGTGCTTTTAGGGTGGAAGGCAACCCTAGACAGGTTGCCAGTCCATTGCAGGGCAGAAAGAGTGGCTTTTAATAATAACTATCATTACTATCTAATACTACCACTTCTATTATTATTATTATTATTATTATTATTATTATTATTATTATTATTATTATTATATCATCATCATTATTATCATCATTATTATTATTATTAGTTTTAGTAGTAGAAGTAGTAATATAATTACTATTATTGACAACAACAACAATAATACTAATGTAGTAAATAGAATGTTCAGTAACCATTCAAGTAAGTCAAGTTACCACATTTAAACAGAACAATTATACAGGACTCTTATTATTCACATTTACATATTACACACATTCACATTACAGTATTTGTGAAGTTTTTTGTTTCGTTTAATGTATTAATATGGAGCTATAAGTCCTCATTAAAGAGGTGAGCTGTTACCCCAAGTGCTTGTTGAAGAGGTGACTCTTTAATTGCCATTTGAAGACAGTAAGGGACTCATGGGGAAAGATGCTCATGGGGAGTGAAGGCCAGCCCATCTGGTTCAAGCCCTCAGATGAACTTCTGTAACAAAAACTGTAACAAAAACTGTAAAAAGGTACTGCCTTTCTAATATCTGTCTGGATATTTATTAGATTAGATATTATATATTTATTATAACTGCATTCTGGATGCTAAAGAGCCATTTCCAGCTCTGTTCTTGATACTGGACACCAGTAAAATGTATCTGAAAGCTGTAAAATCACAGAATTCGCGTACTGAATTAATTTTAAACGTTTATTTAAAGAGAGATTAATTTACGCTGTTGAAAACACTGATTCTAAACAACTTGAAGCCATGCCCTTTTGCTTTGAGGTCATTTTCTGATGTGCTTAAAGTGGGTTTTGTCGGCAGCATTTGCACACTGGAAATTTGGTCAAATCAAGAAGATGCTCCTAAACAAAGCCTGGATGTTGTGGGCTCTTCTTTTACTCAGTAGTTGCCTTGGAGTTTAAAGTGAACTTGAGCAGATTCATACATGTGATTTGTTCTTAAAAGCCACAAAGGAAAGTGAGTTTGTGCTTGTGTGTGTGTGTGAGAGTGTTTGTGTGTGTGTGCATGCTGAGTGAGTGATGAATCAATCTAGCAGCGGAGAGAAACCACTCCCTGGCCTTTGGGCCACCACCACTAGCAACGGCAGCAGAAACAGAGAACAGCCACAGTGTCCCCTCCGCGCCTTCACCCTTTATTTATGCATGCTGTTTTCTGGAAGCAGTCTAATGACTGAATTTACACCTGATTCCCGCAATGAGGGGGCCTCCCTGCCCATCACCCGCCAGGGCCCCCGTGATTTGTGTTTCTTCTTTTTATCTGCTTGCGAGCGGGGCTGCGTTCCTGGCCCAGAGCCATCCATCGCAGGGCCCAGAATCCACACAGGATGGGGGTGGGGACACACTCGCGACTTCCACCTCCCAACACTGGCCCAACTTATGGCAACGGACAGATGCACAACAGCCAGCTCCTAGCACATGCTGAGAGAGGGGCCCAAACTGAAGTCTAAACAGATATGGACAATACTGACTGCCATTCTGTCTGATAAAAGGCTGCTACAGAAGGTGCATTGCAAATACTAATAGCTGTAATAATATTAATAGATTTATTATTATTATTATTATTATTATTAAAGGACAAACTCAGTAGAAATAACTAAATGAGTAGCAGTAGCAACAGTAGTAAAAATAAAATTAATGTAGTAACAATGATAGCAGTAACAGTACTTGTACTACAGTCTAGAAAGGTTCTAGAAAGGAATCTTTATGTGGTAACACAGAATAACTTTTGGGTCTCTAACGAACCTTTTAATGGATTATTTTAATTAAAATAACTTTTTTTGTAAATGAGATGTGTGAGCATAAATAGTATTTTTAATGTGTAAAGAACCTCGACATGTTGCAAAGGTTCTAGGAGGAACCTTAA
>JBBPCX010000001.1:37313919-37325293 GCA_037974365.1 Hydrocynus forskahlii
GAAGAAACTTGCTTGTTGAATAAAAGTAACTAAGTCAAAATTTGCCAGGGGTATGAATAATTTCGTTTACGACTGTATACGCACACACACACACACACACACACACACACACACACACACACATATAATAATTATGTAATGATTCATATTTAATGTTATTGGACAAAAAATAACACACAACAGATACCTTGTGTATCAAAGTCTAAATAGCTGGATTATTGCTGCACTATAACAATCTGGTTGTGACCAGTTTTCTGTATGACCCCAATAACCCTACTGTACCGTAAAATAAAACTTTTATGTTTCCAATACTATTGTTTTGTTTGGCACCAATTGATTGTTTTGTTTGGCACCTACTGAAATACTTCAGTAGTTAAGAGCTACGGTTGCTCGGATTATGATTCTACAGTGAAATTGCAGTTCCCACACAAGCTGTAATTCAAGTGTTTTTTTTGTTTTTGTTTTTGTTTTTTATTTAATACTGTTCAAGCTCTAAGAGGCCAACTACAGGCACTGTACAAGTGTTGAAAGCTGCGTCCCTCCCTTTCAGGGCCTGGGAACAGGCCTGTTCTGTTTCCCTGTCATGGAAGAGGGCACCAAGTGGCCATGCTGGGACAGAAGAGAGGAACCTCAGCCTTCTCTAAACTCTGCCTGATCAGGGAGGGGATGAGGAAGGTAACCCGATCCCGTAAAAGGCAACGGGGATAACCTCCAAAGCTCCATCGTCACACAGAACCTACAAATCGCTTCATAATCCCCTCCAGGCAGGCCGATTGGGGGGGTGGGGGGGTTAAGTAATTGTAGACAGCAAGTCGTCACTTAATTATTTAGAGGCATTATCAATGCGGCGAGGGGAAGCATCCTGGGCCGTTCTCCTTCAGTCCGATACCTTCAGGGAGAGGAGGCAGGCAGCCATCATCTTCTCATATTCTCTAATGCAAACAGTAAATGGCAGCTTGTCAATAAAAGACCTTTTTATGTCATTTATTACCCCGTACTTCCTCATTGCGCTGTACAGAACAATTTGGATGACAGTTACGGCATTGTTTCACTTTGCGTTAGCCGCGCGCTACAAATGGGCTGGCGTGCGCATACGGGGCGAGCACTAAAATGATTGAAGTTCCCTCTCTCTTTTTTCTTGACACCCCTCTTTATATATTTATTTATTTACCTTGCCATTTTTTATTGAAGTTGCACTTTTCTTAACCAGACTTAGAGTGCCCCCTTGAGTTAATATAAGAATGTAGAACTGAGAAAATGACATTTTTGAGATATTTATACCTTAGGGTGACCACGTATGGAATATATATTTTTAATGAGATATAGAAAAATATATTTTTTTCTCATAGAGTCGCCAGTAGAACAATGTGTCTAATTTAATCAAAGTCAGGTTAAATATCTTCAAATGTGCTGTTTCTGTAAAGCAAATGTGGATATTTTGCTAGCAGCTGAATTTTGTTTTCCCTGTTTCAGTTTATTTGCTCTATTAAAAGGATGAGAAAAAGTGACTGGAGATATTTGGTTGTTGCTTCTAAAGTAAGGGTTAAAACATGTGGCCTGAAAATTATGCAGATTATGTTGCATTAGGGTTATTTACCATGCCGGATCACACACCCAGGCGTGGCTTGCATGGCAATAGTGAGGCTGAGCTTTAAAGGCGCCGTTCAGCGGCTGTCCCCTCGTATTTGGTATGCTCCACAGAATTCTTTACTTAACCCAAACACGGCTCAGCGTTCTGAAAACATTGATCTGTGTTTGGGTTAAATGACGGAGGTAGGAAGGCATACTAACCAGCATGCCGGGTGTGTGCACTTCTGCAGCATCGGGCTGGTCAAATGTAGGGGTTACTCTTTCATAGCTTTGCTTTTAGATTAGAACTTATTTTTATTTATTTATTTATTTAAATTTAGGACAAATTACTTTTGTCTTGCTTAGGTTCTTCTTCTTCTTCTTCTTCTTCTTCTTCTTCTTGTTATTGTTATTGGTATGTACAAATGGATAATTGGCATTTTTAGGAGGTCCTTTGTGTGTTTTGTATTGCATTTATAGCTAAAGAATACATTGTATTCCATTATATTTTGTTCCAGAATAAAATGCAATCACACCTCAGCGTTCTGCATTATAAAACACCCAACATGGTTAATTAGAATTCATCTTTGTCATTCATATACATATGCATAGTGTGTATATATATATATATCTATGCATGTTTGTGTAATGACAATGCTAGCTGGATCTGAGTGTGTCTGTGATGCTTCTGCAGGGTTGCAGCCTTACACTGAATACAGCCTCCTGCTCACAGCCTGCACAGCAGCTGGCTGTGGAGCAAGCAAGCCATCTATGGGCCGCACGCTGCAAGACGCACCTGCAGGTTTGTGTGCTTTCTCTCTCCTACACACACACCCTCTCACTTGCACACACACACTAGTGAAGAAGCTTATTTTCTGTCCACATTTTCTTCTATGCCTTTTCACATTTGAATTTTTAGTTTTCCTAGACAGATTCTTTACATAACCCTGAATAAAACCGAACAACTGCTTGATGTGTCATGAAAAGATGGGCAACATCACAAAGCAGATAACATTTTCACAATACACAGCAAGTTTTAGAATGTTCTTACAAGTTATTTTTGTAACAAAAAATAGATATGCAAATGATATATTATATATTTAAATATGCACACATTAGCATATTTTTTACAATATCTTGCATCGGGATGATGTTTAAAAGGATTCAGCTGTTTATTTAATTTTAAAGATTCAGCCTAAAGAAAGGATTTTATGGATTAGATTGTTAAAATCTCATTGTTTTATTGTGTAATGAAGAAAACACGAAGCACTGTTTTACGGGTAATTTAGTTTGAATTATTTAATCCATCATAAATCCAGCTATGAGCAAATATATTAGACAATCCTTTGGTAAGGACCCTCAGATTATGGTTAGGAATAAACATGAATTTCATGAATGCAGGGGATCTAGAATTTGAGATTTGTGGTTCTGAACGTGGAGAAAAGAATGTAGAGCAGTAGAGCTATGTCATCAGAACAGAGGAAATAGACAAACTGACGTTATGTATTGTCAGATTCCACCGGAAATTATCTTTTCAGTGATACCACATGGTTGTGCCCATTGCGGGCAGGGTTAAGCCTGCCGAGTTGCTTACTTTTGTAAAATGCATTTGAAATAAACATATTTTGTTGAGTTCTGACTTTTTTGTTATAGCTTAATTATATGTTATAGGTATGCTTTAGCCAGAAATCAGAAGAATGATTGACAGGCCAGTAGTTGCCTTAAAACCTACTCAGCATTTAAAAACAAATTGTTTAAGAATGAGAGGGGGAAAATAGCAAATGGGGAAAATACACTGATAAAATGGTTATAATAAGGTGACATTCACAATTTCTGCATAATTTAACTAAGCCTTTTTCATAATCTCAGACACATTTTGATCTTACACTAGTACTATTTTTTGTGTGTTGCCCCCCATAAACATATGGTCTCAGTATAGCATGTATCTCTGAAGTGCCAACTTTGCAGTAGTGGGTAAATAGTGTGTTTTAAGGGTGGCTTTTGGTTTTGAATGTTGTAGAAAAAAGGAAAGTGACAATATACATGTATATATTGTATGTTCTTAAATGAATGTGTATTCTATAAGCCTGTTAGGAAGAAACTAAAATGGACCATGTTTTAAATGGTGTAACAATTTTTAGTTACAGCATCATGTGTGTGTTATTTTGTGGTTTTTAATGATGCATTGCTATGGGAATTTGGGGCCAATGCCAAGATCTGATATTTTTCAAGTACATATCTACTGATGTTGATACCGATGTGGATTAAAAGTCAAATTTTTCAGTAGCTGTTTAGTTACAGTGGATTAGTTACAGAGATTTCCAAGAAATCACAAATGCAGTAAAATGACTCAAATCCAAATATTTTTGCACAGCATCCCAAAATTGCTTCAATATTCACGTCTTCAGTCAGATCTAAAAACCTGTCCAATTTTATATCAGAAGTACATGCTGATACTGATCTGATTCAAATATTAACATGCATCCCTTGCAGTTTTTTTTTTGTTATTACCTATTAATAATTATTCTTTGAAAATGTTCGCAAAAAGTTCATTTTAAGGAAATCCTTCTGTGAGTGTGTCCAAACTTTTGAGTCTGTACATGCAGTGTCCAGAAGTACTGATGAAACCCAGAAATACCCAGAAAAGCATATTCTGACCTAATTCATCACTTTGAGAATAATAAATCATCATATTTCCCACCTCAGGTATCACATCGTAATGCATATTTAATGTATCACTGTAAAACAGCCCGTGTCTCCCTCCAGGCGTTTGGGCGGTACCCAGGCACGTGTTGGTCAACAGCACAGCTGTGGAGCTCTACTGGAGTGACCCTTCCGAGCCCAACGGCTTGCTGAGCCACTACCGCCTCCTGCGGGACAGAGAAATGGTCTTCAGTGGCCGTCCGGAAGAAAGCAACTACACGGACGCTGGCCTGCAGCCCAACACCAGGTCCTATCTCCCATCGCCCATCTTTAGCAAGCTGTTAGCAGTTGATTATCGATGACACCTAATCCACCGTGTGTCTTAAAGAATCCTTCCGCTCCCGTCCCCACAAAGGGAGAGCCTCTCTGATACCAAATCATTAAAAGTTTTGAAGGGAGGGCTGGCTAATAAGCAGCAGTCTTGGCTCTGAAGAGATGTATTGATCCAGTGCTCAGGCTAGGGCTGTGCTGGAGAGGTACACTTGTGTCTACCTGGCATAAAAAGTGGGATTATCATGATGGATGAATATTGTAAACAGTCACTTTACTATTAAATTATTAATTGAAAAATAAAGTTAAAAAGGAAAAAAAGCATTATATATATATATATATATATATATATTTTTTTTTTTATTTATTTATTTATTTATTTATTTATATATATATGTATGTACACACACAATGCAATAATATGGTCATCATTTTTTAACCCTAATCATGTTTAAGCTCACATCTGTGTGATGGACCTTTGAAGTGTAGTTTGTTCCAAATATCAGATTTTTTTTCATGCGTGTTCTCAAAAATGCATCTTGGAGCCACTCTAATCGTAAAACACACACATTGTGTGCTTTTGGATTGTTTTGTTTATGCAATATAGTGAGTCAATATTTGAAAAGGCTGGCTGTGTCGAATAAGCAGCTTAAGATACAATATAAATCTGTTTGTTTTCATTATGTTATCTGCAGAGAGAGATGAGAAAATGCTCAAGTTGTCATTCAGAGCTTCATAGTGGTTCTCTTGTGCGTAGACACAAGCTACCTTATTTATTTATTTATTTATTTATTTATTTATAACCCTTCCTCTTCATGTAGACAGCACAGATTCGAGCTGTCAAAACCTTCAGCGCACTCTGATTGGACGGTTTGGATGGGTCACCAGCTCTCTTCCCCGTATATACAATCCCCCCCCACACCTTTCCCCATTGGTTTGTTTATATTGTGGCTTCAAAGAGAGTCGCGGTGAAGCATGACGTTTAATTTGCCGTAATTCCAGATGACCTGCCAAAAGGCATTCCCCTCTCTGCTTTTGGCCCCTTTTCTCTTTCTTTGTCCAATTTAGCTCCGAGAGGAACACTACAAAGGTGGGCGGCCGCTTCATTATCCTCCAGTGGTACAGGGGGACGCATGAGACGGCTAACCGAGGGGCCTCGCTCATCGATTATTTATGACAATGTTGATTAGCTGTCACACACCTCAGCACTGTAGAAAGTGTGTCTGATGAGAGAAATATTAAGTGCTCACACACACACACACACACACACACACCCACACACACCCACACCCCACCTCACAACCACCACATCCACCTCCACCACTTCTGGGGTAACCTGGTTGCCATACACTGCTTCTTTTGCTGTGGTACTGTGTGTCACTTCAATTGCATACATGCTTATATAAACTACAGGAGTGTGCAGTTGTGCAGGGTCCAAGTGTGAATATGTGTGTAAAATGTGTTGGGTGACAAATCTGCAGTGCTAATGCATTTTATTGTGGGTGATGAGAGCAGTATATGATGGCTGATGGGATTATTTTAAAGGGATAGCGCTGGAACAATAGTTAATGCGGAGATATTAATGGCTGTGTATGGAGTTTATGGCAAATTAAAAGCCTCGAATGTTCAACATGACCCACTTACATTGCCAATGCAGACCCTTGCACTGACACCTCTTGCTGTTTAAAAGCTAAATCTATCTTGTGAAGTCATGTATGTCTTAAAAGAGCTTTCTTGCAGGCATTTTTATACCCTGCACAAAGCATTAACACACACACACACACACACACACACACACACACACACACACACACACACACACACACACACACACACACACACAGTCGCATTCATATGCATGTCTGTGTGGAGTATCTATCAGGCCTTTGAAAGATCACAGTGGAGGCACTGATCAGCATTGCATTAACACTGTCATCTGTTTAATGGCATCACCCTTTATCGATCCACCCAGGAGCTTTAAGCTGCACTGTTAAAGTGAAATTAACAGGAAGCTTTTCTATTAAAGTATCCAGAGTATTTTAGACATGGAATATGCATTTTGATTTTAAAAATGGCAAAGAATACATTTAGAGCCCATTTTGTATAGAATACAAATGGACCCAGTAAGGTGCAGTTTATCCATACTCTCCCATTCAGTCATGTTTTGTTGAAAAGAAGTGGGCATTTCCCACAGTTTTATTACATATTCTATGCTGAGTTGAATATTGTAATAAAATAAATTTAACTAATTTAACTTATTAAATAAATTTATTAAGTTTTTCCTCCGGTTTAGCCATATGATGCTGCCAGCACTGCCATTGATTGCTGTGAAGTGCCAATGCAAAACATT
Source organism: Hydrocynus forskahlii (assembly GCA_037974365.1). Lineage (NCBI taxonomy): Eukaryota > Metazoa > Chordata > Actinopteri > Characiformes > Alestidae > Hydrocynus > Hydrocynus forskahlii. The sequence continues at coordinate 37,320,812 of JBBPCX010000001.1, forward strand.
ATAATGCTCTTAATTTTGTTATGAATTTGTTTTTCCAATACATTAAAGTTAGCAGACATTGTACACCCAAGTTGAAGTTGAAGTTGAGGTTTATTGTCATATGTACAAAGTACAGTGTACAGAGCACAATGAAATGCTTACTTGAAAACCCTCTTCGCAGACAGATCATAAGACATGAGACATAAAGGACATAAAAGACAGTAGTGCAGTAGAAATAAATAATTACAGGCTAAGTTACATAATGTGAAGTGTCAGTGCAGTGTAAAGTGTAAAGTGACAGTGCAGTGTTAATTGTTGTGTGCTACAGTATTACACAAAGGGTGAAGAACCGATTTATTGCACACAGCAAGAGAACCACAGTTACTGTGTGTTGAATAGTCTGATGGCACTGGGGTAAAAACTGTTTTGAATCGTGCGTGTGTGAATTGTCCTGACTCTCTCAGGATGGCAGGAACGTTAAAAGTGGTAGTGCAGGGTGGCTGGGGTCTTTCATGATGCTCTCAGTTTTCTTGAGACAGCGTGTGCTGTAAATGTCCATTATTGCAGGGAACGGTGTGCCTGTGATCCTCTGGGCCGTTTTCACCACCCTTTGCAGAGCCTTCTTATCCTCTCCACAGCACCTCCTCCAATCCTGCCTCCTAAAATCCAAATAAGAAGATTTATTTCAAATGTTATTTAAATATGATTGAAAAGATCCTGTTTAGGGGATGTGTACTTATTTTCACTCAGACAGCAAAATGTGCAGTTTAACCAAGGATGTTCAAACTTTTGCTGGATGCCATCTGGGTCATATCAAATGCTTTTGAAAAACTCTTCTTTACAAAACAGCTCAACATTGTTATTAAAATTTAAGAACGTTTTTTTCCACTTGAAAGAAGCACATGCTAGCTGTCCCTCTCCTTGAGTTGGTTTTATAATAGCATCATAGAACAGAGAGTCCTTGCTTGCATATTGGTAAAGTGAGGGAAAAAATACAAATAATAATAAAGCTGCCTGTTTCTGAGATGCAAGGTTTTGTAACAAAAGCATTGCTGCACAACTCTTTTGACGTCAGCTGGGTTTTTTGACTGGTATTGCAGACACACCAAAGCTTAATTTAATTTGTGATTCTGTTTGTGCAGGTATGTGTTTGAGTTGGAGGCCAGTACCGGTGGGGGGAGCAGCCTGAGCAGCAAGTATGTCATCCAGACTCCTGTCTGGTCCCCAGAGAGGGTCCCTGCTCCGTATAATGTCAATGTCTCAGGCCCGCGCTCCGTCTTTGTCGCCTGGTCACCCCCAGGTAATGTTTACACCCTAATGCACAAAGCAACCTCTCTATTTAGCACTCACTCAGGGGTGATTTATCCACGCCTCGGCTTAAGAAAGTGTCGGCGATTGGGGGGGAGGCGGGAATTTACGAGGAGCGCGGTGAGGAATTTAATGCAGAGGCCGAGTGAGCTCTGGTCCGAGTGGGCTGGACGTAGATGGCTACAGCCAATCAATTAGCTTGACACTCAGACTCAGGTGACAGCTTCTCCAACATTAGTGTGGATTAATGTGGGACTGTGTAAAGTGTGTCTGTGCGCTGTCTACTGCTTTTCATTAAGCTGTTTTTTTGTTCCGGTTGGATATGGTGCACTTTGTGATAGACAATGTGAGCTTTAATACGGAATATATTTTGCCACAAAGTGGCTCATGCAAACTCTCTTCCTATGGAAAGGGGTGGCTCTCTCATGCAGATCTGTTTGCTGCTTGATGTGACCAGTGCAACAGATCTGAGGGATGTGGTGCATCTAAAACGTTGAACAGAACTGAACTTTATGCGCATGAATTTGGCCTGCATGGTGTTTATCCACTCATTGATATCACAATGCAAAGGTGTTACAAAATGCACTGTGTAGACTAAGCTTTCTATCCATTGTGATATTTGAAGTATCTGTATTGTTTATAGAGCTCAACCAGTGCATCATACAGATACACCCCTCACTGCCTTTCTGCTCTAGTGTCAGTAGTAAATTGTGCCTGAACTGAATACAGCCATAATTTTTCTTCATTCAAATCTTATTCTAAATGTTGTAAAAATATTTGTTTTGAGCCTTACTTTATTGAATATATTGTAGGTGTATCGAACTGCAAGCCCTGTATTATTTATCCAAGTGAATCGTGGGTTGGCCGTAGGTGGCTGTGACATAATTGGGGATTCGAACTTGCAGTTTCCTGATTTTAGGGCCAACTCTTAGAAGGCTCAGGCACTTTCTTCTTTCAAGAATACTTAAAGCATTAAGTACACAAATATTTACTTAGACTACATTTAAATTGAATTACCTATAGAATGCCATCCTATCTGTTTATATGCTGGCATGAAGCAAACTTGGGGGGATGTGTTCACATCCATATCCACATTTTGCCAATATAAATGCACAGCAGTAAATGACAGCCAGGACTAGTTAGCATTACACAAATGAGAAACACATACTAGCAAGACAGGATTTTTAAAATATGCCACAGTACATCCTATACCTGGAATTTTTTTAAGGATTTTAAAGACTTGTTCTTGCCCCATTCCGGTCTTCTTAGAAATCCTCAACAGCGGAAAAGAGTTCTTCACCCAAAGCAAAAAATTGCATAATTTCGGGGGTAATAATTTGCTCTTTCAGCTTCAGCATGTCGAGTTTTATTTTTTTCTTCCAAGAGGAAGCAGTCTTTTAATGGATAAGTCCTTGGATGTTGTTCCAACTTTTGATTCTTAGAAGCACTTGTCTAATGTCTCTTGCAGAAACTGTCAAAGTTCCCCGTGGCTGACATTTTTCACTGATTAATCTGCTGCTGCTTTTACTGCTTTATCGCGCCTGTGCTGACCTAGTCAGGGAAGTTAGACAGAAGTTAGCTTTACATTTACCAGCTTTTTTTCTATTATTTTTCTTTTTGGTTCTGCCTTAAACTGTGCAGCAAACAAGCTGTCAACATTATAATCACTGTTACTCATTTGCTTTACCATTATTTATCATACAAAGACTTTTATAAAATCTTAGGTTTTAATTTTATTTGTATTAATCTTTATTTTGTTGCAGCCATTTTTCTCGCATGGCCTAAAACTGGTGTCATTTTCACCATTTTCTGCACAAATTATTCAGTGACAATTTCAGAGCAGAGTTGTTCTTTGCTTAAACTTCTGCTTTAACTAAGATCCCCTTAAACAGGATATGTGTCTGCACTGAAGCTGCTGTATGAAGCATGCTGTCCTTGCGGCACCCCTGTGCACTCCCTCCTCTCATCATTTCTGTGTCAGTCTGCAGCCCAGTGGTCTCCGCTGATCAATCAGTGCGTGTGTTTGCAGACGCAGGCAGCGGTGGGCCCATCTGCAGGGTCCCGCTGCGCATTGTGGGGCTGCCAGGGCTCAGCGTTCTCCCACCCAGAGAGCACGAACACAAACAAGCAAGCAAGCAAACAAACAAATAAATGCCCTCCCCCCACCCCTTGCCCCCTTCTCAGTGTTTGCTTCAGTATTGCTTGAGTCGAGGCTGACACAAGCTCATTCCCATTCAAACCCTGCGCACTCCCCCATATTACACTGTCCACCTGCTGAGGAAGAAGAGAAAGGGAGTGAGTACGTGTGCACGGGTGTCTGTTTTCGCGAAGCCGTTCATGCGTGCAGGTGTGTGTGGGCTTGCTCCTGCGCGCATTTATGCGCGCTACCTTCAAGCGGCCCTGATTGTCTGCCTCAGATGGTCCATCTTTTGTTATTATTGTCTCATTAGGCCCCTTTCCTATGAGAAGGACCTGTTCAGAAACCTCAATTACACCTAAAGGGCCCTTAACTAGCCCCAGTGCCCACTGAAAACATTTACATAGCCCGGATTATTTATTGACTTTACATTCAGAGAGAGGGAAAAAAATCTATGGCTTTAAAACCACAATCTCTCACGCTTAGTTAAGTCCGAGCGCGAGGCTGGGCCGCGGGCTCTGGAAGGAGGACCCATGCTTGACGAATGGGGTCTGATAGCGTGTTCCTTTTCCTTTCGTACGTGTCATTATTTCTTATTAGGCTCTCATTCGAAAAGTGGGGGAAAACTCCAAAGTCAATGATTAGTTGTAAATAATAGAACTTAAGGACCTGTGCGATTGAACTTCTCTGGCAGGGGAACTCTGATCAAAGCGCCCTCTAATTTGAGCGGGGTTTGTGTCTCGGGCAGAAGACTACATCTGCTCAGGGAGACGGCAATGAAGGAAGTTGAATAATTTAACTTTTTCATTTGTAAAGATAATCAGGCCGCTCGGAATACATCGCTGGGCCTCATAAATGTTGAATAACCTATCAGCCTCCAGTTGCTGTAAATTATGAAAGGCGCCAGTGATGGGAATATTAACAAAGCTCCCATGCCAGGCCTACGGATCTCTCACTTGAAATGTGTCGTGGCAGACTTTCTGTGTGTGTGTGTGTGTGTGTGTGTGTGTGTGTGTGTGTGTGTGTGTTTGAGAGAGAGAGAGAGAGAGAGAGAGAGA
>JBBPCX010000001.1:37334190-37352221 GCA_037974365.1 Hydrocynus forskahlii
TAATTTTTTTTTTTTAAGCGGTTTTGATATGCTGAATACGATATACTATTTTCCAACCTTGATTTTTTGCTGCCTGACAGGAACATACAGGCAACAAGCTTGTGAAGGCCACAACTCTGGCTCAGTATGTTTATAGCGGATGCGCTATAAATTCTGCAAGTCCAGGTCAAATAAAATATGAGAACATCTATCGGTAATCAGTGCCACAGCTCTCATGTTTAAACCAGTCCTTCATTTCCTGATGCCTCGCACACCTATAAACGTAGCCCAGGTAATTCATGACCCTCATTCTGTTTGTCCCTGTGGAAAACAGCAAGCTGCTCTCTGCTGTAGACCAAACAAGTGACATGAAAACGGTCAGAAACACTCCACTGCATGTACATTAGTGCTCAAAAGTTTGAAATTAGTGTTTTCAATTAAAGTGTTAAATTGGTTGGAAAAGTAGATTGGAAAGAGTTGGAAAGTGACAGATATTTATCCAGTCAGAATTGTTCTTTTTTTCCATGAAATCTCACATGGAGGTCTCCCATTGGTAAGGTCTTCAAGCGTTAGTCCGGCAGTGCTAGATTAACCACCACTGTCATTCTGCAAGTCCTGACTGTGAATACGAGCTGCATCTTAACCAGTAGGTTTTGGCTCATTTGCAGCTCTATCCTCCAGCTCCTTACTGATGGACATGCAAGTTAAATATATTATGAAAATATATCTCTTATAAGTTGAATATGAAATATAAAAGCAAATGAAAAAAAAATGTAATCTCTTTCTGCGTCCCTATTGTAATCTCAGGCCAATTTATTAAGAAATAAATGTAAGCAAATGATTACCGTATAGTGTATTTTTTAACTTCTTACAACAAAAATTATTTTGTTCCAAAAACCCCAAAAAGACCATTTGCATGAATTAGATTTTTCTTTTTGATATAAATTGTTGGGAGTGGATTTTACACTTATTTATGTCTGCTATATTATTTGTATTATATTACGATGAATATGATCTTTCTTAGAGAAATAAAAATGGTTTGCTGTATATTAGCTGTTCTTTTAAACATCTTTATATCCATAATTGTTACACATGTAGTGCTACACCACATTTTGAAATTAAACTCTTTATACAATGCATGAAATATACAGTATCTATACTAAATTTACAGGGTATGTATGATCCTATAGATCAGATGAGCTGTGACTGTACAGGTGCAAATGTGCAAAAGTTGTCATAATATGCACTGGCTCACAGTTACAGCTGAGTGCATGCCACTCTGTAAATGAGGGAAAAACAAGGGAAAATCCAGATTATCTTCTAGATAAAACACTTCTGAAAATTTAAATGAGAATTACAGTTTATTTGTTAAATATAATATATTAGTAAATGTAGTATTTTCAGTGTGGTGTTTGAAAACACTATCACATTCAATATGTTAACACACACACACACACACACACACAAACACCAGACTGTAAAAGTGCAGCATATTTTCAGCAATAAATAATGAGACATAAGACTGTACAGGTGCAATTAGCAAAAATTGCACTGCAAGCCAAACTCTAAGTATCTGAGTCAAGAGTCCTACGCAGCCCGAGTTCAGTCTGAGCCAGACTAAGCTCATCTTCGTGGCACCATGATGGGGGAAAGAATCCAGGTCCCACTGAGGGGCTCTACTTCCCCCACCGGGCTCCGGAGAGATGCCGGCCTGATAGACAAATTAATTATTTGGGTAGCAATTAATGAACGTCATCCCAGCTAAGCCTTTTATCAGCACTCCCTCTCTTCTTCTATGGGAGTAATTTACAGCTGCCGCACTATTCTTGGCAGTCCTTTCTGTTTTTTCTTGACCTCCAGAAGTCTGCGTTCGTTTGGGTGGTGGGCAAATGCGTGACGTCAGGTAGTTTGCTGTTAATCAGCCCGTAATTAATTTTCCACACTGTCCTTAGCCCTCTTGAGTTATGACCCTGACCTGGTAATGGGTGCTGCTGATTTATCATCTTGTGTTTTTAATTTTTTTTTTTTTTTTTTTTGGAAATTTTCAGCATAACTTGAAATCATGTCTTCTTTTTCTTATGTCATGATTTTTATGAGAACAAAACTTTTAGAGATGCTGTCCTTGGAATCAGTTGTTGGCCTTGTTTGGTCTTTTGGCTGAACTAAGTAGAATATTCATGCAAAATAATCACACTTATTTGTAGTGGAAGATTAAAAAGGTCATTCTAGTGCTGTTTGACTCTCTGAGACACATCCAGATTGTGTCGCTGGGCACATTGTTTTCATTAACTTGTACCACTTCTCTCCAAATTATCTATTTAATGACCAGAAAATATGTGCATGCGTAGGTTGTTAGACATCTATTTTCAGTCCAAGGTATAATATTAAATGTGTATTATTAAGCCGTGGCATCTGAAAAGCATTCATATTCACTTTTTATTAGGAGGAATACTTCTGCAATAAAGGTGAATAATGAATAATTGTGAATTATAAGGCTAGGAGGAATCAGTCTATCAATCAATCAGTCGGCCAGTTAGTTCGTCAGTCAGTCAATCAATTAGGCTTTATTTAGACTTTGTATGCACTGAGGATGATCATCCTTTACATTTGCCAGAATACCTATTTTGTTGATTTTCCAATCAAAAGAAGTGGACAAATCCTCTATTTTAGAATATTTATGGTTAGAAAAAAGCTATTTAATATAAACATTAATGCACAAAACTGACAGTTGAGAGGATAGATAAAACTTCAGATAAAATCTTGTATGCTGGCCAGAAGTACAAAGCAAAACCCGCCTATGACAGCAAAAGATCTGCAGGAAGGTTTCGCTGACACAGGAGTGGTGTTACCGTGCAACATTATTTTCACTAACATAATCTGCATGAATGAGTCATCTGAAGTACGCAAAACAACATCTAGATAAGCCAGAGGCATTTTAGAAACAAGAGCTTTGGACTGATAAAAAGCAATAGAACTCTCTTGCTGCCACTTTTGCCAAATGTTAACCATTATCATCCATGAAGAAACTGAATCTGAACTGGCTTCTACAACGTGATGTATAGAGGGATCCAAAATATACCTCAGAATCTTCCATAGTCTTTAAATTCAAGGTGAAGCTTTTGGAATGACCCTCACAGTCCCATGATATTATTGAAAATCTGTGGGTTTATATGAAACATTTAAATTAAAATAAATAATTGAAGAATTCTGCAAGGAAGAGTGGGTGAAAACTAACACAAGAACAGAAACAAAAGTAGCTGGCTCCAAAAAGCATTTACAGACAGTGATTTCTGACAAAAGGTGAGTTACAAACTAGTAGTGGTCAAACATTTGCACATTCTCAAATTAATTCTTTAATAGGGTTTACATAATAAATAAATGGTAGAGGGAACCAGTTAGCATGCTTTCATTTCTGTAATGCTAGTTGTCTATCGTAGTTTTCATTCAGTTTTACAAGGGAAAATTTTAAGGGTGAGGTATTCCTTTAAGAGGTGATATATTGTCGTAGCTACTGGCTTTCCCATGCTTCTTTGCTGCATTCTTAACGTGACACCTTCCATGGGGAAATTGGAGTGTGGTTATTAGCACAATTTCTCAGGGCTACATTTATAATCCATTGATCCTGCTGGATCTTTTTGGACACTGGCTTTGTGCTGGATCAGCTGTCCCGCCTGCTGTGTCGATATTTGGCCTGCAGTAGGGTGTCATATTGATTTTGCTGTAACCAACTGTTGAGTGGCTACAGGTTAATTCTCTCTCCATGACTTAACATGAATGTTTTTTCATAACATGGATGAGTGAAAAAAGTATTCCCATAAGGGAATACTTTGCAGGTTGCTTCATCCTTCTGGTTTGTCATTTTTAGCTGCAGATTCTACCTTGAGGAACACAATGGAGCTATAAGTATAAATATAACTTGATATAACTTGGACCACAGTACAGTTAAGGAGGTATTCTAGGCCTGTTTGCTGCACCTGCACACCACTGGTGCTAACCTTATAACCTTTGTGCTTGTGTTCTAAGCCTGTGGGTTTGAAGGAGGTTCTCCTGTCTGTGTATAGGCACAGAATGTGCTGGAGATGGTCATAAGCAGGCAGGGAGCAGAGCAGATGGCATAATGTTCAGTAATGCCTCTCCGTAATGTTGAGTGGCGCCGGAGCATCAGGAAGAGGCACGTGGCCGAGCGAGCCCCATCCAATACCTCACTCTCTGCTGCCTTTTTTTTTCTTTCTTTCTTTTTTTTTTTGTTGTTGAAGTTGGGGGTGGGGGAGGGCTGCTATTGATCTCTGGCTGTGCCGTGTGCCGTGGCTGGTGCCAGAGAGGGTGATTAATGGGGACGTCGCAGCGGCAGGACTGAATGAGGCTACGCAGCACAGGCGGTCCGAGCAGCCAAAATCTAGCCCCCCCCCCCTCCCCCACCCACCCACCATACGCACAGACGTTCCTCATTACCAAACACTTATCAAAGCTACCAGAGAGAGAGAAAGAGAGATGGAGAGATGGGCTGAGCCCCAGAGTCCCCCATGCTCCGTTTTTTCACTGACACTTTTCTTTTTTCTGTCATGTTTGCCTCTTAGATTTACACCTCTCTCACGCCCCCATCTTAGATATTCTCTTCTTTTACTTGCTCTATCATTCTCTGCTTCTCTGCTTTACTGTTTCATCTCTCTCTCTCTCTCTCTCATTCTCGCTCTTTCTCTCTCTCTCTACCTTTCTCTTGTACTCTCATTGTTCTTTATTGTTCTTCTCTCTTTTCCTCTGTGTCTGTCTGTCCCTCCTTTTGGTCTCCTTATTTTTCTCTCGCTCTTACTGTCCCAAGGTGTTCTTTATCTCACTCACTCTTTTTCTTTCTCTCTCCTGCTCTTTGTTTCTTTCTTCTCTCTCACTTCTTCCTCTCCTAGTCTTTCTGTAAGTTCTTTCTTTCTTTCTCTCTTTCTATCTTTCTTTTCTTCCCTCTGCCCCTTTTCTCTCCCTTCTCTCTCTCTCTCTCTCTCTCTCTCTCTCCCTCCACTTCTCCCCGCCCCTCCCCCTTGCGCTCTTTCCAGATGCTGCTTCGTGGCCCCGCGAGGTTCTCAGCGATGGGAGATGTATTAATACATCCTATTGATTAGATCAGGACCCCTGACAGTCATTTGCCGCGATACCATCTGGCTGCTGTTCCGATGCCTTCACCCAAACAGGACGTGACACCTTATTAATCTCCACCGGTGCTCCGTACACACTTTGCCTTTCTGCTCACAGAAGCCCGGCTCTGTCGGAGTGGCGGCGGAGAGGCAGGCAGACCTGAAGGGTGCAAGAAATTAAGGTTATTACACAAATTGAGCCATATGGTCCAAATATTTCAGAGCTGAAATTTACTAGGCAATAAAAATTGCTCCTGCCTTCCTAATGGTGTAAATTGCAGTTTAACCATGGCTCTAATGATGTCCTTCTGCTGCCTGTAACCACTCTAACATGAAGGACATTGTTTAAAAAATGCACAGGAAAAAAAAGGGAAGGGGGGCTTGTTGAAACGGCAACAGCATGTTTACAATCTGTTAGTGTATCATTAAGAAGAGAGGGAAGAGTGTATAGACATGATGGCAAGCACTGGACCATGTCTTTTTTTTTTTTTGTAGACGGCGAGACACTCGTTTGAAGCGGCACGGGACGATCTGAGCAGAATTCTGAGCAGCTAGTTTCAGGCTACGTAAACAGCATGGCCGCTCATTAACTAAAAGGATGAATGCTGTAAGGGCCCCTGTTTGATTACACTTTGCTTTATGGGTTGTAGCGAGACTCGCAGCTTCATCAAACAAAGACGGCTGGTGCGTGCCAATCTGGGGTCATTCGCAATAGAAACTGATGGCGGAAGTCTTTGTCTGCGACTGCGGCCATTTTTCGCTTGGGTGTCACTCGCGTTTTGCCATATGGTGCGGTGGAATGCCACTATCACACAGCATAAAGGTGGCACAGTGTAACAAGGGTGGCAGTAAGATCTTAAATTTTCACAATATTTTCCATACTATAATTTTATCCACACTGTAATGATATGATGCTGAATGAACTTGCATTCTGGATGCTGTCCAGGCCTTTAGAGGAATCATTTGCCAAAAAAATAAAATGTATGCTATTTTCCACTTAACCCAGATTAGGATGTTCATCCAAAACTTGTTTGGTGTTTTAGTTTAGCATGTGAGCTGTGAGGCTAACCTTGCTAACAAACAGCACTCACCCAGATCTTTTCCACAAATACATCCACAAAACGTCTCTCAGCCCACTTTCACCACATCCAGCTCTTCATTAAGGTGGAATAAACTTGCCCGTGTGTTTAAGGGATTTCAGCAGTGATGGTAGCAAGGGCGACTATGGAGGATGAAAAAAAAATTAGAATTTTATTTGAGCTAGAGAACACTACTCCTTGATTAAATTCAGGGCAGTTTTTCCCCCAAGATGCTGGTTTTTCTCCCATTTTCTGAAGATTTGTCATCAACTAGCAAAGACAGTGATCTTGGTTCCACTGTTGTGATAGAGTTGTTGCCTCTATAAAATTAATAAAATCAATACTTTTTGGAGGGATTTTCACATTTGAGTTACATTTGTATTTGTTAAAAATTGATTACTAAAAATAATGAAATGACCGAATTAGAATTGATACAAACTTTCCAAAATCTGTGCCACCTTCAGTTTAATGCATCACAATGCATCAATGAATTTTTTACACCCCTTGTGTGAATGCATAAGCATCTGCGTGTGTGCTCTTCAACCAAGAGCCTGGTCTTCATCAGGCTCTGGTCCAGTCTGGAGAAGTGGCCGGTGATTTGAGGGCTCTCAGTCTGATTGGAGCTTCTTTGAAACACAGTCACCCATCCCAAACATCAAATCACTCGCCCAGCACAAGCATCTCAGACCACAAACCCCTCTGCTAAAGTCTGCTGTTTCATTATTACTCCTGCACAAGAGGCCACATGCTTTCCAGTGATGTCGATTGTAGGCCTATGGTCATCTGTGCCATTCTTCTCTTCAATACTTGCACTAAAGGTGCACTTAGGATTAAGAGGCTTGAATAGCTGGACAATAAGGGGCTTAGAAGAGGAGCTTTGGTTAATCAGGGGAGGTTTTTAAGCCTTATTTATCTCTGAATTTGGTGCTCTATGATGTCTTATTGGAATGGGGGCATAGAATGTGTGCACTTTGATTTGGGGTTGTTGGTTTTTGTTTTAATGTCTAATCCCTGCATACATTTGGCAGGTTACATCATTAATAATATAAATGTTAGTAATACCACTCCTTTATAACTTGTTTCAGTCATCTTTCAGGTACTTGACTGTAGCTGTGATGCTATGGTTGGGCTAATAGAGATAATAAAATGTTAAAGTCAACCTGAAGTTATAATATCACCTTGATGGTTCAGGTCCCTAGGCATATTAAAAAAGGTGAATTTGTGCTGAATCAGATGGTAGAAAACACTATAGTGTACTGTGTCACTACTTTCCAGTTAAAATAACAAGAATGTCCTGGCAGCCACTTCTATGCTAAGTGGTTAAAGGGTTAAGTGCACCAGTGGGCGGGGAAAAATCATATTAAGCTCATTAATTATATGATATTTAATCTCCCATTTCCATCATCCCCATCTATCATCCAGCAAAAGTGCTCAGAAGACTCAGAGTCCCTCTTGGTGTCACTGTTGGAAATATATCTTGATGCTGAAGCAAACTCCTTATGATAAATATTACATTTTATTGTAATCATTCTATTTCTATTCAAAAATCAGGTCATGTATGATTAAAAAAACAGCTATTATAGTTAATAGTGTCGTTTATTCATTTTGCTTTTTTGACCTTTCAAACCAGTTGTTGTTGTAGGCTGAAGCCCTCCTGCCTGCATGCTGTTGCTGTGCTTCTGCAAGAATAGCCACCTAATTTAACTACGCCTTATAAATGCCATTTTTTTATGATTTTGATCAAAGTGATGGCCGGCGAAAGATTATTGAAATGATGAATTTATCAACAAAGAACATAGTGTGTGAAGTATCAGTTACACATAAAACACAATACTGATGTAAGCAGTAGCATAAACATCAGGAGCATAGCATGAAGGAAGCTTTCAGCAGACTAGACAGTGTTGGCAGAAGAACTATGAATTAATAAACAAGCAGCAAATTAACAAAAGCAACTGTCCTGTAACAAGATGTAACAGGGTTACCGTCGTGGAATAGGTGAAAGCCCTGAATGTACAGTCAAACTTTTTGAATGCCACCAATGAAATCCTATGTTTTGTTGATTTTTAAGTGCACTAGTGCATCCATATTTTTTCAATTTGTTAAAATTTGAACATTTATTAAGCAATTAAACATTATTAGTGCATCAAAAAATAGTCTGCATATGATTGTCATCTTGAAAAGCAACAAAACATGTCATTTGACCAAGGGGCACCCACATCCTTTGCATGCTGCTGTATATGACATTTATGAAATATATGCTCATTATGTCATTGCTAAATCTTTCTTTAACATCAAATTTTAGCAAATAAAAAATAGTTGTGGGATCAGTCACAAATACTTTTATCATTTTACAAGATTTACATGCATTACATTGAATTACGTCAGGGGTTTAACCACATTAGCAAATGCAAAGGTTAATAACTGTCAGATTAAGTTCATTGAAAACAGCTTGTGTCAGAAAGAAACAAATTGAAAATATGTACCCTTGCAAGACCTCTGCGTATTTGATGAATTTCAACAATAGGAAGGTGCGCTCATGACGAGTGAAATTTCGCAAAAGCCGCTGGAACTTTCCCTTGGATGAAGGCCTCAGCTGATGCTTTTTGATGCAGCAGGTCCTACTGCTGAGCTGCTGTTAGTGGTGTGCTAATGAAAGCTGGACCAGGCTGAAGTCAGCAGCAGCAGGCAGGGACAGGCTCATCTACTGTATGCAGATGAGGCAGTCACACACCTTTGAAGGGTCAGGAATCTCTGCTTTCGGCTAATTAGCATAATTGTTGTGACAAATACACATGGTTATTCTTAATTAAAATCATCCCTGGGCCCGCTAGACCCCCAGCGCTGTCACAGGAAATAACTCTCGTGCGAGCCTCCGACGGCATGGGAGACCTGTGTTGAGTTGAAAGGGGGAAAAAGAGGGGAAAAAAGGTTGCAAAAGACAGTACAAATGACTGATTCCCTGAACCGCTAACTGTGGTTCTGTCTCCAATTCCTCTAATGTATAAAATAGGGGGTCATTCTCTCTGACTCAATTAAGCTGATTTCTCTTTGAATCTCCGAAAATGCGAATTGCGCTTTTGTCAGGAGGAGATCTGAGCCTTTCATATAGAACAGGGGTGCCCAACTCCAGACCTGTTAATTGCTAGACTTAGTGAGTGTTTGAAAGGGGAAACTACCAAACAGTGCTAGACACTGGCCCACCAGGAGTGGAGCTGGGCATCCCGATACATAAATTATCAAGAGGATGGGTGCATCTTTTCACAGGAAAAAAAAAATCCAGTTGTTGAGCTTACAGGAAAAAAAACAAATCATTAAATGTGTCTAAAGACTTTATAATCAACTAAAAAAGACAGATACACATCTCATTTTCAAGTAAATGCTTGCTTCTCTGCTGTAGAACGGTATGAGTGTTGTATCGCATATTTTTTAAGGAAGCTTGACCTGATTCCCTTAATCAAAACTTAAACACTTCCCATTTTAGGGATCTGTGCTGTTAACATTTATTTGGAAATCTATAACCAAAATCAATCCTCTTAGTTGCTGTTTAATGGCTGCCTTGAGTGTCTTGGTCCAGCGAGCATGCGCTTGTTAATGTCTCGGTATCCGTGTTTGGAAAAGAGTTTGATAGCATTGCCATCTAGGGGCTGGATATAAGTCTCAGTGCTGAAATAAAGTGGAATGAAGCAGCTGTTGCTATTGACAGTGTGCATATGTTTGCCGGGTTTATAGTCCAAACGTGTTCCATATTTCACAGCTTTAAAAAGGTACTTTTTAAACGGCCCGCCGCCTCCCGGCGTCGTAATGGATGCGGGGGTAAAAAGCTGTCTTGGGGGGTGGGAGTGGGGGGGGGACTGACGATTGACTGTTGGCGCCAGACCTTATGTTGATGCCATGCTGGCACTGAGTTCATGAAATCCTTTTTTTTGCGTTTAGTTATGGCCACAATTAATCCAGTTTGCTGTTAAAGGCATGGTGAAAACTATTTACAAAAACCGTATTGTATCAGGCATACATTCTGCCAGCTTGCTATCTGAGAATGGTTTCGCTATTATAGTCATTTTTGTCCTTGCATGCCAGCGTTGCTGAATAGGGATGATAACAGCTTTGTAATCCTGGTCCGGACTTGCTGCAGTTTAGTGTTTACTGGACCTTGGCATTCAAATGCATGGCATTCATGAACTGTCTAGAGAAAATGCCTGTACTGGGATCAGTTTGAGATCAGGAAATTGTGGCATGAATGCACAAAATGGCACTAAAGTGTTGCACTGAACTGCTGTGAGTAAATAGCATAATATACCATCTGTAATTGCCTGGAATGCTCCTCACCTTTTGCCAGACTGCTTTGTAAATAAGAAATCTGGGTTTTTTCCCCCCTCTCTCTCTCTCCCTATCTCTCCTTCTCTTTTTCTCTTTTTTTTATGCCTGCCTTTTGGGTCTTGAATACAAAACTGATTCTAATCATTTAATCAAACCATAAACATTAAAGTTAAACACCTAAATGTGATTGTTGGAGATCCCATTCCAAAACCATGGGCGTTAATATAGAATTAGACCCCCTTTACGGCTGTAACAGCCTTCACTCTTCTAGGAAGGCTTTCCACAAGATTTGGAGTGTTTCTTTGGGAATTTGTACCCATTCAGTCAAGGTCAGGACAAGAAGGCCTGGCTCTCAAGTAGACATTCCAGTTCATCCCAGAGGTGTCCATTTGGGCTGAGGTCAGGGCTCCGTGCAGCCCAAAGAGTCCCTCCACATTAAAACAGTGTCATTGTGGACCTTGCTTTGTACACAGGGGTACAATTGTACTGGAAAAGGATATGGCCTTCCCCAGAATGTTGCCACAAAAAATTGTCTAAATCATTTTAAGCTGTAGCATTAGCATTGCCCTTCACTGGAAGTAGGAAGCCTTGCCTGGACCCTAAAAAACAGGCCCAGACCATTATTCCTCCTCCACCAAACTTTACTGTTGGCACAATGCATTCTGATCAGTAATATTCTCTTGGCATCCTGCAAATAAATATTCATCAATCAGACTGACAGATAGTGACACATGATTAATCAAAGTCCACTACTACCCCTGTTCACAATGAGAGTGGCCAGACACCTCAAACCAAAATTTTAGAGAAAAGTATGTGTATTTTTACAATACTTTTGGACACATTCTGCAGCACTACAAAGAAATACAATAAGTACTTTAAACTTGAAGTCATCCAGTATTATTAAATTTAACTCAGTCATTTTTTGGTTCGTTAAATGTCTGTGGTCATATTAAGCAAGATATCATACCATTTAAAAGACAAATGGTATGATTCTTGTTATCTTCCATGATCTTCCATCTTCAGTTTTCTGATTAGATCATTGCACTCCATCAGTACACCAATACCAGCATACACCAGAACATACTGAAAGATCCTCCCTAACCGTCAATATGTCACTTAGAAGTATGTTACAGTACAAAAAGAAAATGTTATGATTTCCCACTAAAGTGCACTTGTGGTCAGAGCCCATCAGGACTCTTAATACTGAATTATAACCCATTCTAAGACTCCACCCCTCATCTTCGCGAAGACACCTTATAACTAAATGCATTTCACCTGAGTTTTAGTCACGTGACTCCTACTCTTCCAGTATAAAGGCATCTATGTTTTCATGTATGATTTTGCAAAGTATTGCCAGTGGCTTACCCTGCATACAGAGCATTCCTGTTATTACTTGCTAAAAATCCTGGTTTTGTTTGTTTTTCTTGTCTCTGATTCTTGTCTTGCCATTCTGTTTGTGCTTTGGGTTGATTTGCTTGACTTTGACCATTTTTGCTACGACGCATGGACTGGGTTTACTCACATGACAATTCGGATCTGACTGCTTTTTGCTTTTGAACTCTTGCTTGTTTCTGTTTCTTGTCACTTACTACATGCCTGCTATTTGCATTCTGCAGTTGGGTCTTACCTGGTCTTATCATGGCAGGTGTATTCATAATTGTATTCTCACTTCACCTGGTTAAAGTTGAACTTTTACTGGGATGTATTTAATCACTAGAATGTGACAGGAAGTGTGTTGTCACAAATAACATGGAAGTGATTAGGTCATAAATTTAGGCTTCCCATTGCCCTTTACATAGCAAGTCTGCAAAATAAAGAGAACAGCAAAACAAATAATTGTGTCACATTTGCAATTGTGTCTGCCAAAAAAGACGTAGTCTTTTGGATTACAGAATCATGAAACTGTCACAATACATATTTCAGATTTGTCATTTCTGGCCCAGTTAACCTGAATATCACTTTCTTCCAGCCAGTCTGTAAAGCACTGTACAATTCAGCTTGTTTTCCTTGTTGGATTTTGTTCATTTCTGGCTACCTGTTTTTTAGTTGTTCCACCATCACATCCGCTGAACAAAAAGCAGGCCTGCTGTCACGTTCTACTTCCTGAAGTCTGAATAAATGGGCTGCAGATGAAATCTTGTCTAATGAAAGTTATCAAGTGTATTAATATTCTTGTACACCGATCAGCCACAACATTGAAAGCTCTGATAGGTGAATAACAATGCAATGGCACTTGGCAAGGGTTGGGATATATCTGACAGCAAGTGAACAGTGCAAATGCTGACACCCATCCACCACCGAAATGTGTTCTTTAACATCATGCGAACAGTTGAGTTCATGTACGTCTCTTGCCGGGTGATTGCAATATCATGTCTGATCGGTATAAAATGTGCTGAAGTAGAAAATTTGTGTAAGCTGCAGCATGAAGCAGGTCATCACAGCCATGAAGCGAGTTGTTACTCGCAAGTGACGCTAAGTGAAATTAGTTATTGTGAAATAGCAGTTAATCAGTTGGGAGGGCGCTTCTCTACCAACTTACTGGAATTAAGTGTTGTATAGTAGTGGGCAGTCTAATTACATTGCATGAATAATTGATATAGTAATAATAGTTCATTTGCATTTGTCTGTATGAAAGTATTTGTTTTATTACAACAAGATTGGTCATATATTTGCAAAAGTGAAATGAACCAGGCATTGAGATATTTTAACATTGATACCGATAGTATGTATTGCTTGAATGCTGCCTCTATGTGTGTAATTGTGCCTATGTGTCCTGCTCCAGGGCAATGTGCACCAGGCCCATGTGTTTGGTTTGGAGCCATACACAACCTATAGTGTGCGTGTGGATGCACTGAATGGAGCTGGTCTTGTGTCTAGTCCCTGGACAACAGTCCGCACTCTACAGGCATCACCCAGCGGCCTGGTTAACTTCAGCGTGGAGAAAAGAGAACATGGACGTGCACTTCTGCTGAACTGGCATGAACCAGCCTCACCCAATGGAGTCATCAAGGTACCTGATAGAGAACCAGTACTCTAGAGCGGTCTTGCAATCCCATTGCCCTGTGTAGTGTTTTCCTGCTACAGTTACAACAGTTCTATCTAAATCAGCTCAATAACAACCCCTTAAAGTTAAAATATGAAAGTGCCAGTATAAGCAGGGCAGTGTGCTTTAAGGACCAGGTTTGGACTTGAGTCTTTGGGACTCACTAACATTAATTTTTTACTCCAAGCCTAGCTCAGCTTTTTAAATGCTCAAAAATAGGAGAGACACAATACAGAGAGATAGAGAGACCAGAATGAGCACAGAATGGATTCTTTGATCATACAAATAGCCAAAGAGAAAGCATAATATTAAGTTGGTACTAATATGTCACTAAAACTCCTTAGAAAGTCTGACAGTATTAGAAAGTAGAAATACTGTATGACTTACTGACTCAGTTACAGAAAATCCTAATTAACAATAAGTAGGAAAGAGAGACATCTTAAGTAACTTACGATTGTGTTCTTGCAGTCTGCATTTCATATTTCACGCTCAGTTCAGCACAAGACATAGGTGCTGTCGTCATCACGGGGTGATAACATTAGTTGACTGGTTGGTTGACTGATTGGCATATTTTACATAACATCATAATAGGTGCTGCAGATGCTGAACTGGCCACAAAAATGTAATTACTCTTTAATGATTCTACATCAGCACATCCGATCTTGCTCATCAGCCTTTCATGAGCTGTATCAGATCTGTTTTGTAGAAAATACATGCTCAGATTAGGGGGTCCCCAAGACTGGACTTGAGAACTTCCAGCATATAGCCTTTGAATGCTTTTAACTTGGTTTAGTACAAACTCCCAATGTCACTGTTTCTTCTTTTCTGTGTCTGTAGATGTATAATATTTTCAGTGATGATAACCTGGAGTTCAGTGGTCTCTCACGTCAGTTCTTGTTTCGGCGCTTGGAGCCCTACACGACGTACTCTTTGGTTCTGGAGGCATGCACAGAGGCGGGCTGCACCAGGTCCGCCCCCCAGTCTGTCACCACTGAGGAGGCGTCACCTTCATCCCAGCTGGCTCCAACAGCCCAGCACATTGGGGCCCACAGTGTAGAGCTCCAGTGGACACCCCCTGGCCAACCCAACGGCAGGATCCTCCAGTACCAGGTGATAGCTATGAGTGGGGAGGAAGGCAGGGTCAGGAGTGATGAGGATGATACGGCACGAGCCAAGGTCGTATTCACAGAGAAAAATGTAGAAGCTAGTAGCTTCTCCTGCAATGTCTCTGGTCTACAGCCATGGAGCAAATACAGATTCCGTGTGCGTGTTTCTAATGCAGCAGGTTCAACTGACAGCCCCTGGTTGACTGTTCATACTAAACAAGCTCCTCCTAGGGGACTGGCATCCCCAGCTGTCAGTCACCTGGATGGACAACCTTATAAGCTTTGGGTGTCTTGGACACCTCCATTGGAGCCCAATGGTATCCTTGTTAGCTACAGGATTCAAAGGGATAATGTCAGCTTTCATTTCAGCTTTGACTCATCAGTGTTAAACTATACTGATGAAGACTTGACAGCTTACACTGAATACAGCTATGCGATTACTGCTTGCACAGTAGCTGGCTGTATCACTAGCCGGTCAACTACACTTAGGACTTTAGAAGCTGCTCCTGCAATAGTAGAACCACCCACAGTGTCCAGTGTCACCGCACATTCCCTCAGTGCATCATGGACCATAACATCCAGCCAGAATGGGGAGATAGTAGAATATATCCTCCAGGTTAACAATGAGGAGGTATACCATGGGAAGAGGCTGAGTGTGGAGGTGACTGATTTGAAACCACACACTCCTTATGGCCTCATATTAACAGCCTGCACTAATGGAGGGTGCACCGCCAGCCCATCCGTGTCAGTTCTGACAAAGGAAGCGCCACCTACTGGTATGCTAGCCCCAACTCTGAAAGTTACTGGCCCAGAGTCGGTGGAGGTGACATGGAAAGAGCCTAATCTTCCCAATGGCGTCATCACAGGCTATGAGCTCCACAGAAACGGACGTGTCATCTATTCAGGGATGGACACACGCTACCATGACTTCACCCTGCTGCCCAGCGTCGAGTACAGCTACACTGTTACAGCCAATAACAGCCAGGGCACAACTACTAGCCTGCCAGCCATGGCGCGGACCCAACCTTCAGCCCCTTCGGGTGTTGCCCCACCTCGGCTGCAGCCCCTTGGGCCCTACAGTGTCATGGTGCAGTGGGACCCACCAGCTCGAGCGAATGGAGTCATCATCAGCTACTCACTGTACAAACGGGACCCCGCCGAGCCCAACGTGAAGAGACTGATCTTTGCACCACATCACAGTGCCTTCCAGAGCCGCAGCTTCTCCCTTACTGCTCTGAAGCCCTACTATAGGTACAGTCATTGCTGCCTTTTTTTTTTACTGATTATAGAGAAACTGCAGGCCTACAGTGTCTGCCATTCTATCTCCTTGTTTATGTTATGCTCATGATAGTGAAGCAGATAAAATGACTAAATACTACACCGATTAGTAGCCTGCAGAGGATCTTAGGCAAAGTAATTTATCAGTGCAAAGCATTTGTAGTGGTTAGTAACTGTTGGGAATACAGCTTTAAACCAGTGTGTGAGTTAGGGTTGCATTTGAGGAGTAAGGTTTTGTAACAGGTTTTCTGGATAATTCATAAGGAGCATGATGTCTGCAACACAAATTTAGCCATTATAAACAAATAAATTTTAGGTCAAATCCTTCTCAAAACTATTGTAAATCATTGTCTCAGGCATCAGACATCAGGTATAATCATGTTGGGGAAAAGCCTTTAGTAAAAGAGCTTTTAGAGACATTCTTTCCTTTCTTCCTTTCTTCTGTCATTCCTTCCTTACATCCCTTCCAGTCATCCATCCATCCATCCATCCTCATTGCTCATGCTACTCTTTTTCTTCCTACAGGGTTCTGGCCTGTAAAGTTTACTACACTGTGGGTCATGAAACAATGAGACAATATGAAGGGATACAGATACAAGGAGAATGAATGAGTCAACCTTGAGGTGTTTTCTTGTGTTTCCCATCTCCCTGGCTTATACAAAGACAGTCAAAGGCAGAGAGGCAGTCAAATGAAGGATGGCAGAAGGCGGAGTGTGTGTATGCATGTTGAAATAAAATACAGATAAGCACGGACAGGGATAATAACAGCTCATCAGCATTATCGTTTCACCATCGCCACCTCTGTCAGACGACCTTAGCTCTATTCTCCTCCTCTCCTTCCCTCCTTTCTCCTCTCTCCTTCAATCCTGCTGTCGCTGACCCTGTCCCATAAAAGCATTCCATTTTGTGTTTTCCAGCCTGAGCACATTGAATCAAGAGTTTAATTCCATTACACATTTAATTACAACAAATGTATTTTTAGAGATCTTGTGAAGCATTTTAACATCGCAGATAAAATGTTTCCAAAAGCAGAAGGACTTTTTATATCCCCACATAACCCCATGTCAAATAAAATGTAAATGCTTTTAAACAGGAATAGTAACAGGAATCTGCAACCAGTTAAAACCTATTTGAACTCGAGCCATCTGTGCTGTATTTGTATACTAGGACATGGGGTGGAAACGCTCAGCATAATTGCTTTTTTTTGTGCAGGTATGAAGTCAGAATGGAGGCCTGCACGTTGCTAGGCTGCGCCGCCAGCGATTGGTCCTCCATTCAGACGCAGGAGGCGCCCCCCGCTGGCCAGTCTGCACCACGGCTGGAGCTGCAAGCCGACTCCAATGGCATGCAGACAGTCTTCCTGCTGTCCTGGTCTCCCCCAGCCCAAGCTAATGGCAAACTGCTGCATTATGAGCTGTACCGGAGGCTGGGAGAAGACGCAGAGAGACACTCCTCAGCCACACTGGTCTACAGCAACATCTCCACCTCACACCACGACCAAAAGCTGCTGCCTTACACAGCCTACGAGTACCAGGTCATTCATTTCACATTTCTTCTGTTTATAGATCATTAGTCTTCTTTCATAAAACTGCACACTGGAGGAAATTAACTGTGTGCAAAGTAATAAGCAGTATTTCTCAGGCTAAGCAGTGTATGGACAACACTTGAACAAGTGTCTGGGATGCATCTATCTTATCTTTCTTGTCCTCAGTTCATAGCTTTTCCTTGAAAGAATGCCTGTCACTGTAACTTTAAGAATTATTTTGATGATTGATTTATACAATTTATATAACTTCAATATATTTACAGTCTATATGAATGTGTATGCAGTTACAGACTTCAGACTTCAAAAGAAAGCATGTATATATATATATATATATATATATATATAGTATCTCACTTTTGTGAGATACCTTCACAGTTTTGTAAATATTTGATCTTTTCATGACATGACACTTTGATACAATGTAAAATAGTCAGTGTACAGCTTGTATAACAGTGTAAATTTGCTGCCCTCTTAAAATAACTGAACACACAGCCATTAATGTCTAAACCGCTGGCAACAAAAGTGAGTACACCCCGAAGTGAAAATGTCCAAATTGTGCC
>JBBPCX010000001.1:37364484-37430353 GCA_037974365.1 Hydrocynus forskahlii
CTCACTGCAGGGTTACAGTGTGAGAACTCACTGCAGGGTTACAGTGTGAGAACTCACTGCAGGGTTTCAGTATGAGCTCTCACTGCAGGGTTACAGTATGAGCTCTCACTGCAGGGTTTCAGTGTAAGCTGTCATTACAAAGTTTCAGCGTGAACACTCAGTGCAAACTCTCAGTTCTCAGCAGGTGAAGGTGACCCTTCATTAGCAGGAGAAACTATGCTGCTCTCCATTCTGTTGTCTGTGCGGCTCCAAGGCTGGTGTCACTGTCACACACTCTTGGGTTTTTGGCACAGCTTTTTCAGTACATGCTGTGTGTGGGTGTCTGTGAGAGAAAGTGTCTAATGAGTTTAGATTGAAACTACAGTTGGAAATAGAATGGCATGACAGACTAAAGAGGATAAGGAAGAGAAAGGCTGATTGAAGGAGAGTGCTTTCAAATTATTTTGTTAGGCCTAGAAGTGTAGTGTATGCAAAATGCAGATACACACTGTATATGATTCTATTTTATGACATGATTCATTTCCATTTATCTGTTCATTGTAAAAAGGCAACTTCAAGTTGTGTAAAGATTAATGCTGGCATGCTCGCATGTTTTTGTGCAAAATCGCATGTTATACGCAAAATTAAATTTGTTTTATCTAGTTTGTTATAGAAAAACAAGATCCCCTCAGAGTCAAGAGCATGAGGGGGATGGGACCATTTTAGCAGCTGCAAAGGAGGACCAACTCTGTATGAAAGTCTATGTATCTGAATGCAGTGTCATTAAAGTCCCTGTTTGTGAAATGGTCAGGCGTCCCAATACTTTTGTCTATGTCATATGGACAAAAGTAATGGGATGTCTGACCCTTGCGAAAACCAGCCAAGACGTGGAGCTGCCCCAAAAAGAAACGAACTTTCAAAATAAAAAGATTTTTTAAAAATGTGTTAACGTGCGATGAAATAATTGTTGGTGTTAAGTAAATAATGCATTAATGCAATAATAACACGTTAACTTGCCCAGACATCTCTCATAGTGACGATATGCTTCCTTAAAATGCACAATGATATGAAAGAGATTCACCCAAAAAAATGTCCAAACCTGATCCAACATTTTTTATTTTGTTAGACTCTGTCGGGTTTGAGTTAGGTAGCAGACCTATAATCATATATTTGCACTGAGGGGATTGCAGCAAATTATTAGGAAACAGAAGGAAAAGATTGTCATTCTACAAATCCACCTGCTGCAAAGTTAAAGATAGCAAACAGTAGCTGTTTTAACTAGCCATGTTGCATATGGTCCCTGACATTTTCCTCTTCCAGTTTCATAAATATTTTTGTCTGAATGTAGACATATTCTACATATCATGGTCCCAACTAATGATCTAAACAAAGCATTCTTATTGCCCCAAATAGATGCAGTGGAAACTACATCAGGTGGTAAAATAGGGCTGTATGGAGCTGGATACAGGTTCTACACTGAGCTGTGGTTTATCCTCCTCATGGCCTTCCTGGGCCTGCTGATTCTTGCTCTGTTGCTGGGCCTTGTCCTGCGCAGAGCCCTCAACAAACCACCCTTCATCAGAGAGAGACCGCCACTCCAGCCCCTGCAGCGGAGAAGTCCCAAATACCCACCCAGCGACTCATACTTGGTGAGACCAGATGAAGCACTGATTTCAACTGTTTCAACTGTTGGAGTGTTATGATGCATCCTTCTGAACTCATGAACTTTGAATTTACCACAAGAAAGGTGCACTTGACTGACGAAGTCAAGAGTATATAGACGAATATAGAGTTATAGAGTATGTACACAGTAGACTAAGCGGGTATCAGCCTTTCCCAGCTTATACATATTGTTTACAAGATATACAGCTGCAGATGAATATGCAAACAACTTTGTGATATTGAACATGACTGGACTGCATTGTTAATATCACCTCTTTACAGATCTCATACAGCAATTAAATACTGTAGAGGTTATTACATAATCAACTGATTACATTTTTTGAGCTCACTACTGTTTTTTTCCACCATTTACAAGTATGTGTTTATACTGCAGAAAACAGCATCTGAAATTGGTTCATTTTCATCTGGTTTGGTGCTATTACACATTTACAGAGCAGCAGAGATGTCATCAAGAGCTACTAAGTATCAACAACTAGGCAACAATATATCTAGCAAGATTCTTTGACCAATCTGGTCACTTTAGGTTTGTACTTGAGCAGTTGCAAGATATCAATCTTTATTTGTAATCTATAATGTTAGTATCTTTACAGATCTTTAAACACTTTAAACTTAGTGCTTCCCTGGTCTTTGAGGATCCCCTGTTCTGCACATTTTAAGGTATTCCGTTTTTCCAACACACCTGATCCAACAAATCAATTAATTAATTAGTCATTCAGGATTTGGTGAAAACACCAAATGTGCAGAGGGAGCCTTCAGGTTTGAAGTTGCAAACCCATGTTTAACTTAACTAGGAGAAAAATAAATTAAAAACACCATCGTATCTATGATGAAAAAATTTCATGATGAATGGACAAATTGAAATGATTTAACCATGGCAAAATGTAATATAGTGGTTTCCACTTCTGGTCTGTGCCCTGCATTTTTAGTCTTTTCTTCCTTTGACGCTCTCCTCAGCTCAGGAAACTTGTACTGCATTAAGTGACCACAAGATGGTGCTAGTGTGCGCTTCTCTTGCTGCCACCTTGTGGAGATATGATTGAACTCAATGTGTGAGGTCAGCAATCAGGGGGATGTGAATTACTTCAGATTTGATGGTGGCTGCTAAAACAGGCTTTTAGCATTTCTATTCCCATGCTGTAATCCCTCTCTCTTTAAACACTTTTCCATTTTCCTCCTGTAATGGTTTGCTGCTTGATGCTGCAGAGGCCCTGCTCTGAGCTGTGTTCTAACCATGCTTCCACTGCTCTCCTTCAGTCTGATGGAGGAATGGTAAGCACTCACCCTGCACTCCTCTCTCTCTCTCTCTGTCTCTCTCTCTCTCTCCCTCTCTCCCTCTCCCCCCTCCCTCTCCGCTCACGCCTCACTCTCTCCTTGCAGTTTGACAATGTGCCGGACTCATCCAGCAGCGTAACCTTAAAGGGGTTTACCATGCACACTGAGGTACAGCGCCCACCGCAGCCTTCTCATTGGCTCTTTTTCTCCCAACTAAGAGCCGGCTGCTTGATTGCCATTGTGGGGATTTTTTTTTTCTGTTTGCATTTTAGAGTGACTTTATTATAAAGTGGCATGCTCTTTCCCTTTCATTCACTTTCTGTGCATGAATGCACACCTTGGGCTTTTTCATTTTCTGTTGAAATGATGCCATGTCATTTATGGGACTCTCATTCTTAAAGGGATTGACATTATGTGCACAGCAGCTTTTGGCCAGCAGAGGGTACTGCCGCCCTGAGCATTTTTCAAAATCAGCTTTGAGGCATTTGACTCGATTTTAATGTGATACTTCGTGACCTTTTTGACTCCGTAGCACCAGTTTTCCAAAACCCTGCTGTGCATTGATTCTTCTAACCTTTCAGTTCCTCATTATGGTTTTTAATCTGATCTCCTCTGCATGGATGTAATGACTGTGCCTGCATGTACAAAACATCTCATATCTGCAAATAATTTGATTTTGGCAAGGATTTGAATGATGTGTTAACATGTACTCAAAGGGGATTTTCAACTTTTTTCCAGAAGGCTTTAAAGCCTCTAGAAGCTCATTCACATGAAATAGTTACCAATATGCTTATGCCTGAGACCTTGTTGATGTTTTTATTATTACAACAGTTTTGATGATTTTGAAATATTTTTAAATATTTTCATGCTGGAGAGATGCGAGTTATCATGTAAAATGATCATCAACATTACATATAAAAACACAGAAGACACTGGTAGGATCCCTGGTCATTTTGCATAACTTATCTATAAATAAAATGACTATTTCTGCACTGTACACATGAAGACACCTGCGTATTATCACTCTCTCTAAAAAAAGTCATGAAGTCAGAATCAGTAACTCTGCAGTATTTTGCTTTAGATCTTTGGGTGACTTTGTGTACATCTCAACAACTGAATCATGGGGAAATTTAGAAAGAAATCATAATTCTCCTCTATAAATGGGAATACTTTGGGTCTGCATGATCATATTTTTTTAAATACTTGGCATATTGTATAGTTGCTTGGCAAACTGCCAGTAAACCCATGGATTTACCGTGTTGATGAGGGTATAGTGCCAAATCTGTATCGTTTAATGAATATAATCTCCAGTCTACTATTTTTTGTTTTTCTGTTTTTTTTTCTTTCAGTTTTATCCAATAGTATAAGCTGCACAACCGTAGGACCTTACAAGTGCCTCACAACCATAGGCCCAATGCTTAGATAGTTTCATTGTCATCATTGTGATGCCACTGAAGATTCAAAGTATACATGCACTGGATCTGATTGTTTGATTAAATATATGACAGCTTTAATTTGATTGATAATGCTATGCTGCTTAACCTGTTAACTGAACCCACATTAATGATTGTTTTTCAGTGATGTGGCAAAGTGGACAGAGTGGGTAGTGAAGCCTAAACTTCTTAGGTAGAACAATTGTGCCCAATTTTTTGTTTGCATCCTCCTCCAGGGTCTGGCTGACACCAAGATCGGCGGCCCCGGGTCCCGCGTCAGCAATCACAGCTACCAGACCACCATGTCTGTTCTGCGTGTGCCCAGCCAGAGCCAGCTCAGCCATGCCTACTCCCACAATTCCCTGCACCGAAGCGTTAGTCAGCTCATCGACACAAGCGATAAGAAATCTCTGGCGGGACTGTCCTGGGACCCTGACCTGCAGGGCACAGACAGTGGCATGGTGAGATGGATTTGTAAAAAAAAAAATCCCCAGACATGTTTGCTTTTCTAATATTTGTCCTGTTCTGTTAAAAAGAGCATCTGGGATTTTTAACAGAACAGTCTTTCACCATGTCACATCAATTCATCAGTGTGTTTTAATAAGCTGTGTGGTGTACCTAGCATGATTTAGCACTATAATCACTGTAATCCCCGGCATTCTGTCATTGTAATCCTCTGTGTTCTTCTTACAGTACGTGGGAGACGAGGACTTTGCCGAAACTGTTAAGAGCTTCAGCTCAGTGAAGAAAGAACATACTATGTTTACAGATACACACCTGTAGAGCTGCTTTCACGTTTATTTGCGCTTGCACTCTCTCTTGCTCATAGACATGCACGCACGCAAAGAATATCCTCAAATGATTAATGTCGGACAGTTTCATCACCCATCTTCAGTACCATGTTAATACCTCTGAAAGAGCTTTACATGTGGACATAAACAGGTGTGCATTATTTACTTAGCAGAAAAAGGTAATGAATGATTCTGGTGGTCTTTGGCTAGAAGCCCTTGCCATGGTGGTTGTGGCATCTTTGCACTTCATGCATAGCATTCCCTTTAAAATGCTGTTTTTTATATTGTAAACTTAAGCCTGCGATGGCTCTTCATCAGTTTAAATACTGTCACTGGCTGAACAAAAGCTTGTTTCTCCCAAAATGTAACTTCACAAAGAAGTTTTGAAACATTCTCAACTTTCAATGTACGTTAATGAAAAAATATTTCATTCAAAGTAATTTCGGACCATTTCTATTGGTCCAGCACCGGGAATTTTCCAGTTACGCAAAAAGGTAAAAAATGACCACAAACACAAAACAGGGTTTTGTTCTGACATTTCTGAAATGTAAAATGTACTTTGTCCTCTGATACACATGGCACCTACCTCTTCAGCAAGAACTGTGTGCAGCTCAGACATGGCCTAATGGCTTCCATCTTAATCCTAAAAATGCTTTGTTTCCATTAGTGATCATGTTTCTTTATGCAGCGAGAGGTTAAAATCCAATATGACACAAACAGATGCTATGAACTGGCAAAGCAAATATAATCCTGCACCACATACACACGGAACTGAGGCATTCAGAGTTTCATCAAATCCAGTTCGGTTATTTGACTGACCGACTGAATGTATATAACCGTATCAAGAATTATCAAAAACGTCCAGCTTAAGGTTAGGTAGTTTAGACCCTTCTGACTTATTGTGATAACTCTAGGGAGATACATCAATCAGCCATAACATTAAAACCAATGATAAGTGAAGTGAATCACATTATGACAATTCACCTGTCAAGTGGTGGGACATTTTAGGCAGCAAGTGAACAGTCAGGTCAAGTTGATGTGTTGGAACCAGGTAGAAGATATGAGAGAAATATTTGATAGAAATTTTTTAGAACACAGTGCATCGCAGCATACTGTGTATTGGGCCATGTAGCAGCAGACAGGTCCATGCTGACCACCTTCCACCAACGACAGCACCCACAATGATCACGTGAGTGTGAGAACTGTACCATGGAGCAGATAAAGAAGGTGGCCTTGGTCTGATGAATCACATTTTCCTCTACATCATGTGGATGTACCAGGATGTACTATGGGAAGGAGGCAGGCCGGCAGAGGCAGTGTGATGCTCTGGGCAGTGTTTTGCTGGGAAACCTTGGGTCCTGGCATTCATGTAGATATAACTTTAACACGTACCACCTACCTGAACCTTGTTGCAGACCAAGTACTACCCCCGCCCCAGTCGTGCCAATAGTATTCCTTAATGGCGGTGGCATTTTTCAGCTTCATGATACATCCTGCAAAAAATATACCAGAATGGTTTGAGGAATATGACGGAGTTAAAGGTGTTGATTCCCCAGATTTCAATCCCTTCGAGCATCTGTGGAGGCCCACCTCACAACCTACAGGGCTGCAGGCATCTGCTGCTAACGTCTTGGTGCCAGACACCACACACACACCTTCAGAGGTCTTCTGAAGTCCATGCTCTTAAGTCCAGTCAGAACCGATTTGGCGGCTGAAGAGGGACCTACGCCATGTTAAGAAGGAAATTTTATGGCTGATTGGTGTAAATGTTTAACAGTTTTGTGGTTAAGAAGCGTTATGGTTGTGGAAGTATTTAATACAGACACTTTATTTACTTTCTGCTCGTAGGTTCTTAAATGGGAGTGTTACTATCCACAGTTATGTCTTGTATTGTCTGTGTAAATGTATGGGATGATAGTAATGGAAACATAGTTTGTGTGAAGTCGTGCCTACTAGACCAAGCAATATCGGATAAATACTTGTGACAATGCCAACTGATCAGTGTCTTAAATGTAATGTTAATGTAAAGTCTAGGCATTTTTTTAATCTCTCTGTGACATGTGGATATTCGGTGTCGCATGTATTTTTCAAGGGGTTGTTTTAAACCTGTATGATATAGCAATATGGCTATCCTAATCATACCTTCCATTTCAGTGCTTCTTTCACAATGTTTAAGATTGCTTAAGATATCAGTATTATTTATTATTTCATGATTGTTTCTATTGGTAATTTATAATGATTTTTTTTTTTTTTGGTAAACCGCAATGTACTTTTCTGTGAAATAATTCATAAATACTGTGTGTAAACTGGGCTGCTGCGTTCAAGTACATGTGCTGTTGTGTTGAAATTCTGAATGACCAATCTGATACAGTTTAGTACTTCTTTATTGTGTCAGTAGGGTACACTGAGGGTACAAAGGAAAGTACCAGTTTCAAGTCACTGGCACTCGTACCATAATGAGCATTACTCTCGACTCTCTCTAATATTCTCTTCCTTAAGAGTATGAAGGCTCTCAATAAACTGATTTAGCCTTTACACTAGTGTTACATCCCCTTAAAGCATGCTTGATGCAGCCACACCTTGCTAGTAGCATTGCCTGATCACACACTGAAGTGCAGAATCTGACTTGGACCCACCACATGAGGCTGCCACATTTGAGTAAAAAGATGGGAAACTAGAATATATCATGTATCATCGGTCAGCACAAGAGACAACTGCAGGGAAGGTTTTACCATTCAGTACTTCTAACTTAAGTCTGGAACAGGACAATTATGTTTAACATTGATGCACTGCATGCAATGAAGAGGAAGAGGAAAAGGCCTAGCTGCATAATTCTGGCATATGTTCTATTTGCTGATGCAAAAAAGTGCACAATTTTATTAAGTAACTGCGTCAGACTGGTTGCTATTGCATAAGTTGAGGAGGAATCACTCTCAACTCCACATGGCAGGAGCAGCAGCTGCTTGAGGTATGAGAATTATGAAGATGCTGTTATTGACATTCTGAGTCCATTAGTAGACAAAACGAAAGAAAACAAAAAAATTACCCAAATTACCCAAACATCCCTCATTATACCTCGCAGCAATGGTCTTTTCGATCACCTTATGAGTGTGCTTTGACCAAAATTTTAACTCATGATACTAATGGGCAGTTTTGCCTAAAAAGCACCACTAATTTGGGCTGTAAACACAAGTCTGATAATTGTCTGATAATAAGTCTTACAGCTGCAAACAGAGTGCACTAAACCGCAAGAAACAGTGACTGTTGGATGTAACTGCTTCCTTCGAGTCCCTCCCACATTTGCAACAAAAGTGATATTTTACACAATAAAATAACGCACATTAATGGCTTACGATGAATGTTAAATCCACGATCTGCCGTGTCAATAGTGATATGCTGCACATTTCTCTCTGGTAGCATTAATAGTGTAAACACAGCCGGTTAATGGCTAAGCGAAAAGTGACCGTGGCGCTATTTTGCAACAAGTATAATTAGCTTAACATTTGTGTATATATGACTAACCACTATGTCTTCACAATAAGTGCAAATACAATGCTACAAAATAATTAGTTATATATTATGTGAGGACTATGAGGATACACTTTCTAAAGCTTTTCAGAATACACTGAAAGAACAAACTGCATTTGATATGAAACTGCGTCATTCCAGAAAGTCGTGTCATCTTTGAGAATCTCAGATAATAGATAAAAAATGACCTGGATCTTCTTCATCTTGTAGTAAAACAGAAAAGCATTGCCTAACTGAAAGCAAACTGGAAACAGCGTTAATACTGAATCTTAGTTACGCTTAGGATACTGGTATCATCCTAACTTTCCAATCCAGTGCCCTGTTGGAGCACAGTCAGCTGACAGTGTTGCTCCTCACTTGGCAGTGCTGATGGTAATCGCATTAAAAAAAGTGGAAGTTGGAAAGATGTTCTGCAGCTACAGGTCAATGCAGAGCTATAAAAGTAACATTAAACTGTGCACACCACGATCCACACAAATTAGTGGCCTAAGCTCACAATTTACAAAAGCTTACATAAACCAACAAAGCTTTTAAGATAACATCAGTATCGTAACTCCAGAGTGAACAGAGTAAACGGAACCCTGATGGCTGCACATGGGCTCTGAGACACTTCTGGAAAAACACATAATGCACCACGATGAAAGTTTCATCTATAAAACTGGGTTTTGTGCAAAGTTAGCCCAATTTCACTAAAGCAATACGATGATCCCTCTTCACAAACTACCTCCAGAGGTCCACAAATATCCAAAGAGAAAAGGTAATAAACTCTTTACATAATGTAAGAAGCCAAAAAAATGTAACTGAATCAAAGGCACATTGCAAAGCCTTGAATATTCCCTTCATTAAATGATGTAACACCAAAATAAAGTGCCATTAGTTTGTAGAAAGAAAACTAAACAAGGATAAGGCCTGCACAATTTCACTACCTATAACCAGTTCATTGTAATCTGTTTCGGTCTGTAAAAGTGAAACATTTTGTTTGTATCCTGTCATTTCAAATGAAAATATAGTGTTATTCCTTTTCAGGGAACAGTCTACTGACAGACACTAAGTGGACTAAAGTGCTTTAAAGTTCGGAAAGTCTACAAAGAGCATTAAGAGCAACAAAAAGTACTATGTACACATGCTGAAGAGGTCGCAAGCAAACACAGCCGTGCTCTATACAGATATTTCAGCTCTATGTTCACCAGAGTCAGAGATATGTAGAGATATAGAGATATGTAAATGATAAAACCCACTGCTTCTCTGTAGGCTTTTTACAGTGACTGTTGGTATATTTGGTAGGAACTATGGACCAGTGGTTTCCAGTACTGCTGCTGAAGTTCCCTCTCCATGCATACTTTGGTGTTTTCCCAGCTCTACCATAGCAACTGCGTTTGGTCATTTTAGATGGGGTGGGTGGGGGTTAAAAAACATTAAATCCAAAAAAGTTGTCTTAGTTAATCCCAGAATGTTCAGCGTAGCAACCGAAGTAGCGCTGTAAAATGCGTTTACAACTTTAGGTGGATTATAGAGCAAACCTTCCAGCATTATGTAGTAGAGAGCTGCAACGAAATCCTGTCAACATACCTAACTGTCTGCACCATACTAACACCGTCCCATCCCATTCTCACAGGCTTCAACACCATTCCATCCACATCCCCACATTACCCAACATAAACACGTTATACCCATCAGAGGGCTGAACCATACAGTATTGGTCCCTTTGTAGCCATTTCTGCAGTTACAACATTTAATTTCTGTTTCTATAAATATAATGTAATGCTTATCCCCGTACCCTTTTATCAACGCAACATTACATTTTCTATTATAACTTAAATTCCTGCGCAGTTCTCATGTTAAGAAGGTTGCTGTAGTGTGTTTCAGAAGTGTGACAAATGTTGGAGTGAATTATATGGCAAGAATAGATTATCACTATACATTCTGGGTCTGTTTTCCCGGACAGGGATTAAGCCTAGTCCTGGATTATGTAGTGCTGCGAATACAGATGTTCCATTGAAGAGGAAAGGCTGGTCCAAGACTAGGCTTAATCTTTGTCTGGGAAACCGACTCGATATGTCGCACATTGTTTTGAGTTTGAATGGACACTAGTAGGGCCAAACTTAAAGAATACCATCAAATTGTATGATAGCCTAAAGTTCTGCACTGAAACCAGGACTAATTACGCTCCTTTTGTAATGAAAAATGGAGTAAAGCATACCTTTCATTCCTAAATCCATATAGGCCACTTATAGAAACTAAGCCGCAAAACCAGCTTTTGGTTTTGGGACATCACAAGAATGTTTACATATTTCCACCTATTCAGTCCTTTACAGCACTTTAACCTTTAACCTCATCCACAGTAACGTTATTGGGAGTGATTCAGCCAGGACTGCTATTTCAGCCACAATACAGGACAGCCACAGAGCTAATGTGCATATATCAATGTACACAATATTGACCATACACTTAAAAAGTGTATTGTGATGTTCATGATAAACTACTGCCATATTGCCCACTCTTAGAAAAATGTTGTAGTGTGTTTCAGGAGAAATGTAAAGAAAGTTTCTGTAAGGTGCTTGTGGTGTGTGATGTAGAAGTTTTATGCCTAAACCTGATCATAATCGGATAAATAAATACTATATTGAATTATTTTTAAATTTTAAATTTTATATTAAAATTGTCTGCACAATTTAGTTGTTGAGATGAAGTTATTCACAGTGAACTGATCATTCAATGTATTCTTAACTATAGATTAATGCGAGGGAGCTCTTAAAGGTATTAAATACCTCAAACACCTGGTGCTTATCACCACTTTTGTTTCTCTAGGGTAGTGTGTTTCATAACAAAACACCATGAACTACTTTGATTACATTTTAACAACTTTAAAATGTAATCAAAGAAATGGGAAACAAATTGGTGGAATTCCTCTTTAAATCTTTCCTGAGTTTAAGTGAGTGGGTTTAAGCAGGGAAAACACTAAAATGTGCAGAGGAGGAGTACACCAGGACTTGCTGAGAACCACTGCTGTCCACTTGATAGTGTATTAGGCTTCACTCGCTCGTCATGTCTGGACCTTTCCGGTGGCGTGGGGAAGTGGATGTTTTAGTTGGAGAGGGTGAGGCAGTGCTGGAAGAGTCGCTGCCTCCTGCGTCAGTCGCTGTAGGCACAGAGCTCAGCAGTGGAACTGGGGGTGCCTTCTTCCGGCTTAGGAAATTCCCATCAAATGCCCCTCTCCTCCTGCCCTCAGGCCGGCAATCTGAAGCCCCCTCATCGGACGAGTGGGCCCTTCGTCGGGGGTCTCCTGGACTGTCTGGGGCCTGGCGGCTGGAGGATGCTGCAAGACACTCTGAAGCTTTGCTGCTCCACTGTTCTGTAGCAGAATTCTTCTTGTCACCATCGTCACTGCTGCTTTCACCTGCAGACTGCCGTGCCTCGTCCTCAGCACCACACTGCCCGTTGTGCTCCATCAGGACCTTGGCTAGGTTCAGGCTGTGGAAGTCACGATAGCTGTTGAAGCTTTCGGTGCGGCGGGCACGGGCCAATAGGGGACTTTCTCGGTATGGGCGCAGGGCTCCATACGTGGCAGTCTCTGGGATGGGCTCTTGAGACTGGAGCTGGAGACTGAAGGTAAAAAACACAATCTTAGAGGAGACATTTAATTGGCTTTTTCTTTAGCTCTGTCTGCACAATCACTGACATTAGGTCTATAGCTTCATGATGTTACAGTAAAAGCTGTGCATTACACTTCAATTGTGCCATTTGTTCAATTCCTTAAAATGTATAAATTTCCGTATATCACAACATTTAATCTCCAGTCATGCACAAGGACTGGAGTGGTGCACACTAAGGTGCTACATGTATTTAGTATTTCCACTGTATTTTTCTGAAATCATCTGGTGAAGCATAGACCAGTGAAATCTATCAGTCATTAGAGGGCGCACACTGACATAGGCATAGTGCTTTGAGATGATGGGAGGTGAGAGCAGAGCCTGACCTGGAGCAGGACTCTCGAAGACGGCTGTGCTGCAGCACTGAAGGGGCTGGACTGATGTTAGGTGTGGCACAGCGTGATGTGCTCAGGTCACACTGGTCAAGTAACTTCAGAAGCTCCTCCTCAGTAGGCCCTCCCACCTCTTCAAAACAAACCAAAAAAAGCAATAAAGTCATGATAACTGTCACTTCACTTTTCTAATACAACAAAGTTCCCTACACACCAAGTGTACTGTAATTTAAGTCCCACCAGCAGCATCCCGCTTGGCTTTGTCATCACTTTTGTTGACTGTGTCCATGGCTGTCGTTAGGTCCCACATCTGGATGCTACCATTAGCATGGCCAGTGAAGAGGTAGCGGCGCGGGCGAGAACCCATGCGGCTGGAGCCCTCACACTCGCGCACCGTGAAACAGGTGATGGTAGTGCCATCAACCGCCTGCACCTCACAGATCCTGCAATTTAAATAACACATTAAGACTACATCTACATATTCCAAACCAGGGACCATAAATTCTGGTCCTGGAAGACCATAGGCCAGCATAGTTATTTAAACACACCAGATTTAATTACTCAGCCAATTATTAGATTACAGTGGTGGTTAGTATCTTCTCTCTATGTTGCACATAACCCTAAATTAATGTACAAACATGGCACTGCTGTGGGAAGACTATGGAATTGTGTTCTAAATTATTTGTGTTAGTGCTGTTTCAGTCACTAGAGGGTGCAATGAGACTCTTCTTGTTTTTGCAGAGGTGTAATATGAATGAGGACCTGTAGCAGATTCATACAACCTGCATAACTAGGAATTTGTTGCAACCTACAGTAAAAACAGACTGAATGCATGCTTTATAACCTTTATAATCATCACATAATACATAAAGGTGTACCTAGACTGGTAAGATGATCTACTCTTCAGCTCTTCTGCTCTGGGTTCCCAAAGCTGATGCTGAAATATGTACCCCCTATCCTGCACATTTTAGTTTCCTCCCAGCTTTAACACCCCCACTTCAACTCAGTGAATGATTGGTTATGGGTCAGGTGTGTTGGGAGGTATGTGAATGATCTTTTTTTTTTTTTATTAGCAGAAGTGTATGTGTAAATCATAATCACAGTTATCTGTGATATTAAAAAACATACCTCTTTCCAGTGGAAGAGAGACGCACAAAGAGTTTGTTGGTTATAGGGATAACTTTCTGTATGAACACCTGTTGATCATCTCTCTCCCCAAAAGGACCTACATGAAATAACATACACATCATTTTGTGTACTATTATGTGTACTATTTGTATAAGCACACAAAAGCTGACCCTTCAGTCTGTATTTCACCAACATGATGCCACAAGCACTATTCAGCTTCTCATGATGATTATCAGTCACCTATGTCATTGCCTGAGGAGTAGCTGCTGTGGCTTTCTGTCTCCTCCAGAGAGATGATCTTGAAAGAAGCCAGTGGTGTTGATCCCGGTTGGGTGGAGATCATGCCTCTGAAGCGAGTCACAGTCCATGTTCTGACGTGATTATTGTCAGCGCACACTGTCACACAAAATGTTGATATCCTGTTTTCATTCATATTTCTATTCATATTTCTTAGGTTTTGTAAGTTTCAAAGTGCAAAAAATAACTTGGGCTGTCAAACAAGTAATACCTCATTTGTATTTGGATAATTGGAAAACAAAGTGTGCTATGCTTCTCATTTGCACAAGCTCAAGTTAATGTTACCTGACACCAGGTGTTTCTCTGACAACATAATCTTAGTGACAGGGCTCCGGTGCACTGTGAAGGTCTGAAATAGTTGTGGCCCGGATCCTACTGTCTCAGGATGTTGTACTATCACACGCACTGCCCCTGAACTGGTACCATAAGCAATCTCAATCCAGTTTCCACTCACACCTGCAAACAAAATGAGCTCAGTATCCAAGAATGGCATCAAAACCACATTCAGTCCAAAATACAGCAACATGTGTTCTGAAGAATGGCAGATGATAGATGTTGAGCTTAAAAGGGAATTTAGCACTTAAAACATTTATGTTCAGTTTGCTACAGTTCACCTACTGGTTTTAGGTGTTAAGTAGACACTGAGGGCTGTGATGGCATCATTTGAAGGGTCATGGTAAAGCTCTGTCACCAGGAGGTCATTGTCCTTCATTCTTAATGGAAACTTCTGCATGTCTGAAAGTGATGAGAATGCATTTAAAGTACTTAAACATCATATTTGCACACTGCAAAACAAGTGTAGTCTGGAAATATTCTATGTATATTTTTTGTCATACAAGATTATCAATATTTGTGCAATTCCTACAAGGAAACATCCTGTAAAATGTATAGCCCATCCCAAGACGTATGTACTGAAAGTTTGAAACAGAGTTCTAATGTTTTGCACTAAAGCATTTGCTACAGATGCAGTAAGAAACATCCTTGTCCACTGTGCTCAAGTAATTGCAAGACTGGAAGCAACTCCTAAAGCTCCAAAACCGGAGTTAGTCGACAAGGGGATACACAATGTGCCAATGTAAAATGTCAGGTAAGTCTTGGCTTCCACTTAATTTTGTTTAAGAAATTATATAGGGAACCAGCTATTACACATTGATTGAAGTCTTGGGACTTCATTTAGTGTAGTCTCTAATTTATGTACATGTTATATGCTGTCATTTCAAACCTTTTTTTGCTGTCTTTTTTCATTTTTACATTTAAATATACCAGTAAGCCATCAATCTATGTGAACACTTCAGGGAGCATGAGCCAACCGAAACTGTCCAAAATTACTTGAAATAAAATGCAGATGTTGCCCTTGGATTTTCCAGTGGCTGCAACAGTTACCTTGAAACATTCCATTTCACCTTTATGCAAATATCATCTTAAAGGGGCATTTTAGCCAAAAACTAGTTTGATGTTATTTGTTATGTTATACAAGATTCTGTTCTACAGCATATTATTCTTCAACCTCACCAGTAAAGCCTAACTACAATACATAGCATGAAAACACAGCAATGAAAACAGTGATTCAATCTTTATTCTCCAAAAAACAGATGCCAGAGACAAGGTATCTAGTTAGATATTACCTTGCTAACTTTAGCTTTTAGTTTGTTGCCCTCCTGGCATGTTATTTTGTTTATTTAAGATATTCTCTCCATTTTAATGGAGATCTGAAGACAATTACCACAGCTAGACAGTCACAATAGGATAGCTGACTTTTAAACAGCTGTCAGATGGTGAAAAATTCAAAATAGCTCTCCCACAGAAATCTACCGCGAAAGCAACTGTACTTTTCCATCTTACAAGTTCCTCCCATCTTTAAGACAGCATAATTCTAGAGACTAGTGCGGCACGGACGTAGGATGAGTAAGCACATTTATAACAGATGTAGATACTGTAACATTTTTCACCTCATCATCCCTTTATAAGTCCAGTACAAAGTCCTGATTCTTGAGCTATACTTCAACTTAGCCTGTAAACATACACCTGTTAGAGGTCACTGGCTTACCAATGTAGTAAATAGAGCCATTGTTGCAACCAAGGAGAAGAAAGGATCCGGCAGTGTCGCAGCTTGTGATGGGCACGACATCCTGCACCTGCACAAAAATTACAGTGTGTTCTGTTATCTTATCTCTACCTCAGCAGGACTTGTTAACTGTTTCAGTGACTGTCCCTGACAGTCCACATTTTGTAACAAGAAATAAATCATATAATGGTAATTAAAGGGGGTGTTTTCTAAAAATGTAAAGCTGCTACAACATTTTTTTATCTACAGCAATGTTTCCATTCCTGCTCCAGGACCCCTCGCATTGCAGCGTTAACTACTCTAGCCCTGCCCCACACATCTGATTACCGAATTATGAAACCGATTATGAGTAGTATCAGGTGTGTCAGACATAGACTACTTAAGCACTGATGTACGTCGCTCTGGACAAGAGCATCTGCTACATGCCGTAAACATAAGCATAAACATGTATTTGACTTTCTAAGTATGTAACAAAAAACTGATCAAACAGCAAACCAGCTTTTTATGTTGAATCTATCACCATGATTTTTAAAATGAAGGCTCTTACTTGCCAGTGCTGGGTGACTGCATTCCACACCCCAACTTTCCCAGTATGACTGGTGGCTACTAACTGACTCCCAATGAAGAACAGAGAGTCAACAGGCACGCCAAGACTGAACACACCTTTAAAAATATACAAATCGGATTTAATCAGCATACATCTAAAGGTCTTTCAGTTTCTGGTATTTTCTCGCATTTTTAAGTCCCTGCCCCACCTCTCACCTATCTCATTCCCACTTCCACCATCCTGGATACTCCACAGAATGATCCTGCTCTCAGACGACACAGCCACCATCTTGTCTTTGTCTCCATGTGGACCACCTACAACTTTAGCATTAAGAGCTACACGCTCAATAGCCCAGTCAAGGTACGGACTGGAGAACACCTGTTGCCATCCTGAGGATTCCTTTATCCTACATAACAGTCAGAGGAACATTGAGAAGGTAAGTCTGAATTTTCCTTGCACTTATTAATATAATATGCTTGTTAAGCATTACCTGTAACAAATGACAAAATGAGCATAAGCAGCTACGATCCAGTTATGATGGCCAGCAACAATTAGCACCTTCCTGGGATCTACTGGTGATCCTGCTGAAATCAAAATCCAAGAAGACCAATGAATATCATATCACCATTCCAAGCAAATACAGTAATGTTTTCTCTTAAGGAAACATCTATCAAAGCCTCTTTAATAATTTATCTACAGTCTTCATTTCCTGCCTGGTGCTGTGCATTTATTCTTGGTCTCTAACTTTAAATGACTGAAGAAGGCAACAAGCTATATTAGCATTTTCAAGTGTCACTACAGAGTTCATAGATGAACCACAGTAAACTAACCTTACTAAACATTTTCCCAGTAAGAACCCCATTATGGTCAAGCACGTTAAGAAAGATAGCCTGGTCTGTTTGCTACCACAACAACCTGTAGGCACATACAGCCTATACTCTTAACTAAAAGAGTTCTATATAATATAATAACAGGGTCCTTTGACTCATAACAATAGTGTACTATATAGAACCATTTTTAAAGTTTCTTCAAGAACCATACACATTTTCCATCACAGAGAAGAACTACATAACCATGAAAAGCATTTAAAGGGTTCTTCGAGTTGTCATGGTTCTATATAAAACCTTTGCTAAAGAACCTAAATCAACCAGCTTCATGTTATTTAGTTTTTACCTGCTGACGCAGGCCAGTTGTGTTTTTATAAAGGCTGCAGTGAGCTACAAAACTGGTCTCTCTCATCATTCTTCTCACATGACTTGGCTAGGCACAGAGGACATAAAAGGCCTTTTAAGATGGCTTTTCCCCACCCACTGCTACTCAGCCAATAAGTGGTCTAGTCCATTTCTATGGCGCTCCCTGCCCCCTCCCTTATCCAGCTGAAAATGAAGACATTCAATTCTGAGACTGGAGCAATTTTTTCAACACTGCTGGACAAGATCCTGAATGTTATGCTTGTTCATCTTACAGCCCTCTCATGGTGCTTGATAAGAATGCTTTGCGAGACCAGTTTACTAGACCCAGACAAGATATTGTCCCATGGTATGTTGGATTTTCACATGGGCCAAGTCTTAAATTACAAGGCGCTAACACACAACCCATAGAAATTGTTTATAATAATAAAAGACTAACAACTGAACCACAGTATGTTGTTTGTAGGAAGGTATTACAATCTAATAAGCCACAAGAGTATGTGTTACATGTAAGTGTTCATTACATGTAATAAGGTAATTAGGCCTGACACCGAGTTTTTATTAAATAAATAACTTTTCAGTAAAAAGTGCCAGAACTGCTAGTTCCGGTCATTTCATGAAATATCTAATTGTTTGTCATATTATTATGAATAAAATGAATATATCATAACATAGCAGTATAATTTTTCCTTACCAAATTACCACCACTTTAATAATGCTAGTTTGCAAATAATGGTAATTACAAAAAAACCCCAAACTAATAATTTGGGCTGCAACTATTGAATACTTTTGGAATCGAGTATTCTGTTGATTTTTTCACTGATTAATCAAGTAATCAGATAAATCATACTTTTGTGATTTTAAACAACTATATCAGTAGTGTGTTATGCAACATGAAACGCCTCTTAAAATGAGCAAGCAATTGGCTGTTATTAAAAAAGGTTTTTATTTAAACTCAACAGATTTATTATATCAAACCTTAAAACCTTTGGCTTATTGGCCCCAGAACTAAGCCCATTTAATGAACCTTTCTGTGAAACATTTATGATGTACATGAAAAAAACTATGAAATACAACTTCACAAACATAGATTATTTGTCCTTAGTTTTATCTTAATAAAAAAGGAAAATGTGTTTACCCCCTGCAACAGCCCATCTGAGAATACAGAATGAATAACAAAAAGTATGAAGGTACAAAATTAGCAACATTTATATATATGAATAATTCAAGTATTACTAATAATCCAACTTAAACAGTACAGTTTCCAGCTGTATCCAGAAGAGGTAGGTAAGTAGAGTAGAATGCAAAGCTGCAGCACCGAAAGCATCCTCACATGAACTGTACTTCTCCATGCAGGAGAATGTATTTTTACAATTGCTGACTGATATGAACACTAGCGCTTGTTAGAACGTGCAGTATTTGTAATTATTTGTAGGCTGTGTTATGAGTCGATAGTGAAGAGGCGTGGTAAGTGGCAAGAGGGCAAATGCGCCAAGATCTCACTCCTCATCTCTCCCTCCCACGCACACGCACACGCACACACGCACACGCACACACGCACACGCACACACACACACACACACACACATCTCAAAACACACCTTCCCCATACATATGTTCTGTTGTGGTGGGCCAGGTCTATTTTACCGTGTATACTCTGCACTACATTGTCCGCCTTACGCGGTGTAAAATTTTTACGCACACCGGGATCTTAATTTCCGCCATTCCCATAGAGAGCTTAAATATTTTAAATGCACGTCCGTTACAACAGTCCGTGTGAAACAATGATACCAGAGCTGCAAAGATTTTGCCTCAAACATTTTCAGTAATCGAATTATTCGAGTTACTCAAATAATCGGTTCAGCCCTACTAATAAGGCTAACTCCTAAGTGGTGCAACTTTTGGCCCTGTCATCAGGAGTTCCAAGACAGGACATAGTCTGTTAGCTGACATAACAGAACTGGCAGTCAGTGCTTTCTTCCAAGTGTGTTACGCTGTGCAATGACAAACATGCATAGGCTGGCTTCAAAGAAGCCCACACTACCCCGTATCCTCTATGTTGGTGGGACCGCTCCCTCCAACCCCCAAAAAAGCATATTTCAGTTAGCTAGAACTGATTAAACGGATTTTACTCACCCAATCTTGTTACCCCCTCCCCTCCAGAAGGTCCAGGCAGAGCGGACTGTGGGCAGGAGCGTGGGAAGTCCTCCACTCCACTGGGGCCTGGGTGCTCCTCCTGGCCGACAGCAGCTGCAGTCTGCCCTCCCGCAGCTTTGCGGGCTGGGATAGCTGGAAGGAAACAAAGCATAGCTTTGAAGTCTGACCAATGTTGTTGCTGAAAGAAAGTGTATGAGGCCTCTGTTTTACCCCAACGTTACAAGGACCCATGAAATATTAAAACAATATTAAAGACAAAATCTTCACCCATACCTGTCAGTAAGAGTGGCTGATATAAGTAATGATATAGCAGCAACAGAGTGTGTAAGTGTTTTTTTAAGATAAAAATAAATTCTAATGGATTTTACTGAAATTGTTGAATATATTATTGATGACTGAGGGGGAAAGTCTAAGAAGTCTTTAGAAATATTAGGATATAATTACATTATGCAGCAATAAAAGAAATAGAATGTAATTCCAGGAAAATAATTTAAAACAAAAATTATAATCATGAAGACTACCATTTAATGATGGTCGATTCATTAAAAATGTAAGATTTTATTTATTTGCATTTTGTTAACTGAGTTAGTTTAACCAAGTAATTATGACTGGCCTATATGTCACTACTTTTCCTACTTTTTTTTTTACCTGGTGGTGGTAGGTACCCATGGAAGAGCACACTTCCGCATGACGATCTCTCCAGCTCCTCACATAACAGCAAACGTCGAACTAATAGTTGTAGTACAAGTGCAAACAAGAGTGAATTTTGTATTCACAATAAGAAGATCCACTGGAATATTCTGTTATGACATGCAAGTTTACCTAAAGGTGTAATTCCATAAAACTCAGCTTCATGCCGCAGAATGCTTATGTTAACCCCCCTATAAGAGATGGGGAGGGGAACTTTGAAGCAAAATGACATACTCAGTATTTCCAACAATCTGTGTTGTCTCCTTCATTTAAATCCAGCATGTCATTTCTTACCTTAGATCCAATTCTTTTGTGCGAAGGAAGTTTAAAATAGGCACAAATGCTGTAGGGTCCCGGTCAATGAATATCTTTGGGATAAAAAAACATGTGATGTTTTGGTTACACAACTTCAATGAAGAATAACCCCTTTAATCACAACTATTTTTAGCCTCCAGGCACTGATCACCATTAAAGACAAAAATGTCAGCGTTTAGTTTTTAGATAATAAAAAGAACATGCAGGAATCATGGTAATACTTACAGCTCCAGTTTCATCCCTTAGTGTTGATATTCTCCCACTGAGCAAACTAGAGAACAGAGAAGATTTCATTAAGGCACTTGAACCCTATTTGTGGTTTTTGCTTGACAACAGCACTCATAAAAATAAGGTTCTTTGAGCGATGCTATAGTAGAACCAAAAAAACTCTTTTTACAAAAGAGGAG
Source organism: Hydrocynus forskahlii (assembly GCA_037974365.1). Taxonomy (NCBI): domain Eukaryota; kingdom Metazoa; phylum Chordata; class Actinopteri; order Characiformes; family Alestidae; genus Hydrocynus; species Hydrocynus forskahlii. The sequence continues at coordinate 37,385,949 of JBBPCX010000001.1, forward strand.
CCTGAGTGTTAAGGTACAAAGATTTTAATGTGAAGGTTCTTTACCAGTTTAACGGTTCTTCCAAGAATCTTTACAAAGCAGGGAAGTCCTTTAAACTTCAGAAAGTTTCCTCACACTCATAGATATCAAAAGGTTCTCTGAGGAACCAAATTTTGTACTTCTGTGGCATGTTATATTGAGCTGTGTGTAGTTTAGTTCCTGTTTTGTTCATGGATAAAAAAAAATCAAACTGCACATTCTGTATAACTACATGCCTCCTTTAGGGGAAGGGGCTTTGGAGGTAGGGTTTAAGCACAGCAGGGAGGGATTGGGTGAGACTGGAAAGTTGTATTTGCTTATTCACATAAATTTACAGGTCTAACAGCGTTAGCATTTATTTGGCAAAAGCCTGTGTCTCTATAAAGCACTATAAAGGTAATTTTACCTTGAGAAGAAAGAGTCTGGAATCCACATAAGAGTCTGTCTTGATGTACTAAATCTGGAAGAAAAAAACAACAACAAAAAAAAAACGTGAGATTTATTTCACCAACATTTTACTTGCTCTTTTCGCATGTAGTACCATCCTGTGTGTCATCTGTGGTCCTCTACAAGATGCTGCCTGCCTGTTTCGTATTCTGCCTACTATTCCACATCAGAATCGACTCAAAGACTGGACAATTATGCATGCAAAAGTTTAGGCGCCCTGGTCAACTGACGTTTTTTTTTGGTTGTCATTTTGGAGAGCATAAACATAAAACATTTTAAACATCATTTTTTCAGCATAAAACTCAGTAAATAAACATAATTTGTACACAAAAATTCTTGGTACAGATGTGTACTTTTTATAGTCCACATTCATAACTAATACTGAATTATACCAATACTTAATGATTATTTATAATTACCAATAAGCAGTGTCATTACTGATATTGGTCTCTGTGAAACACCCAGGATACCCACCCTTAACCACCACTCTAATCAGGACATGCATGAATCTCTACATAACATCAGTTAGGAGAAACCTACACCATAAATGATTAATTAGAGTCATGATAAACCTGATAAACCCAGCTCACAGATTCTCCATCAGCCAGTTATACAGCCTATATGTGAATCCCTGTAGTGTCACAAAATGCAGTAAGGCTGGTGAATCACATTCAAACTGGATAGGTTCTTCTTAAACCTCTTTTCTCATGAGTTAGTCAGAAATAATTCATCATTTGTGTCTCCTTGCTCCAGTTCTGAACGAAGTAAACAAACCAGGCCTGGAGGAGGCTTAGAAAGTGTACTGGACACTTTTTGTACTGTAAACAAGCCCGGGTCCCATTAAAACTTGGCTTTCATGAGTGTGGATGATATTTCTCTGGTTTTTTAGACTTTCTGTGGCTAAGCTTCATTGCAGCTAAATAAAAAAGACTCAGAAATGGACCAGAAACTCCTAGCATCCAAATCCTGAATCATTAGTCGAATCATGCACCGAGACCATTTTTGTGCGCGGTCACTTCATGTCTGTTTCATGTTTGTTTATTGGGCTTTTATCCATTTTTGACACAGTGTTTGGCTGTGAATGAGCACACTAAGGCAAATTCCTAGCAGCATTGTTGAACTGGCAACTAAGTACTGAGCCTTACTAAATGGTCATAATTTCACTATGGAGGAAAATAATCATGATTGTCATTGTAGCCATGACCTTGTTGCTATATTTCAGGTACTTTCCAATTTATCTCGTTCTGATCTTGTTTTAATGCTGAACAATATTCCTATGATGCTGAATAACACCTCTACAATGCTGAATAAGACTTCTGTATTGCTGAATAACACCTCTATAATGCTGAATAAGACTTCTGTATTGCTGAATAACGTTTTTAGTGCTGAGTAAAAGAGTACTTCTACAATGCTGAATAATACTTCTATAATGCTGTAAAATACAAGACATCTGTAACACTGGATAGCACTTCCTATTGCTGAATAACACTTCTATAACGCCGAATAATACTTCTATAATGAACAACACTTCTATAGTGCTGAATAATACGTTTGTAATGAATAACACTTCTATAGTGCTGAATAATACTTCTATAATTAATAACAGTTCTATAGTACTGAATAATAATTCAATAACTAATAACACTTCTATAGTACTGAATAATACTTCTGTAATGATCAACACTTCTACAGTGCTGAATAATAGCTCTATAATACTGAATACTTCTAAAATGCTGATTTATGCAAGGCTTTTATAACGTGTACTGAAGCGTGTATTGGTCACTGTGCTAAAACAGGTCCAGCTGATATCACCTCAGACCATCTCGTTTCATGTTCTCTTGTCTTTAAAGGGACATTTCACTCTGAATTTGAAGCCATTTTAGCCAGAGAAAGCTACAGTTTACTGTAAACAAGCCCACGCGCCATTAACACTGGGCTTTAATGAGCGAGGCTGATATTTATCTTAGTTTTTTATACTTTTTTGGAGCTAAGCTTAGACACAGCTAAATAAAAACGACTCAGAAATCGACCAGAATCTCCTAGATACGGTTTATTTAACACGTTTAGAACATTAAGCCCTCAGACACTCCTCTCCCAGAGTGAGTTGAGTTGACCGTTAGCCCACCTCGTTCCTCCTACGTTCAGCTGGATGATGTCGCCCACGCCAGATGTGGAGCTATTACATATCCCGGCCATTTCTCCAGAACAAAAAGATGATTTTCGTCAAAAACGAGAGGGACTTGGTGTCTTCTCTCCAGCTGTTCTTGGTCCAGTTATGATATTATCTTATTAGCAAGCCTGGAAAAAAATTACGGACGGGCGTTGTACGGTGCTTTCACGGTCCCTTTCGCCATGTTCTTGGCCTCGTTGTGGTTAAAAGACGCAGGCAGGCCGAAGAAAGAGTTACAGGAACACAAACCCACTGACAGGCCGTGTTTATGAATCCTGAGGAACCGCCGTAAGGAGAATGCCCCTTATCACTAGAACAGTTAGAACAGCCCGCCCATTCAACTAGAACAGCCAATCAGAGAGGAGAAGCGTCAGTCATGTCCAAGCGCACAGACCCCGCCCTTCAGTTCCTATTGGCTGCAGCATCTGTCACTCAGATGGATATGGAGGGCCTTGAGGACTGAGTATACGGAGTGTTCTGAGTACAGACTGAGGACTGAGTTTAACAGGAGCACTCACACTGAGTGTACTCAGTACAGACTGAGGACTGAGTTTAACAGGAGTACAAATACACAGTGCACTTAGGATGCTTTTTAGCATTCTGAAATTTACCTTAACATAACAGTACACGTCAGACACTGCTGCAAACTGACTTGCGGTGCTAATGAGGTAGTTGCATGGTGCAGCTTTTAAAAAATACTGAATTGGTGTGCTTTCACATAAAGATCAGTTAATTTAAAACATCCAGTCAAAAGGGGCAAATACCTTTTTGCCTAGCACTGAATTCTGACATGTACTTTTAATTTATGCCATAGACTGTATTTATACGAGGAAAATATAAAAATGAATGAAGACAAATAATGAAAACCAGCTGGATGTTTTATGTGGACGTTTTTATTTCACCTATTTGAGTATGACCAGGAGCGCGATTGAGTGGACTATTCACCTTCCAAATCAGAATCATCCACACTGTTTCTCTAAACTCGCATTTAAAATGAGTTCATAATACAGATGTTTGTTTAGCTGTAAGTAAATACTTTTAAAAGGACAGCTTATAGAATAGCATGGCAAAATATACTGATAAGATGAACATGATGAGATAAAAATGAAATGCTTAACACTTAACCTGATCTTCAAAAACAGTGGTGGGTAATGTACAAATAAAAATATAATCTAATATAATCTAAATAAATGCATATATCTCACTCAGTCCCCGACATATATAATTAAATGAGTGAAATATTTGACAAAGTGTACAAAAAAAGTTTACGCAAAACACAAGGATCTAAAGGCAAACGCTTCATATTTTCTTCATTTGATTACACAAGTTAAGATTTCGTTATATACAAAAACATTTACCACTTGCTGCATTGTTTTCAATACTTATCAAGAGAAGGGTCAAGTGCATAGAGTGTTATCAAACCATAGCAACAGTATCCTCAGACTGAAAATATAAACTTGAGTGGAGGGAAAAAACAGTTATCAGAAGCACTGAAAGCAGAGTTCATTATGTGTCATCACTTGAAATTAGCATAGTCTGAGAAGATATCCACGAAATCTTGCACCACTTTGTAGCAGAAGTCGTACTGCTCCTGAAAAACAAAAGGCACCAATTAGTCATGTAATGGTTAAGCTAAGCTATAACAATAGTAGTCTCATTAATAATAATGTTGCTGGGTGGGATAAACTGGATCTATGGTTCCATCAGTGTCCTACTATGGGAGATACAGTACTAAAAAAGTTATCGACAGATAAGACAATTGTTGTAAAAACACTACTTAACACTTGAATAAATTAAAATGCAATATAAATGTTTTTTAAAAACGTTCACCATAAAAAAACTGTTCAAAGAACACAGGTTTAGTTCCTCATTTCTCAGCACATCCCAATATTTGTTTTCCAGTAATCTCACGCAAATTTAGTTATGTAAATTTTCACTTGCTTGCTAGGACTCCCTCAATCATACGATGCTCCCCGACATGGTGAAGGCTTGCACGTGCTTACTCCCAGGTGCGACATCTCTCAATGAAATTTCACTAATGCAATTTCATTGGACAGCTCAACAAGCTTGGAGGGGAACACTAATCAATTTGCTACATCAGCTAACAGATGCTCAAGCTGGTTAGCATCACACTGAGTGATGGGGAGAGTGAGGGGCATCCTACCCACCTAGCTGTGCTCACTTGGACTGTCAACCACAAATAATTGTGATATCATGTGGGGATTGCAAGGATCTCCTGATGACAAAGGCAGCAATTTATGTTAGCCAATGTCTGATTTGATCTGAATGAAGGATTGAAGCAGGTAGCTGAAGCAGGTATTGGATGGTAACTGTACAGGTCTTTTTCAAGCAATTTTGGAAATGGTCAAACCATTTATAGTAAATGTTTACTGTTCAGATAAATGGCTTTACCTATTTTCAGAAGTCTTCTCTGATGACCTTTGTATAGTATTATACCATGCTGCCCTACAAAGCCAAAGTGCAGTAACTACACATTTGGTCAAAATTGACTTTAGACTACAAATGGGGTTTAGAACATCTCCTTTGTCTTGTGAGAAAATAAAGAAAATAGAGAAAATAAAGTTGTTTCAGAGAAATGATGGTGTCAAAATTGCAGTAGCTACAAAATCCATACTAATACTAAAACTGTAAGGCCATCTTTCTCAGTTTCAGCTTTGGCATGGTTACTGCACTTTGGCTTTGTAGGGGAGCAGGGTTCACTAATGTAGTAATGCTTTGTTTGTCTAAGCTGGTTACGTAGAGTCTATGTTAAATTTTGTGTGTTAGGTTCTTACCACAGTTTGGACCATATGTGGTCTCTGGTTGCGTAAACTCTTCACAGTCTGGAACACGTCCAGTAGACCCTCAGCTTTGACTCGCTCCAGGATGTTGCTGAGGGCAATAAAGGTTCCAGTCCGGCCTGCACCAGCACTAAAAATGCCAGTACAGAAGAGGGAGCTTTGTTAAGTCAAGTTCAACTTATTATCCATGTAGAAAATTCAGATAGTCTGTGAAGTGCGAAATATACATAAACAACCATATAACAACTCTTCAAAATAAATTATTGACAGTACACATACCACACTCTCACACTGTGATTACACACACTCGAAACTGAGTTTGAGTGATTGTGTGTTTGCATGTGCACTTGATTAGGAATAATATGTAACAGAGGTAAATTTTAAGTGGTCTTATTTTGTCTCCAGTTTGTGTCCCTACTATGCAAGTGTGTATGCATGGTTACCTGCAGTGCACCACTATGGGGTGGTTGCCAGATTGTTGCTGTTGTCTCTGCACTGCAGCAATAAGATCAATCATCCCTTTTCCATCTGATGGGATTCCAATTTCTGGCCAGCCATGGAAGTGAAAATGCCTGACCAGGCGGCTTTGCTTCTCCTGATGATAAAGACAAATGGGTCATTAGGCTTTAAAAAAAGAATAAAACCAAAGTGTAACACACACATATTCATACACAGATACACATACATACTCTGAGTTGCTAGGTTATTTTTCAACCTACACTCATTGACAATTTCTTTAGAACAAACTATATAGGCACTGACATAATGGTGTGATGCCCTGGTAAAAGTACATCAGGCCAAACCTATGGTCTGTGTAGGTACAATATAGGAGGTACTTAAACTGCTGTATATTGGTCTTTATGTATTTGGTTTATGAGGAATGTTTGCTGCCACTGTGACCTTGTGTAACCTGCATGCTTTCTTATGTGTTTTTCTTATTACAGTTGTAGGTGGATACGAGGAAGATGCCGCAATAAAACTTCCAGTCGTCTGCTATAACAGTTTTTCATTTTTCCCTGTAAAATTGATTGAAGGAGTAAATAGCCTATTTTGGTGTCTGATAGCTCACCGGCATACATGTGAGCAAAAGATCCCGGAGGCTGAAAGTCTCACACAGCATGTCTCTCTTCAGCTCAACGTTGTACTCCCCAAAAGAAAGACTGCCCTCTGCAGGCCAGTAAGGCACACATTTCTCCTGGACACAAGAAAAGGAGCACAACTTGAAGGAGCTGTCCACACACTCAGGACAGGTTAAATTTCTCTCTTACCTTATTTTATTCTATACATCTTTATTTGCTCTGTTCTGTTTGTTGCACAATGTCTTATGTCTGTTGCACTGTGTGTACACTGACACCTGAGCTTTGCCATTTCGTCCCTCTGTATACCTGCACATGCCTAGGATGACAACGTTCACTTTGACTATGACTTTGACTTTCTACTTTATATTTCACATTTCCCCTATGTGTACTTCTTGTCCATTCGTGTTGTCAGGGAACAAGTAAATCCTATAATCTTAACTATTCTAAATCAGTGCAGCACTATATATACGTCCTTTCTTAATAGGTTAATCTGCTCTAGAGGGTTCACAATGCACAGGTACAAAGTATATGAATAACGTTCCAAAACCCACTAATTTGCCGAAAATCCCCTGCTCCTATGTAACCTGGGCAACATTAATATTGGACAAACGTCAGCAGTCCTCAAAACCATCAAAACAGCTCTATTCTATAGTCAATAGATAAGACTGTGTCCTCAACTTTAAACACGTCGGTTACAGACAGTGAGTTCAAATGACCTGGGAGGCCAGTGCTCAGGTGTAGTAATACTTTAACAACAGACACACTGTAATGGTAAAATGCACGGGTGCCTACCTGTTCTCTCTCCTTTAGCTCAGTGAGCATGACGATGGAGTGACACTTCCACTCCCACACCATGCGCCAGAAGTCCTGCAGAGTGTGGTCTAATGGGCCCTGTGTAGCTATGAAATAATCCTTCTGCCTGTAACCCTGAAAATAGTACACACACCCGTACACACAGGTTACAAAATAAACTCTGAGGACATTAATGTTAACATGCAAAATTACTCTACTAACATTTCCATAATTAAATTCATATTTGTAGATGCTCTGTAAATGGAACTTGAAAGCTTTTCACAATTAAATGCTTCATTCACGTGGATTGACCTTTTGGTATGTCAACACAGCATTCAAATCAAGGCAGTCAGTGTGAGTGGGAAACCAAATGGGAAATATACTGCATTTCAGAGTGAAACGCAGTATCAGGGAAGGTTTCTGAGCTCTCTTCTCTAAGTGATTTGTGGTGGTGGTAGGAGGGAAGAGATGAAACATGACTTGATCCCTTCCACCTACTGGTGCACGGTGACACAATCAAAAATCTGAATGCATTCTACAGGCATAAAAATGTCACTACACAGGAAAATATTTGTTTAAATATAGTGACTAGGTAAAATTGTCAGATTTAACTGGTTAGTTTGCTGAAACGTGAGGCTCCGCCATGCCCCAGTACAGTGCTTTATCAGTGAGGTACTTACGTCTATGAAAGATGCATTTATGTAATCTGTGAATTCTTGACCTCTTTTCACAGATAATATTACCCTGTTGAAGTCATCTGGAAAAAAGAGGCCAAGGATAAGATAACATCAGCATACCTGGAATGGATATGTAATGTAGCAGCAGAATCATCATTAAAGTCAGTTTAAAGCCACTTAAACATAGATTCAAAACCTTAGTCAACTGGGACAGAAAATAGATAACATGCTGCATGGATCATGGTTACAAACATCACACCCTGTACATTGTGCATAAACTGTCCGAGTTTCGTTTCAGGCCTAATTATTACACTTTTAATATTGATTACTGGCCTGAATGTGTTTTATTCTGCAGCATTGGCGACATTGCTCCAGAACTCAAGACAGACTTCACAAAACAATGTGTTTGCTTACATGGAATGATCTGCAATACTCTGTTCTTCCTCATGTTAGCTGGCAGATTCCCAGTTCTCATGTTCTCCTTCATTATCCTGACATTAGTCAGTTTCTGCAAAAACAGTCATAACAGAACTGAAAGCCTGGAAAACACACTACATGTTCCATCAAAACCTATTCTTTAAAAGATCCTTAAAGGAATATTCCAGTGATTTTATTTTTACTAATTTGAATCTGTGCATCCACAGCCAAATTATTTTGCCAGACATCCCTTAGCAAAGAACATGACTTGCAATAGAGGTCAATTAAAGCCGGTGGGTGATTTTGTCATTCCATCAATAAAACTGCATGCAAAATGTATTTTTACAGTTCTGCAAAAAGGCTGTGCACACAGCACAGTTAGTCCTTTCAGAGATGGGACTGGTTTTCACGACGGACGAATGTGTGGTGCATACCAGTATACCAGTGTAGGGGTGGACAATTTTAGGACCACTATTTCAACATTATATGGACAAAAATATTGTGACACAGCTGTTTTTCATGGTTTGTGCTAGGCCCCTTACTTCCGGAGAAGAGCAATCTTAATGCTTCAGCATACCAAGACAGTTTGGTCAACACCATGCTTCCAGCTTTGTGGACCCAGTTTGGGGAAGAACCTTTTTCAGCATGACTGTGTCCCAGTGCACAAAGCAAGGTCCATAAAAACATGGTTGGATGAATTTGGTGTGGAAGAACTTGATTGGCCCTGACCTCAGCCTCATCAGACACCTTCGGAATGAACAGGAAGGTGCCTGACCTCATAAATGCTTTACAGAATGAATGGGTACAATCTCCCACAGAAATACTAAAAAACATAGTGCAAAGCCTTCCAAGGAGAGTGGAAGCTGTTATAGCTGCAAAGGGGGACCAACTCCATACCATAGTCTATATATTTGAATGCAATGTCATTAAAGTCCATGTTGGTGTAATGCCGTCCCAATACTTTTGTTCATATAGTGTACATATGCTTAAAGAATTACATTTATTATTTCTGACATCTGATAAGTTGGAACAGGCAAAAAAGTAGCACCATGTTTTTAAAAATTAAAAACTATGACTGCAAGTTGATTTTGTACTAAATCAAATTAACCACACCTATGCTCTCTTTTAATAAAGCATGGCTTTGGTCTGTGTTCTGGAGGTACTGAGGATATCCATGATATGCCAAGAAAAGGCTGTGATGTGATTTATTGATACATTCAGGGTTTCATGATGGTACTCAGCAACTCACAACTGGCTTCTTCTTTAAGTGAGTTCAGATATTGGTTTCCTGTTATTTTCTACTGCATGGTATCCGGTGGTACAGGTTTGGTATGTAGAGATAAAGCTGTAAAACACTGGAACATTCTTTTAATTCACTTCACTGACATTATCAGGCAAATAGACACATTCATGAAACAACAAAGAATGTGGTGCCGTGAAAGGAAAGGTTAATTACCCTGAACTCCTCTTCCAGCCCCACTCGGTCCATGTGTATATGAGTACTGTGGAGTCTGTGCAGGTGACCCTCCAGTGAGGAGATGTCCAGTTCAGTATCACCATACAGATAATGTTCCAGCAAAGCCTGATAGATAAAGGAGTACTGCATCTGGATGGGGGAAATGAACAGCATGAAAGAAAGAGCTTTGAGTGATGAGTCATACTAAGAAAAGGCATGGATACTTTATATCGCAAAAGAAGCCTTACGTCTGTCTGCACAAGCTGACAGCGTTGGTTTCGTATTCTTGAAACAAAGCCGAACACATCCACTCTGCCCTCGACATGCATCATATCCATCATGGCATCAATAACAATGAATGTGCCGGTCCTTCCAACCCCAGCACTAGAGAGAGAAAGCAGGAGAGAGATAGATGAGTAGAAAAACACGTGTATAAAAATCATAGGTAACATATGCAAAAGTTTGGGTGTGGTCAAATGACATGTTTTGTTGATTTTCTAAGTGACTGAATTAACTGCTGAATTTAAATTTCTGGAATCCTTTACAGGAAATAAAATAAGTATATTTTTGTGTACCATTTGACCTGTGTGAAAGTTATGGAACATTCTACATTTTGTTATACTTTTCCCAATGTTGTAATCTAAATTGTGCACTAAAATTAGAAAAAGGCCAAATTTAAGTGTTAGAAGATATTACCTTATTGCCACGTCGAAAATAAAAAAACATGTAATTTGCCTTGGGGTGTTTTCAATGTAACTGTATCCAGTGTGTATATTTGGATAATGTAAGAATTAGGGCTTCAAAGGTTTAAGTTATCAGCTTCATGGAATGAATTTTAGGTGAAATAAATCAGATCCACTGATGAAATAACAAATACTGATGAATCCCAAATTACAAATGGTGCTGCAGTTTTCAGTGTGATATAATCTTAAAAATCTGACTACTCTGCCGACCGCTGCATGTGAGGTCAGCCATGTCTGGGTGTGCAAACAGCTGTTGGGCTTCAGAACAATCCCTTCCCACACTGTCGGGATTTGCTACTTTCATCCATAGGTGACAAGTGTTCTTGCTACAAGTGTCAAAGGCGCTGTTCTTTAAACAGCTGAGCACACATCTAAACGGTCTCGCAAATTTGTCAGCTCAGTCACATGCACTCAAACTCCTGAGAGATTTTGGAGGGTTAAATTATTAAAACCCACTTTGAGTGTCATTAGCCTTGAAAAGGGTATAAACTATACATGTAATGTGAAAAGTGATATCCGCAGGTTCATTCAGTCCAGTCAAAACTGGACTAAATGTCTGTCTGTCTGTCTGTCTTTCTGTCTGTCTGTCTATCTATCTATCTTTATGCTGTTGAGTGTAAAATCACGTCAACATCTTTTGGAACAAACTTAAGTATGGCATTTGTAAGCAATGTTTGTGTACAATTTCTATTTAAATGAATTCATTTAATTTTTTATTTGGTGTTGAATTTCTTAGTGAATATCAGGTTAACATCCTCTGGAACAAACTTAATTGTGGCATTTTTAAGCTCATTTTATCCACAATTTCTACTTATTTGTAAAAAAAAAAAAAAAAACATTAAAATGTGACCTGTGTGGAAGTTTTATATTTTGTTTTACTTTTCCCAATGTTTTACAAATTGTGCATAAAAATGATTTAAAAAAAAAGCAATTTTGAAAGTTTTATTTTTTAGAAGATGTTAATTCCATTTAGTAAAAAATACTTTATCATACATAGGCATCAATTGTTGCCTTTGTATGAATTCATTTTCAAAAAGTTGGGCTACTTTGTACCAGTATCAGCTTGATGAATATTGATGCATTTTTACACCAGCAAACGTGGACATGACGTATATTCTGGCTGGACATGGTTACCTGCAGTGAACTATTATGGGTCCAGCATGTGCCGGGTTGACGCTCCTGACTTTTTTAAGAAACTTGAGCATGCCAATGGGGGACAGAGGCACACCAAAATCAGGCCAGCTGGTGAAGTGGAGCTGGGTGACCAGCCTTGGAGCCCTGCAACCATCTGCAGCATGCTAAAATCACAGAGATAAGTAGCATTACTATTATTACTATGTGTACACGGGAAATATGGTGAAATCTGTATATGATTGGATAGTGGCATATTTTAGGTGCTCTGCTTTTAAATGAAACAATGTGGTTAAAGTGCACAACTTAGAGATATTTGCATCCACATCAAGTGACCCATGTAGGAATCACAGCCTATTTACACATAGCCTTCCCATTTCAGTCAGATTAATGTTGGCTGCTTATGAGTTTTGGTCAGCTGTTATCATACGGTTAGTTCATGCACAAGAAAACTAACAAAAAGTCCAGAGCTGTTTGTAAATGTGGCATTTGTATCTGATGCAGTTGTCTCACAATTGCAGGCAGAGCTTAGAAGAAGTGGCTAATGAAAAGGATAGAGAACATCAAGAATAATATCTGAGATACAGGTATAGAAGTGTAAGACCACCATAAAGAGATACAAACCTGACAAAAAGAAAAAACAAAGAGATATGTAAACACTCTTATGTAAACACTCTTAAATTAAACTCCCAACTTCACAGTCAATGATCATTGTCTCTATACAATGTGCTGGTGTACAAACAACCTTACTTCTTACAGACTGCATTCAAAGTAAAATCACTAAAGATTAAATGCACATAAGACAAAAACAAGTATCTCCAAAATGGTACATTTCCAGGAGAAGGTAAAAACTCTTTACTTCTAATGTAAGATAATTGTTTATTCCAGGTAATTTTGGAGCATTTTACTGGTTAATTCATCATGAGTGTTTGAACGGTAAAGGATAGCTGCTGTGTTTAAATAATGTAGAAAAATTGGAGAAACATGTTTTTTCTGTGGACAGTAACTATAGGTATAGCTCATTTCATGAAATATTTGAGGGAGTCCACTCACATACTGCACGCAGAACTTTCTAATTGTGTAGTCTACCAGCACTGTGACATCCTCCACAGCCACCCTCACGTATCCATACTGCCAGCACCCCTGCTCCGGCCAGTACTGGTAGCATTTTTCCTAAACAAACATGGACACGGGTACAGAGATGTGTTCAAACAGTTGGTTATTTACCAGTGTTGCCAGATCTCTCAGTTTTGACGTGAGACCTAAGATTTTATGTGTTTTCTCAAGCTAAACTATGCAAAGAAACGTCATGGCAATGAATAGCCAACCAGCTCAGAGCAAACTTGCACCGTGGCTATTTCATGTCCTTTCTGATGGGGATTATTATAGATTAATGGGGGGACATGGGTTGTATCTCATGGAGGGAAGGGGCTTTATGTGAACAAATGAGGAAAAAACTACCTCTTTTCTTTCCCGTGTGTTGGTCAGCATGACTATGGTGGCACATTTCTGTTCCCAAACCATTCTCCAGAAATCAGCAACTGTCTCTGGCTTTGGACCTGGAAAATATACAGATTTTAATTTTTTGAAAGCTTTACTAACGAAAATCAGTTTGACCCATAGCTATTCAGTAGCATCACCTGCTGTTCATAACCATTTCAGTGCAAATCCCACATTCAAATTTGATTCTATCAAATAACCATTACATTTAATAAAAAAAAAAACATGATAATGGCGCCATTAAAACAGGTGTGCTGAAGTTCAATCTTTTCAGTGTTGCAGCCTTCCAGTTAGGGGCCATGCCACAGCTAGGCCGGGGAGATAAGGCCCTAGGTGGACTGACCACAGGCTTGCCCAGTACAAAGGGGCAAATATGTTAGTTGATCTGCTTTTTAAATACAATTCAATTTGATTTGTTTTCTAGAGTTAATCATCACACTCTTCGCATAGCTCCACCTTATTATTTCAGTCACTGCTTAGCAACTGTTGCTTCAAGCCTTCAGCTCTTTATCAGTACATCCGCTGTGGTCAAATGACATGAGAGACGTGTAAAACTGGGATCCTGTTCCTCAAAAAATTCTGTTCTCGTCAGTGGTTTACACATTTGGTTCTTGCAATGCTCTTTACTACAAAATGGGCAAACATCTACTTCAGTGCATCTAGATGACCTACTGTAAGACATAACTAGTTCCACAAGCATTTTCCTTCCCACTGTGGCAGTATCCTTTAGTTTAGGATTATTAAGTTCAGAGTTTTAGGTTTGCAGAGTTGTTTTCCTTATCTTTGTAAATCTCAACTATCTGACTCTGGGCATAAGTTAAAGTTTTGTGCTTGGGCATGGTTAGTGATCACACTAGATACATGCCATGTCTGGGCACAATGCAGAATGATAAAACTAGTAAAATAAACTGGACTTTACGGATTGTCTAGTGTGAGTATAACCATAAAGTATTAACTGAGAAAATGTGGTGAGAAGACGAGAAGAGATCGAGGGGTTGGGTAGATAGTGTTGGTTGGGTTTATGTGAACCCAGCGTTCTGCGTGTGTATCACCACAGGGAGGATGTATTGGAACTGTTAGGGTGATAACTGTGCTGCTGTCAGCTGTGGGCTATAGCCTGATGTTATGACACTGTGAGACATGAGCACATTTGGAGATTGCATCTACCAAACTGACTCACTCACTATTTTACACAGCTGCCCAAAAATTTAACTTAATCATTGCTCAGGCGTGACAATCTCATCATAATATTTACCAGTACAGCTTATAAACAAAATTATTTCCAGTGTTCAAAAACATGCTTACCTTGAGCAGCAATGAATCTGTTCTTTTCTCTGTAACCCTGGAAAATACATAAATATGCATATGTATGTATAAAGGTCTAATGGTTGACCTTAATTCAAATTACTGCTTCAGAGAATGTGTACAAAGTCTGGGTTCTGTGTTAGTACATAATCATTATCCTCACAGTAATAACATGACGACAGTACTTACATCAATGTAAGATGCGTTAATATAGTCTGAGCACATGCGGTCATCTATATGTGAAAGCACCACTCTGGAGTGATCATCTGTTGAAAAGAATACACAAATTTAATTAATAAAACTTCTTTACACATTTAGGCACCCTGCACTCACTAGCTATTTTATCATGTTGGTATCTTATAGTTGTACTCTGTGCTCTGTACTGTACTGTAGCCCCTCTGTGGCTGGGTAACCCATCAGCTCCTCTCTACCCTGATTATCAATGGAAAAGGTCCGCCATAGGTCCACAACTGAACAGATATTTTGGGGAATTTTGTGCTGGTATGAGTTTGAGGTAAAGCAGCTCTGGTCAAATTGCATAAATTATATATCCCTTCCAGAGAATACTTCTATTCTCTGTAAGAGATACTCTTTATTGGCAAAATAAACAAATAAATAAAATGCAGCCTATAAACACACACACACACACACACACAAGTTAAGCTCTGCAAATTAATAGAAATTGTGCACTAAAATTACAAGAAAAATTTGGCGGGAGGATGAGTACTAAGTAGCATGTAATTTTAACGGGAGTTGTTCAAATCTTTGTACACGACAATATATGCATGTGTTAGTCACTCACATGGCAGTATGTTTGGATATCTGTTTTTCTCTTTGTTCTCTTCTCTGCTTGCCTCCTCGAATGTGCCACGTCCGAACCCACAAGGCAAAGACTGCAAACAAAATGTAAGTCGACTAGTGTTAGGTTCAACAGTGTTGCAAGGAGTGGGAGAGGAGAAAGAGAAGAAAAGCGAGAACGTGCTCGTACATTAAATTCCTCTCTGAACAGTTTGCCGTCATCTGCCATGCGCAGGCGGAACTCTTCCTCCAAGGAGTCCAGAAGGATGGGAAAAAAACGCTTCGAAGGCGAGGGAGAGCGGGGGAGGAGCACCACTGTCTGTTCTGAGAGGGCGTGAAAGAGAAACATTCTGTCAAACAGAAAACGAAAATTCTGCTCGGAGTAAGAGTACTGATCTGTACTCTTTGCTCCATTACACTTGTCTGCATATGTCATCTGCAATATCATCAATACTTGTATACTCGCAAACAATGAAACATTGCCATTTGTCATATTGCCCATCTTTACCTAGGCAAACTATATCAGCCTCAGTTCCATGTCCTGATATGATTTCAAAATGAAGAGATTTGAAATTCAGCATAAGATACGTGTCCCATGCAGGCTTACAGGATTAACTGGCAAAAATAAAGGAAATAAAAATGCTTTGAAATGAGGATGTTGAACCAACCTTGATCTTCCAGGAAGCCATTGGGTAACTTTTTGTCAACTGAGGTGACAAGGTCCTTCCTTTGGTGCCTGAACCTACGAGATCATTGAGAAACACAAATCAAAAGACAAAACAAAGGCTCAGTCAAAGAACATGAAGAAAACAACCACCTAAACACACCATCTAAAGCTGTTCTTTCTCATGGGAGACAGCCTATAGATCTGATTCCACAGAGCAGCTGAGATGTAATGACTCTTTGACCAGCTAGCACAACTGCCTTCCAGTTTTATTGCACAAACAGCTGTTGGACTAGCTGGGCATGGCACCCCCCCCCCCAAACAACACAGCATATTTGTCTTAAAGCACCAATACAGAAGCACACAATTAAGTACAGGCAATATGGTATTACGTTTAAAAGGGTTGGAGTTCAATTTCATTAGTTTAGCAGATCAGGAAAATCTGCTTAAAAATGTATTAGCGAACATCACTAATGAGAGAAACTTCATCTCATAATCTGGGTCAACTGAACTCAACTCAAATTAAACTGAATGAATTCAGATGAAACTGACCCTGATAAAGACGTGGGACTGAGGGAAAGACCAGGGCCTAGCTTCATAAAGCTTTCCCGAACCTGAGGACGGATCTAGGATCAAATTCCTCTCTTATTTACAATGACCCTTTTGACCAAAACAGATTTTAGATCAGCACTGTTGCTGGGTCCATACCTGATAGTCTATTCAGGCATTATCTAGAATACTAGTGTGAATATATGGCCTGTGATTCAAGGTGACCCACAAACCAACAAAGCAAGGTTGAAAAATGTATGTGTGTTTCAGGATCAAACTGATATGGCCAGTAAAAATTGCCAATATTAAGATAACATGGATTTATCAACAAAAATGCTTCCAATGAAACACTTCTCTATTATGAAGAGAATCACTCGTTTATGAGGATTTGGTCTCATGGTCTTAGGGTATGTTGATACTTGTAGTTTGCTTCACATGGTCCAGGCCAAGGTTGAAAATGTGGTATTGTTGCATTTTAGTCCTGGTTTGCATGGTGTTTACAATAATGTATTTAACACGGAACCAAAAGATCTCAAGGGTAAAAGCTCATAAATTAAGATAATTTGGTTATAATTTATGTGAGAATATCCACAGAACCAGGGCTTCGGACTATAGGTAATAGTGAAAAATTGATAAATTGGGACAATTCTAGATAATTGACGATAAATATTAAATTGTCAGATTTTTAAATCACAGATAATAGTTACAATCAGTAAAAACCAAATTCATTTTTCATTTGTGCCAGAGGGAGGCAGCAAAGCCCAAAGCCTTTTCACAGATTTACAGATTAACAGCCAAGCACTGTCTCCTCAATCCCATCTGCTTTTTTCAACCATAAAAACTGCCTCAGTGTGAAAAGACATGATGAGGTCTTAACATTAAACTAACAGTAAAAGAATAAAACATTGTTTGTGACAGAGTTTTCAGCCTGTCACATTCATGAGTACAAAAACTCCACTTTAATAGTTTCATGGCCAATATCGATCATTATTCATGAACTGAGGTGTGATCCCAGCCCCACACAGAACTTTCTGAATCATACCATACTTTATTCTACCTGGGCTTGTTGTTTTATGTCTTGATTTATTTCTTGTGATATTCTGAGGTGTTGTTTTCTGCTGTGTGAGTTAAAAAGTATTTGTTTCTAAATTTTTTGCCTCTTTAAATCTGTAACAAATGTACTCAATTAAATTAAGGATGAATTTTCATGACGGTTGAGCCCTAAGGATTTTACCCACATTCCTTCACATTTTGAGATCATATTGTGTCACCAGCACTAACTCCTGCAGGACATGTGACTTTGTGTGTGTGCTCTACCTGAGCAGGTAGACTGTGAGGAGGATGAAGATGATGAGAAGGAGAGAGATGATGAGGGCAGAGGGCAGAACATGGGAACCCTGAGGAGCAGGTGGCTCTGAGGAGAAAAAGAGAGAAAAACAGGCAGTTTTAACACAACTTTTTTCATGGCCTCTTCAAGCGTACAGTCATCAGGAGTGAAGCAAGTGGACATACCTGCGGTCCGGTTTGCATGCGAGGAGATGTTTGATATGAGGTTTGTCGCCAACAGAAACAGGACCATCATGACTGCATGCAAATGGAAGAAAATAAAGCGATATAATCCTTATAGAGAAAACATCTGTAAACAATTACAACTGAATGAATCTCAGGTATATAGCTCAAGGAGGCTAAAATGCATTATCCGTGAACTGATTCAAAATCCCAATACAGGATACATAAAACACCACCCATAAGAGATTCACGTAACCCCAAAGAACTGTGTTACATTTTTTAAAAAAGGCAATAAACTTCTAAGATTATCTATTAATTTCATTTAACTATTCATAGACTGTCTCGAGAGAGATGTGCCATCTCCAGAGAGGCGCCAGATGCTCCATATGTTATAAATGGCATTACAGTGTTATACGTAATGGCTAGGAGCTAAAGAAACTAGGACGGAACTTGTCGCTTAGAAGAAATATGAAAGAATGTATAAAAGTATGTGTATATTTGTAATAAAATGTGTGTATGCTGGTTTGTCATAGCGATATCCCTTTCATTTGAGCTTTTCATTGCTTGTCATCTAGGGCTGGCTGAAGGGCCCATATTCAAAATTTTTTTATTGTTTTTTCCCCGAGGTCCACTTGTGACAATTGTGTGGTTTTATTCACTAAAAACAGTCAAGATTCGTATAATGTGACCAAGTTTGGCCGTTTTTATCTAAACCAGCTCTTATGTTGTTTTTCCTTTATGACTAATATTTGTAAATAGCTCTGATCGGCTGCCCTGTATTGTGTCTTGTTCCTCCTTATAATTTCAGTCAGTCAGCAAAAGTGCTATAAGCTGAATAAATGGATATATAAATGTATTGCTCATATGTGGACTGTATAGTGTGTTTTGAAACCTTAATATATTAAACATTTGAATGTTACTTGGCAGTGCTACAAAAGATGTAGAGCTTTATCTGTCAAACATCTACAAACCAGCAGCCCAGTTTACTGGGAACACCTTGTAGGTTCATGTTCTTAGTGCACATTTAGACTGTGGCCTATATTTTGCCATGCATGGTTTGTGTCATCCATTCTTTAGCCTTTCATTAAGGGTCAGGTGCTGACTAAGTGTTGGTCATGCCTGGATATTTTTGTGTGGGAGACCACTGTCATTCTAGCAGAATCCGAACCAATACCATGTTGCTTCCAGTTGTGCTGTACAATAGCAACTCCTGAATCCTGAAGAACCTCTCAAATCAAAAACTTGTCTAAACTTCCTAAACTTTTCTAAACAGAAAATTCATTCAGTTTCTGTAACCACAAACCATTCGATCACACACTCACATCTATGGTCAATTTAGAATCCCCAATTCACCGGAAGCGCAAGCCTTTGGACTGTGGGGTGAAACCGGACACCCCGGAGGAAACCCACGCTACCACGAGGAGAACATGCAAACTCCACCTGGATTCAAACCAACAACCCTATAGGTGTGAGGCACACCAGAACTTTGCTTTCTTAATATTTGATTAAATATATAAATGTTCTATTATTGTCCTAAATCTAATTCATAGTGTTCTGATATGCAGGCCGTCTGGATGTCTGTGCACTTGTCATGAAATTGGCAGGAGTGAGTATCCAGGTTTCCCAGGTCCAAATGCGATTTCAAAGGATAAACACTGCCATCTGTGCATAAAGCTGGCACTGAAAAAAAACAAACAAAACCAAAACAAAAAAACACACGCCCGGGCCTTCTATCATTCATTTCCAGCACACAGTGCAAGTGCAATAATATGTAAGCTTTCATTGTTTCACCTGATTCGCTATGACCTTTAGGGAGAAACAAGAGAGAAAACAACAGAGATGGGCTTTATTAATCCTGTCATAAAAAAGAGCTTATAGCCCTATGCTCATTTCAGCTTAAGCTGTTATCGTTTTTTTTTTTCTACTCTTAACCAAATACTTTGTCATTAAAACTATTTTTTTGCATTGAAAATGTTCTCGAGTAAATGCTTAAGATGGAAACTGTCAATCAGCCATAAGTACTTTTGACATTTTTAACTGACAGCTGTTTATGCTATTTAAATCAATAGAAATAGACACATAAAGCTATCATGGGCTTATCATGGGTTTATTATTTTGTTGTTGTATTCTTCTGTGTATATTATTCTGTTTATATATTAATTCGTTTAGTTTTTCAGTTTTACACACAGGCCACTGTGAAACTGTGGCTAGGTGTCTGTGACTCGGTTTGACCTCAGTACAGAATCAGTGCAGAGTATTTTAATGAACATCAGAAACAAACTATAGTTGTGACAAGATGACAATCTGTATTTTCACGCGTCAAAAGAGAGCTTTTTTCAGAACCTTTGATAAACTTGATTCCAATCACAACCACTGTCAAGAAGTCCAAGTCTGTAAGTTTTCCAAAGCACTTTTCACACCAAAGCACTCAATGATTTTGATTATATATCACAGAAGCTATGTTTAACTAAAGCCCTTTAATAACTTTGAATGAACTCTTCCCTCCAGTCCCCCTTCTGGGGATTTTCCCCACCTACTTGTGGATGGAAACAATCCTGAAAGTTCTCCAGGTTTTTTTTTATGGGCATTTAAATGTGACACCATTTTTAAAATGTCATTAGCAGCTATTATTGTTGCACAGTTTTTGCAACTTTGGATCTACATGACATGGGAACATCAGACCAAGCTCAGAATGACATCTGACACTTCGAGCATCTACTCAAACCTCCATGTCTGCTTTATGACGACAGTTTGCCATTTGTTGCGCTGACAGCATGGATCCGTGCTGCTCATGTCCTAAGGGTTCAATGATATCAGCTGATGTATAGTCAGCGTATAATTTTTCTCCTTAAAAATCATCATTCACTGAAAGTTCATATCAGCCGAGCAAACTCAATAAAGTACTCACAGAGGTGGTCCAAACAAGATGTATCTCTTCTGGAGTCAACGTCTTAGTCCATAGCAGCTCGCTGCATACTTATTCTTTCTGGGGAACGATCAGATGGCTTCATAATATCTGTCTGGTTACTTCTTCATCTCAGTTCAGGACAATTTTTTTCCTCTGGTCATTGTCTTGTCCACTCTGGATATGACATCCATAGGTAATTACGACCTGGAGAAATTGAGAAAGATAGAATATTAGAAAAGGATGACAAAATAATAATCCTCAGCGATACAAACCGACTTGCGGGGAAGAACCAACAAAGCAAATGCAGCGCTACTTTCCATATAGCAAAATCCCCAATGTTCAGTCGTATTCAGACGGACTTAATCACTGAGGATTACCTTGTGCAGATTATTTTATACATACAACGTGTTTGGAAGTAATCATGACATGGGAACTTGCGAATGATTGCCTTGCCCCCACACAAGGTTAGGTGCTCCCACATAATGCTTACTATGTACTGTCATGCAGGACAATGCTGAGCCACTGAATATATCCATGCACTTTAATCTTGACCACAATGCAGGATAGTGGACTTATTTCCACCTCTGCTGTCACTGTGGCAGGTAAAATGTTGTAGAAGCGAAATATGATATAACCCTTAACCTAAGCACAGTATGATCTATGTGATGCAGTGTACAGGATTATGCTTCCTCAAATGGCCCAAACCTTGGGTGCCCTTCAAAACTACTGGAAGTCTTTTTTATTCGTAATGAGCAAAAAAGGTTAAGAAAGTTGCCTTTGTTGTTTTTCAGTATATTGTTTGTGAATTATAATATAATTGGTTATTAAGCTGATGATGCAAATGAGCCCTATAAGCAACTACTTTTTCTTTTGCTGTGTGCTTACTGAGCAATTCCAAATGGGTGTTAAGCATTTAAGTCCATTTATGACACCCAATTTTGCTCATCAATACAAATGGGCACAAATAATTTTGCAGGGCACTATAGGTGTCTGTATCATGTATTTGATTGGCAGGTCAGACTACACAGAATACCATCATGTTATTCTTGTTGGTTGACGAATAAGAATTAATGAGACTTGATGGGCAGCGACTTGAAAATTAAATTCAATCTGACTTCACGGTCTATGTTCCTGACCTGGATGTGTGTGGCTGATGGAAAACCAGGCCTGTCACTCCAGGTCATGTGAGGCCCTTGACCAGGTCAAGCAAACGCAGATCGCATCAGGGAAATTGTCAATCAAAGCTGGGCAATTATGGCCCTGAAGCTTCGTTGGAGTGAGCCAGCACGAGAAGGAAATGCAGTCATAAGCTTAGAGATCAGGTTCTGTTTAGTGGCATGTCTAAAAACATGTCATTGTTAAGATTAAGACTTTCTGGATTGATTTTCCAGACAGGGACTGAGCCTACACCAAATTTGAGCATTCAAAATCCAGGGAATTCAGTAAAAATAGTCAGCTTTAGACAAAACAAACTATTTTAGAAAATACAGTGTAAACACTACAATACTATTGAAGGACAGCACCTAAGCTCACATAAGTCTTTCCATTAAGCCATTCATGGACAAAAGACACTCAGGTCCAATTGATATGTCAATCAGTTGGTAATATCAGCCAATACTGACTCACACTTTTATCAGTATTGAACAGACTTTTCACAAAATTGGCCATTGCAATCTTATTATATAGACTAGAAATGTGAAAATGATGAAAGGTCTCAAAGTTGATTTTGTAAGTACAGCATCTTGGACAGTCACAGATGTTGTTTCGGTGTTGGGTTGAATCAATATGCAACTGGATTTGAAAAACCTTTGATCAAAAATAATGCAAGCCAGTCTTTAACCACATCAGGAAATATTCACTGTATTAGAATAACTGTTTTATGATATCCTGACCACAATTTTGAATTACTGTGTTAATTCCCCCTTTTGACAGAGTGATAATTAGCTTCAATTGGGTGAGTCATTAATCTGGGTAAAATGACCCCTTTTTTGCTTCATGAAATATTGCAAACAGACTTTTTCGTAAAATCATTAAGACCTACCTAAAACCTTTTTTTAGATTCATAAAATACAGTAATGATGAATAAATAATGCGGGGGAACGTGCTGAAAGAACTGGATTAGGTGTGGTTCACTCTGAGGTACTGGTTTAGAGTACTGAGTGGCAGAGGGTTGAACTTTGGGCACATATGCATGTGAGAGTCTGTGAATCACAAAGAGATCACTAACCTGCTTGAGGCAGTATGCAGATTTGTAACAGAATCTGTGTTTTTAACATTGCTGCAAAACAAAGAAGAGGTAATCACAGCAGGCTACTAATAACTCGTAAAAGATCCTTACTACACACACACACACACACACACACACTAACTCTATAACTGAGTTAGTGTATGGATCTGTATGGAACTGAATGGATCTACAGAGTCTGACGATGATGTCCTTAGTACTGATTACTTTTAACTGTCCTTGTGAATATGCTGAATTGAGTCATACACACACACACACATGCATGCAAGTGATGAACTAATAGATGAAATGCATTCTCCTGGACTGAATGCAGCATGTCTGGAGTGTGATTTATTTAATGTAACATTTTCAAACCAATAACTAAAAAGGTTTTTTTGTTTGTTTGTTTGTTTTAAGAAATAAGATGCATAACTTAAGCTATTGCCCGGTTTCGACTGTATCTCTGGTGGTTGCTGGGATGCAGCTCGGTGGTTGCTATGGTACCTTGGGTGTTCCTACGGTATTTTGAGTGGTTACTAGGGTGGTGATAGGTGGTTACTACAGTATCTCAAGCGGTCTGTCGAATGCTGCTGTAGTATCAGGTCTACCATAAATGTGTCAATATCTCAGAAAGTGCAGGGCTGGCTAGCACATAAAAGTAATATTATGAATTTAAAAATGAGAATTAAAAAAAAACTAATAATAAAAAAAGCAAAAAGGAAGAAAAAGTCTAATAGTGTTTTGGTCACGTCGAAAGCAGCAAAAACAAAAATGTGTGACATCTTCTACGATCATGTCATTTTGCACTTGTTTGGCTCCACTGGCCTCTTTCATGACCCTGTTGTTGCAAGATGTGATCATGTCCAAAGGGAGATGAACCCTCTTTCCCAAGTTTCTCAGCCTTATTGAAAAATCTGGGCATTTGTCATGGGCTTCAGGTTATGCAGCTGATGACTAATGCATGTCTGTAGCCATGTGTTGTCTGAACATACTGCATTACTGCACCACAGTGATGCTAATGCCTTTATACAGCTACAGCCTCTGTGAAAACACATGCAGATCACAACAGAGTGTTGTGTAGCCCTGTAGGCCACATTTGTTACACAGTGCAAGACTGTGCCACAGCAATCAAGGTTCACTACCTCACATGGCTGACGGTAATCGCAGGAGTGAAACCTTCATTCTTCTTTCTGTAGGGCGAATATTAGCTTTGCATGAGTCACTTGTTCAAGGGTGACTTATGCAAAGGCAACTATTAGTTTATGCAAAGTAAATATTCATTCATTCATTCATTTTCTGTAACCGCTTAATCCTTACTAGGATCGCCGGTACCTGAAGCATACTCCAGCTGGGCCAACGGGCGCGAGGCAGGGACTCACCCTGGGTGGGGTGCCAGCCCAATACAGTGCGCACACACACACACACACACCATGCATGTCTTTGGACCATGGGAGAAACCAGAGAACCCAGGGGAAACTCCACACACACACGCCCAGGACCCAGATTCAAGCCCCCAACCCTGGAGGTGTAAGTCAACAACGCTACCGACTATGCTACCATAGGGCCCAAAGCAAATATTTGTGTGGCATTTTCACAGCCTGCTGTTTTAAATAACCCTTATAGAGTAATAAAAACATTTTTCAAAATCTGTTTTTCACAGCTATGTGGCTGGCAAAATGCTAAGCTAACATTTGCCTTACAGAAAGAAGGACTGAGTTTACTAGCTACCTATGCTAACACATTAGCTTACTATGAATATTAGCATATCTTACCTAAATTAGCTAGTAAACAGAGAATTGTTATAGAATATTACCAATAGTTTGAGGTTCAATGAAGAGATCTCATGTTTGTATTTCTAAAGGAATATGTAAATGTAAAAAACGTGAAAAAAAAGCAAAAGCAAAAGTAGAATTACCATGATTTAACTATACTCTAAAAACAAAGTATTATTACAGGAAAACTGTACTTTAAGGCAAGTCTTTGCAATTCACCACTGGTTAACTGGAAAATTCGTAGTTTGAAACTGCAAATCAGCACAGAAAGAAATTTTATTCTTTATTTTGTTTTTAAGTTTAAAGTTTGTTTCCAGGTTTGAATGAAAGTAATCAATGCGGCCCTCAGAATTTTTACCACCACTATTAGACGAGGACTTACAGAACTGATCAGTTTTGTTTTGTGTTTGTTTTTGCATGGTTTCTTTCTTTTAACACCATCTTAGTCAAGACTGCCCTCTCCCAGTCAACAGCAGCTTCTATGATCTTTTAATAAAAACTGTAAATAGTGGAAATAGCCAAATTGCTGATGGCGACACTTGTTTGTATTACTACATTTTAGCAAACTAAATATTAGAAAGAGAAAGGTAGATTTCTTTGCTCAGTCTGTACACAACTGCATGTTGTGAACCCCGCTTTGCCCTAGCTCATCGGGGTTATAGCACTCACAATAATTAAAAATATTTTCATGCTACACGATATGTATGATATAACGAAATGTGCTAAAAAAGGTTCCATTTACACCTGGTCACTTCATACATGGACAAAAGTATTGGGACACAACTGTTTTTCAGGGTTTGGGCTAGCCCCCATCCTTCCAGTGAAGGGAAATCTTAACGCTTCAGCATACCAAGAGAATTTGGACAACACCATGCTTCCAACTTTGTGGACACAGTTTGAGGAAGAACCTTTTCTATTCCAGCATGACCCTGTTGGTGTAATGGTCAGACATCTCAATACTTTTGTCTATATAGTGTATCTGCATAAGGTCAAGTCACAGAAAAAAGGTCAACAACATAAAAAAGGTGTAATTGCACAAAAGAGACTTTAAAACAGATATAAATCTGATTCAGGAAGAATGAGTCAGTTCGATTAAACAAAGCACCAGCATGGTTATCCTTCATCTCATCATTATTCACCATCTCGCTACAGTACATTGTGTTTTAACAGACATGGTTCAGGATAATTATTCTTAATACACTGTATACACTGACTGCCAGGCTAAGGGAATGAACCATGTCATGCAAAATTGTTCTTTTCTTTTGAATAGAAAATTATGAATAGAAAATTAGCATATTTTCACATTAATCACATATTATATACATACCGCAGGTTTCAACCTGACTAGCTGGTGTGCACTTGACTGCATGTGTAAATGTCTGTGGTTACAGTCTGACCAGGTTACAGTCCAGAAATTTGGATGACTAGGTATAAATGGGGTCAAAATTTCATTTCACATACCTGTGCTGCACAGTGATCCAATTATGCAATTAAACAGGACTAAATATGCTCTTTTGCATTAAAACATGCCTTTGTTCAGTGTTCAAGCACTGATAATATCCACCATATGCTCAGAAAAGCATACTGTGTAGCACAATAACAAAATTTAGCATGAAAACAAAAACGTGTGGCATTACTGCCCATCTCTAGCAGTAAACTTATTGTTTTGTCCTTACATTAGAATGTGTATTTTACATGTGTTTGTTGTATTTTATTTGTTTACTGCTGAAGATGAACTCGCTTCTGGAATAAGACAACAAAGACAGAAAAAAATTAAACTAGGACATGAGCATTGTCTACCCTAACCATGTGCCTTTTTGGTGCATAAGTGGACACTAATCAAAGCAAATGTGAAAAGAGGATTATGGGTGAAATATCCCTTTAACATGGACTATGTGACTCTGGGTAACTCAACAGACCCAGCTGAGCAAAACCTGTGATTAAACTTTAATCCAGGATGTGTCATCGCAAAGCACTCCATCTCTTCATTTATTCATCTCAGTTAAAATCCAAGCGCAGCCAACTAAAACACTAGGCCAGGTTTAAGGGCACTTTGCCTTTGCTGGCTTCGTTGTGTATTATTATGTTCTTCGACCAATTAAATGGCTGAATCTGTTGGATCCAAAGAAAATTCCTTTCTGTCGGCATGGAACTTCTACATCATTGCAGAGCAGAGCCTGTTCTAAAAGTGCAGCGTTAGTGCTGGGATAGGTCAAACCTCTGAATCATGATGTGTTCATCTCTGCTCAGCCAAACGATCTTCATGCCTCAGCGAGCACTCAGGCTTTTCTCACAGTCGAGAGAATATGGAAGCCTCTGTTAATGTTCAGTGCAGGCCTGGCGGTAGGCTTTCATGACAAACTTTCATGAAATAATCATAAACTCAGCACAGCTATGGAGCAAAAAGCTCTAGGATGAAAAGAGCGTTTCACCCACAGGACGTCAGAAAAGAAAACAACTGAACTGCACCAACGTTTCAGGCCGCCATCACCCGAACAATAGGGACTTGTATTATGACATGGGTGTGTGGGTGTTTCCCTGCCCGGCTCATCAGTAAGGGTTCCCAGACAGCCAAGGATTTAGTAGTAATGGTGTTTGTGTTCACTGGTTCATTTCGGTGCACGTTTATGTATAAAGGTGCCTGTGTTCATGTTCTCGGTATCAGTCGACCCTCACAATATTCCTCACGATACCCTTCACCTTCCCCTGAGTGTGTTCTTGTTCTTTGTGTTGGTTTTTGTTCGAGTTTTGGCCCTCATGCCATTTTGTGTACACTTTGGGAAAATAAAGCATTTATCTGAGACATGGAAATCCACGCCTGCGCCTCCTTCCCCGTGAGGGACGTGACATATTATTATTTTTGTGACAAAAGCATATACATCCTTTTATAGATTCCAAAATGCTTGGAAGCAGAAAAAAATAAAGTCAGTAAAATCATAATTATTATAGTATTATTATATTATTATATAGATGATACTGCAGTGATACAAACTGAAGTTTGTTTCATTAAATTAAATGCGTTATTGTTTCTTAAAAATTGACCTCCTCAATGATTAGATGGTGGTTTGCAGAAATTCTCTACAGGTCTTACAAAACAAAACATAGCTTGGTGGACACACCCATTTCTAACCTTGTGTTTACATTTGTTTTCATTATTTATTTTATTTTTATTTGTTATTTTATTTATTATTTTATAATTTTTTCTACTTTTGGAATCTATAAAAGGCGATATATACTTTTGTTATTGTTCATTTTTATTGTTTAGTCTTTTAGTTTTGAACTCTGATTATCTGTTGAAATAGACGGTAGATTAATCGGCAGTTTGCTTGATTACTAATATAATCACTAGATTCCTGATCAAGGCTGCATGCACTGAGATACTAACAGTATATTCATAAATGAGGGGTGGATGGCCTGCCCACCATCATGTTTTCTGAAGTTGGCAAAGAGCCTTGCCCAATGCATTAACATGTTTATTTGGGCCAGAGATAAACCTACTAGGTATTAAATTTTGCAATAAAAGCATGTTTGCACTGAAGTACATGTGTCCAAAACACTCTTAGCAATATCCCATGACGGGGAAGAAAATGAGCTCATGATTAATTCACATTAACTGCTAGAGATGCAGAGGTGGAGAAAAGTACAGAGAAACTTAAGTGAACTGTACTTAAGCTCGGTTACTGTGTCAACATTTTTACATGAAAGTATGGGTCCAAAATTATAGAGAAACTCAAAACATATCTGCATGTAAGCATATTACAGTACATAAAAGTAAAAAATCATGTCTTCATGTACCAATAATAAAAAAATGTGAATTTTATTGGAGATTTCCCCCATTTTCTCCCTAATTTAGTATTTTGCACATTCATGTTTGGTTAATCATTATAACAGGATTGGTCTCTGCAATACAAATATTCAAAAGGCTGCAATATGTGTTCTGATGAATTGAGGTCTTCATGTAATCAAGCAAAAGTCTATTTTTAACCATATTTACAGACTTTTTTAAAATTCCAGAACAGTGATAGTATGATAGTATGTATGAATGTATGTATGTATGTATGTATGTATGTATGTGTGTGAGTGTGTTTGTATGAATATACGTATGTCTGTGTGAATGTATGTATGTATGTGTGAATAAATGTACGTATGTGTGAATGAACGCATGTATGTGTGAATAAATTTATGTATTTGTGTGAGTGTCTGTATGTATGTATGTGTCATTGTATGTACGTATGTGTGTATGTGTGTATGTATGTATGTGTGAATGAATGTATGTGTGTGTATGTATAAGCATGTATATGTGTATGTATGTGCAGGGCCCAAAACGAACTGTAACTCAGAGAGAACTGGTGTGAGTCTGAGCGCTGGGTCCATGTGTGAAAACGCCCTGAGATTAATTTAACAAGATTGTCAGTTCCACTTTGCAGTTGGGTGGGTGATCCTGCAGCACAGGGAGTGCAAGATTTTTAAGTGTGTATTTGAAGTCATCGCTGACTACTGCTTTGAGCAATTACGACATTTATACAGTTAATCCTCTGCTTCAATGAACAGAACCAAGTGAGTTGACACAGACTACACTAGAAGGGCCATGACGCAGGCTAGACTTAAATAATGTCCTCTTGCATGCTTCGATTATTTTATTACAGCAGCTTATGTTGTCACGCATTCGTAATAGGGCTGAAAAATCTAAGAAACATTTTTTTGCCACTCATATTTCCTATATGATGTCACAAGGATGTTTCTGATTGGTTAAAAAGCTTACAGTACACTGTAAACTATTTTGTGGATAGGAGGCCCTTTTCTATGTTGCTATCCTATGCAATACCAGTATTGAACAGGTCAGTGTATTATGAAGCCCAGATTAATCCGGATAACAAGGAATGTACGTTATTACTTCAGTATGTAAGTGTTTTAGAATATTTGTACTGTACTCGAGGACTGAAACTGAATAATAGGTACGGCAATTTCTATTCTGATGCTGATACTGATGTAGGTACTGATGCTGATATTGACATTGATGCTGATTTTAATGCTGATGCTGGTACTGATGCTGATACTGAAGTCTATACTGATGGTGTTGAGTATCGGTCAATGTTGATGTGAAATGTTTTCTATAAAAAACAAAGAACTTTAATATATTTGTACTTGAGATGGCAGCTGTCATGCTGAAACTGTTCAAACACACTATGCGTCTGCCAGTGCAGACTGGATGTGTTTAAAGTTTTAGACTATATTCGATGCAGCACTAAATATCTGTTGACATTGACCTGTTACTGATACCTGGTGATAAATTTTTACTTAATGTTTACAAGAGAAAAAACACGCTTTATCCAAATACTTATTTTCATTTAGTCTTTCAAAGTACTTGCTACAAATGGCAAAGGCTATTATTTCTCTTAGCAATTAGCTGGGCGTAGTTATAGGGGCTGAAGATCGTGGCAAAAGCTACAAATAATTTGAATTGCATTTTATTACACAAATTACCTAAAATGTATAAAACAGCCGTAGCCTGTGTTATCAACAGTGTTGTCTAAAGTGGCAATATCCAGAAAAAACTTGGAGCTAATAACATTGTTAAAAATTCATTTGCCTGTGGAAACACTGACTTTATTGTTCACTTAACAGTATACATACAAATCACCTAAACAGGCCAAGGGTATGCAAACCTCTACACTCAACTGTAGATATTTTATTCATTTTTTTTAAGCAACAAGCTCTCAGGTCTGTGTTACAGTAATTTCAGTTCAGGTATATCAGTGCATTATCATCACCTTTTAACCACATATTAACCATAGTAAACACACATGCTAGTGCTGTGGTCTCCTCACAAGATATAAGTTTATACCACATCTAAGTGCTAAACTAGTAAAATCGAAAATTACTGGCTCTTGCATTACCGTGGATCCTCTGTGCTCAACGTAATTGACTGCATGTTGAACCAGAAACAGAAAAAACCTTGTTCCATTTACCTTTCAACTACTGGCCTCACTTTTCTGGACGTCTGAAGTGTTTTCCAACAGGCTGGGCTGTAAATTACATTGGCAAGTGAAAGTAATCATGAAATTAATCTCCTTTTAAGTGCATGTCGCCTTAATCCTCCTAGTCACATTCCCTCCATGAGAAACAAGGTCGCATCGACACCATTGCTACATATGATCCGCAGCATGCAGGAAAATGCATCTGTACACCATAATGTTATTACACCACAGTTCCTAGACATTTAATCAGGGTTAGTAATTATGGGACAAACATAAAATGTTTTTTATGAATGGACAGAATGCATTAGTCATGCTGTGTAAAGGATATCTGGACATCTGGGCTTAGCTAGGAGCGTAAAGTGAAAGAAGACTTCCAAAAAGCCTTGGTTTATACTGAGCAAGTCTATATCCCATGTACAAAACATAAACATTACACAGTAACTACTATGTACTAATCTTATGCAAATCTTAAGCTTATCCTAAAGGCCACTCCGTGAACTATGTAGCAGAACAAAGTATAAAACTGGATACATCACAGTGGTATGAGGGGAGTGGCACGTCTCACTAAGCATCGCCAAGAGGTCGCAAGTTGTGACCAGAGTTGAAGGGAGCATAAAAGCTCCCCTCATTATTACCAAAGCAGGTTCTTATGGATGATCCTATAGATAGTTAGTGTTCCCCTCCAACCAGGGGCTGTTCAAAAAGATGCAGTGTTGCTTCACATATCCCAAAGGGAGCACCTACTATAGCTAGTGGATAAAATTGGATGCCGCCAAATTGAGGTGAAAAACCAAAGCTCTAGTTCTATGGATACAGATTACGAAATAAAACACTCAATGTCAGTGAATTTATTGTGATGCAACATGGCACACCCAGAGCATGGTAGCATTTAGGCCTCGTCCACAAGGACGTTCGAATCTTGGATAAATGAACATGCTCTGAACGGCATACGCGTTTTTGCTGGGTTTTATGGCTGTGCTTGATTGACTTCAGTGAGGCGTTACATTGGTGTTCATTTGATGCAGTTTTACCTTTTTTGTGATTTTTGAAGACATTTAAACATATACATATGTCCATTATTATTATTATTGTTATTATTGTTATTATCATTATTAATAATAATAATAATAACAATAACAATAATAATAACAATAATAATAATAACAATAATAATAATCTTATTGTTATTATTATTATAAATAATAATAATAATGTATATAGTATTTATAATAATATTAACAATATTATATAATAATAATCATTATTATCATTATTATTTATAATTTATTATTATAACAAAAATAGATTTAAATCCCTATATGTATATTATGATAATTAAATATTGCCTACTTGTATGTTGTAAACCCTAAATATGCTCCCAAATATGCTCCCATAACACTTTAATTTCATTTTAATCTCTGCTTAGTACATTACCCGTAAAGAAAATATAAACGTAAACCCCTATCCATACTGTACAGTTTACACTGAACTCCAGCAGTGCTAGAATGTAAATACCAATGTTACCCCTGTATGGACTGAACTGTAATTCATGCATGCATGTTTTCCTTGGTATGCACTGTCGTTTTCTTTGGTATAAGCAGGTAAATACAGTAACTGTCAATGCAGTAGCCATGTAAACGCAGTAGCGGCTTTTCTTTGTGTCCGTTGGGATTTTGGCAGGAAGATGTTGCATGCAACGTTTTTTTGATGCCACCTGAACGCGCAACTGACCGAGTGCAGGTGCTGAACGCCCATGTGGACGCTTTGATGAGCAGAAAAACAGTCGGCGCTCAGTCCGCGCTCACCTGACACCACAAACGCCCGAATAACACCTGATTCAGACATTCTTGTGGACGAGGCCTAAGGCGTAGAAAATTGGAGGAACAAAAATTTAAAAAATCTAAATCAAAGTATGCATGTTGGATTTTGTGAGTGTACTGGAGAATACACTGCATACTATATTCTCAAAAACTGGGGAGTGATTAATCAGTGAGGTGATTACTGATCATATTGTGAATTGCCGTTAGATGCAGCCACTAAACACAATAGCCGGTTAGTTCATCTTAGAGTCATTTGTGCCTGCTGAAATAAGCTATAGAAGAAAGGTGCAATGTACAGTGATTGATTGCCTTCTATGTATGTGGGTTAGGGCTAGAAGCAGCCTCTCAATTAGTAAATGCGGCTCTGAAAATCCACTCAGACGGTGTGCTGGTAGCGCATATACACATATATGTCCTTGCTATCAAGGTCATCAAGGCCTTGTGTGCCTGCCACCATGCCCCTCCCCCCACATTACATCAATGGCATCCATCAGCTATGTGCTAGGGGGCACAATCAGACGGTGGAATCTCAGATGCCTAGTGTTTAAAAATGGGTTGGGACACAATATAGCTGCTCAACCACATCATAAAATAAACCTGAACACATACAAGGTAGGCACAAAATTTCGGTGCCATTTAGACATTTAACAGCAGCCACTTTTGCAGCAATTTTCCATGGATTTTGAAAACCAATTTGCGTTACAAAAGACGAGATTTAAAAGATTACCTTTAATGAGATTAGAATATATAGACAGAAATGCTGTAATGTGGAGCAAACTGTTTTCCTAACTGGAGGAGAGTAATATCCACTCCTAATTATAGACCAAGGCTAGTTTCCCTAATGCATAACACTAGAGTGTGACACAAAAGATGCTTTTCACAATGAAGACTTAACAGACATTGAAAGCAACTTATTTAAAGATAAGACAAAAAGACATGTCTGAGGAGCTTCTACATGGTGGTGGTGTTTGCTTTGGAGCAGGGGTGTGTATTACCACACCACACCCTGCTGTGATGTATGACTCTGTCAGAACTGAAAAGGATGAGCAAAGATAAAAGTCAAAACTGTACAAAGGCATCAGGATCCTTATTTGCTGCCGTGTGTACTGTTCAGTCGAAGCATGCTGACACGCTTCAGTGTGTAAGATGATAATAAATGCCAGTGGAATGTTCAGCCATGCTCAAAAGAGATTAAACCCAAGGGGCTCTACATTCACACACCAGACATCACAGAGAAAGAAGATAAGGAAATGTACACACTCTTCTTCTTTATAATATTCCCGTCTTTATTCTCTTTAATGTCTGGTCGCTGAATGAGAAAATTCTTGGATTTAATCTGTTTCTCTCATCTCTGAGAATTGTGCCTCATCCTAGAAAGTTAATCGTCATGAGTTAAACAGACAGATGGAGGAATCTGAATTTGGGAAGAAAATGTCTGCTGATGTGCTGACACTAGAGCCATTACAATGGTGAACTGAATAAAACTGATTATTTTGCTACAATGTAAAGGGGTGGGAGAGGGAAAAATGGGCATTAGTATCTGAGTTACGTTAATAAGGGCCAAACGGTGATGGGTAGATGACTGGGTCAGAGCATCTCCAAAAAAGACAGTGGAGTGTTCCTGGTATACAGAGGTTAGTCTATCAATTATAGTTCAAAGACGGACAACTGGTGAATCAACAACAGACTCAGGGGCGCTCAAGGCTCAGTGATGTGAGTGAGCAGCAAAGGTTAGCCTGTCTGACCGCACAGACGAGCAACTGTAGAATAAACTGCTGAAAAAGGTCATGCTGGCTAAATGTCAAACAGAGCTTGCTGCGTAAGCGATTGCGTAGCCGCAGACCAGTCAGAGTGCCCATGCTGACCTCTGCTCACCTCCAAAAGATCCTACAATGGGCATATGAGCATCTGAACCATAGAACAAAGGAAGACGCTGGCTTGGTCTGATGGATAATGTTTCCTTTTACACCATGTGGACAGCCAGATGTGTGTGTGTGTTTGTGTCACTAACCTATGGAAGAGATCGGGATGCAATATGAGAATACCATAAACCCCTGCTTTAATTTCGATTTAAACTCAGCTTAATACATTACTCTGAAAGAAAAGGTAAACCCGTATCCCTACTGTACAGTTTACACTGAACTCCCGCAGTGCTAGAACGTAAAATGCCGATGTTACCCTTGTATGGACCGTACTGTATTTCATGCACGGGCGTTTTCTTTGGTATGCACTGTCGTTTTCTTTAGTATAAGCAGGTAAATACAGTAACTGTCAACGCAGTAGCCATGTAAACGCAGTAGTGGCGTCTTCTTTGTGTCCGTTGGGATTTCGGCAGGAAGATGTTGCATGCAACATTTTTTTGATGCCACCTGAACGCGCAACTGACCGAGTGCAGGTGCTGAACGCCCGTGTGGACGCTTTGATGAGCAGAAAAACAGTCGGCGCTCAGTCCGCCTGATTCAGACATTCTTGTGGACGAGGCCTTAGGGGTAGAAAATTGGAGGAACAAAAATTTTTTAAATCAAAATCAAAGTATGCATGTTGGATTTTGTGAGTGTACTGGAGAATACACTGCATACTATATTCTCAAATACAGTAAGAAATGAATTGAATTTACAGAAATAAATATGCAGGGCTTTAAAAAGAACAAAATGAGTAACATGAGAACACTGGAGACGCTCCACGGGGGAAATTCTGGACTACAGCTGCGTCAAAGGGCAGCAGCCAATCAGCAGCAAGGAGAAAAAAATAACATTCTCGGGTTGACTATTTTCAAACTTCCCGCCTCTGAGTACAGCGGCATTTCACCATCCCAGGATGCACTTTCTTTGTGTTTCTCTCCACAGTACCAAAAAATGTATAGTTCTTTTTTTACATTAATATTTATGTTACAAAATTAGTAAATTATATTTTTCTTAATAATTTAGCACAAAAATGCACGAAAAATTATATATTGCCAGGAAAAAAGCTGTGATGGCCTCGTCCGCCACGCCCCCTTGTCCAGAGGCCCTGACGTCACGAAAGTAAATAAATGCAGAAATAATCCGCGATGGACTGAAACCGCGACTGCTGATCTGCAGTGGGTGTAAA
Source organism: Hydrocynus forskahlii (assembly GCA_037974365.1). Classification (NCBI taxonomy): domain Eukaryota; kingdom Metazoa; phylum Chordata; class Actinopteri; order Characiformes; family Alestidae; genus Hydrocynus; species Hydrocynus forskahlii. The sequence goes on from JBBPCX010000001.1 coordinate 37,421,797, forward strand.
GTGGGTGTTTACTGTACAGCAGATCAACAGAGGCAGTATGATGCACTGGACAATGTTCTACTTGGAAACCTCAGATCCTGGCATTCCCATGGATGTTACACTGACAAATACCACCTACCTAAACACTGCTGAAGAACACCCTTTCACAGCAACGATAATCCCTAATTGCAGAGGCCTCTTTCAGCGGTGCAATTCACCAAACAATGCTCCAACTGTTCTGAAATTGTTTAAGGTTAAGAATCTGTGGCATGTGTTGCAAAAACCAGTCCAGTCAATGGAGGTCCCACCTCGCAACTTATAAGACTCACAGGATCTCGTGCTGTGGTACCAGATACCACAGCTCACCTTTTGAGGTCTTGTGGAGTCCATGTCAGACAATTCATGGCATGAGGGAGATGTGCACAATATTATGCAATTTTAATGTTATGGTGTATATAATTTTTATTGTTCATTAAATATCTCCATTGTTTATCTTTTCCCAATAAAGACTCATCTGATATCGTTCAGGAAATCTAGTGTGATGAGAGCTAACGCTGATACTAACAAATGAACATTTATTAAATATAGGACTGTATCTACCAGGCTTCACATTATGAAGAGACAAAATATCTATTGCTACAGGGTTCCAAAAAAATTCAATGTTGACTTTCTAGAGCAATATGTTTCCAATATGTTTGAAATAGCTTTTACACCTGAAGCAAGTATCTGCAGAAATCAATTATTCTGACGTCACTGGTAAATAATATACAAATATACATGAAGCACATGCCTTTACAAAAAAGTATGCATCTGAATGTGAAACCTGATATACAGAGGGGTCGTATGGGGTCTTTCTCCCTACGTGGACTGATGTGTTGCCCTTCTCAGTGTGCGAGCATCTCAGCCAGCGTGGCTACGCCTAGCAGGCTCCATGTCCTCCAGGGGGGACCAGCATTCAGAGGGGGGGGGGGATCATCCTGCCTCCTACAGCTCAGCATTTTACAGTGGAGCATGAACGCCTGCTGCCATGCCACTGCACTGTGTGTAAACACGGACTGTCTGTTCCACTAACCCACATCCCACCTACAGCACGCTGCAAGGGATGTCCCTACTAATCCCCGTGTTCCGACACGGTGCTGCTGACCCCGCGCTGGCCTGCAGCCAGAAAAAAACCCGAGATATTAAAGGGTGGTGATTAATGAAGGCTTCACTGAACAGCAGGGACTGCGTTACGGAAGCTAGTAAGACTGCACGAAATATGAATCCCGTTTACAAAATGAGAAAGAACGTTGTGTGTGTGTGTGTGTGTGTGTGTATGTTTGTGTGTTTGTGTGTTGTCTGCGTCAGTTTTCCAGCAGACCGCGCGTGGGGATGGACGCGATTTCATCATAAACACGTTCACCTGCACCAGGCCTGACATCAGAGACGGCCTGCTATAACAGATAGCAACGATAATATTTTAGTCTCAGAGAGAGAGAAAGAGACGTAGAGGGAGAGGCAGAGAGAGAAAGAGAGAGAGGGAGAAAGACGCTCCTTACCTTCTCATGGACCTCGGAACAGCCCAGACTGGTCCTCCAAATCCAGCGCCCTGCTGCTGCTTCTGGGTGAGGCAGGTGTGTGTATGTGCGTGTATGACTGCGTGTATGGGTGAGTGTGTGTGTGTGTGTGTGTGTGTGTGTGTTTCCTCCCCTCCTCAGTCACTGTGCTGCTCCCTCTAGTGCGGTGGGCGTGTTTCGTCACACGCTCTGCGTCACGCTACTGTGGAGAGAACCACCAGGTCCCACCTGGGAGCGAGCAGAGAAGACTATGCAGACAGGGACGAGCTGCTCTAATGAATATATTTGAAAGAATATGATATTATTATTATTATTATTATTATTATTATTATACGTCGTAATAATAGTTGTAGTAGTGGCAGTAATAACATTGCATTTGCCTATTAATAATAATAATAGTACTACTAATAGTAGTAGTCATAGTAAATTTGAACAACATTATTATTATTATTATTATTATTATTATTATTATTATTATCATTATTGTTATTATTGTTGTTGTTGTTCTTGTTGTTATTATTATTACTACTATTATTATAGCAGTAATACCATTGTATTTTCCTAATAATGATAATAATAATAATAATGATGATAATAAAAGTATTACTACCAGTGGTAGTAATAGTTAAGTCTACCATCAACATTATTATTATTATTATTATTATTATTGTTATTAATATTATAGTAGTAGAACTAGTAATAACACAAATAATCGATTAGGTGGACAAGGTGTACTAGAAACGTATTTAATTTTTGCTTTTAGCTCCTTTCACCCCCATTCATTGAGGTCTTGCTTGTGGACTCCCTTTGGAATTTTTTCCACACTTTTATTAACTGGATTCATCAGTCTGATGGGAAACTACTTTTAAGCAAGCAAAGTGGTAATAGCTACCCTACACGCCAGTAATCCTTTGAGAAAGGGATACAGGCCTAGTAACCGCAACAGAAAACATAGATCATTTAGTGTGTTCTCGTGCCAATTTAACGGGACTGTGTAAAATAAAGGAGGGTCAAATTGATGTGAATGAGATATTGTTTGTATGCTTGTTTTATTTCATTACAGGCTTGAGCAGATGTCTGAGAAAAACAGTTAAACAGGTTTGTAAGGGAAAGACAAAGACGTCTAAGGACATACAGCAACTGGTACCCGGGCTGTCACTCTTTAATTTAATATCTTGAGTCTATAATGATCTGTTGGTGGATTCCATGATGATGATGTATATTGTAGCTGTTGGGACAAAACCTTATATCTAGATTTTTCTACATTATTTAAACAACACCAGGTGCTGTTACACGTTTGGACTGAAGAAGTTTCCTCCAGGGTCAACAAAGTTTTCTGATTTTAATTCTGATTCTGATAAAACAGTCTATATGACTTTGTGTAAGACTTTTTTTTTTTACATTAAGTTCCAATAAATGTTGAGACAGTATTTACCATCCTGAGTGGGCTGAGGAGCTGATTCAGGAGTGATATGGGAGAAGGGGAAAACAGTGAACCAGATAAACAACAGTCTTATCAGGTGATAAAACATTATTATTATGTGCAATATCATGTGACGTTTTCTGAATGGGTGCTGGCTCACTTAATTACGTATGTGCAATAGTCTTCATGTGCAAACTACTTATGTCAATATTACTTTTTTATTACTTAATATTACTACTGATTCTCTACAAAGTCCAATAACTTACTCCAAACTAGCATTTGTGTCATTAGATTTCACTCATCTGTGTTACCTGTATATAGTATTTATATCCAACATTTCTGTATATAGCATGGTGTGTTTTCATACAGAGCTAATTTCTTTTCTACAGATTTTTAAATTTGGATTTTATATGGACTTCAGATTGTATATTGTTCTCGTCACTGTGCCTCTGTGTGTCTTTGCAGTCATTACATAAGCAATTCCCAGCAGGATCAATAAAGTTTTCTGATTCTGATTCTAGAAAAAAGAGGTCATCCAGTCTCAGTACACGCCACACCAGGGAACCTTACGAGCAAATAAAAGAGTCTTCTGCCCCCTAGTGTTTCACAAAAAAACTTCAGGTCTCCAAACTTTTCAGCCAAAAGCAAACCAAATTCTAAAGAATTGAAATGAATCTTTTTCTTTAGCATGAAAGAATTGTTATAACTAATAGTATCTCAATAAAGGCTCATTTTTAAGTCCTACTGCTTAAAATTATATCCTCTCTTTATAATGAATGGGGAAATGCAACTTATTTTTATTGTTATTCTTAAATGCTAAAATACAATTCCTACAAGTTCAGTGTGGAGTTTAACAATTTTTAAGTCACATTTAGGTAATTACAATTTTACGTATAAATGAAACTTATAGAAAATATTGAATACATTTACCTGCCAAGTGCCACAGCATATCTGATTCAAATGTATTTCAACGGTAAAAGAGTTCGATCAGTAAAAGTAAAAATAAAAATAAAAGAAAGTGCACAACTGATGCAAAAGACCAGTTGGATGGCAAAACACTACTAGAAGTGCGTCAAAGGTAATTACTGCCATTTTTTTTAAGAGTGAACAAGAGATTTGCATCATTTCTCTTACTTTGACGTTTTGTCATTTCCTTTGAAATTATGCTTTAAAGAACCTTTTTATTGGGAAATTAAGAGAAATATTGTCAGCAGTTCTTAAAAAGTAAGGCAAAGCTGTTTGGTTCAATACTTGTAAAATCTGAGAAACTGATTTCTGCAGTGAAGCTGTATATCGTTAGCGTCTAACGTCACATTTTCATCATCAAGAACACATCTTAACACTGACATAATTAATAGCAGCTGCCTTAAATAATCTGTAAATCAACTGTGTAGGTTTATTATTGTTGATTGTCCACATTTTCTTATTATCATGGTTATACCAGCTAAACTCACCAGACATTTTTTCACAAATTTGTTTTCAGAAGTGTGTTGCAGAAATGTGTCAGAGAGAATCAGGATGCTTTTCAACTCACAAGAGAACCTGAGAGAAACCGATCCTGGACAGAAGAGGGACAGAGACACTTGCATGCTTAAAAAAACTGGTGCAGTCTTCCAAGGCCACATGGAGTGGGAAAGAAACAACATCTGAAAACACCAAGAGGGTCTTTGACGATGTCGAAAGATAGTGGAACCACTTGCAGAAAATAGGAGAAGAGCTCTAGAATATGGGTTGTGAGGTGATGTCCAGGTGCATAGAAGGCTGGAGAAAATGTTAGAACAAAAAGCAATAGGAGACTAGGCACTAGAAACAGAACTTGAGAACAGGAAGTGAAAAATGATTACTATATAAGCTTGCAGAAAGAGACAAATTTGGCATGCTTGAAAGAATTGGAGAGAGAGAGAGAGGTTAGAAATTTTGAAAGCCAGTCAAAGAGAGGAGAAGCTGGAGAGAGAGTTAGAGGCAATGAAAGAGAGACTAGCACAGGAAGGACACAGATGAGAGGAAGAAAGGAAATATGAGGCTATAAAAGCAAATCATGTGAGATGGAAAAAGCAGAGGGAGGAAGAGGTGCTCCAGGAGATAGTGAAGCAGATAGAGGAGGAACATCAGACAGAGAGGAGAGAAAGACAATTGAAGATCAAAGCAAAATATGCTCAGTGTAGCGGGTCCTGGAGGACAAAGAAGAAACAAGTGTATAAATGCAACAGGAGAGCATTGATCAAGCTGCTAGAACAACAGAAGCTCCAGAGACCCAACTGGGCTGCCTCTCCGAGCAGAAAAGGCATGTTCAGCAATGTAAACCCCCCTGTCTGCGAGCCTGGGGTCTGCAAAGGAGTCCACTGCCTCCCCAGCTGGCCCAACTACAGAGCCCAATACTGCGGTCAGCCCACCGCCTCAGGCCTTCAGTGAGGCAGAGGCAGAGGGACAGAACCAGACTGATGGCTCATAGGCTGAACACTCTACTGTGGAAAAGTCCTTGCATGACAACAGGACCCCCACAAGCAGTGAGGAAGATACTCTGGAGGAGTTTGTGCTGAGGCCGACTCAACTGAACATCACAGTCAAGTGCCGCTTTGCGTGGGATAAGAAGAAGAGCAGCAACCCCAACCAACTTCATGTACCTGATGAGTGTCATGGCTGGCCCCAGGAGGCCACGCCCACGGCCTTCTCCGTTGCCAGAATATTGAGCCTGGGCACCGCTTTCCCTGACCGGTGGTTACTTTCACTATGGTGAAAGTAGCTCAACCCGTGAGCACCATCCGTTCTCCGTCATACAAACCAACTTCTTTGTCTTTCTGTCTTTCTTCACACTCCAGAGGTGATCCTGCTTTAAAACATACGCCAGGCTCCGTATCCTGGTGCTCGTCTACAACACACAGCAGAGCATTCTCCTCATGCACTGGGTCGGAAATATGGACTTTGGGAAGTCAGCCTTTGGTTATTCTGAAAGTGCTTTGAGTTATTACAGAATCTGCCTTAAAACCTGTTATTTGTTACGTAAAATAAACCATTATCAAAACTCATTGTCATTTATGGCATTTAGCGGACGCTTTTATCCAAAGCGACTTCCATTCCCTAACTACAGGGGACAGTCTCCCTGGAGGTCTTGCTCAAGAACCCAGTGGTGGCATACTGAAGGTAGGATTTGAACCCATGACCTCTTGGTCCAGAGGCAAGAATCCTACCCACTAGGCCACAACCACTCCACTCCTGCATGCCTGCAAGTTCATGTTTTTTGTCTGTAGTCAGCCGAGAATGACAATGAGAAAAGATGGCAAGAGCATCAGAGAGGACTAGGTTGTACTCTAATGGACAGTTTAGTTCTCTCCGTCTGTTTTTCATCCATGTTGCTGTTAGCCAAGAGGGGAAGAGGGAAAAAAGCAAGACCTGCATGATCCCACAGGACGTAACAGACCTGTTTCGTGAATATTGTTGAGGAACTGAGGTGTGTGTAGGGTCTAACCAAGAAAGTCCTCCTCAGGTTCTCCCTTTCTGTACAGCTGTCTTCCCTCTCAGTCAGTCTGGATCAAGTATTCTCATGTCCTCGCTGAATCTCCATTATACACACTATTTGAGCTGGACTAGTTTTACCTGATAACTGGGTGACTGATGAGGTCCCTGATTTTACTCTTCCTGCTGTGAATGTCTGTAAGTATTTATAAGCCTTAAAAATGACCTCATCAGTTCTCATCTGGTAAAACTAATCCATCTTAAATAGGGCCTTAAGGGGTGCTCCATTACCAAAGTAGCTCCAGTGAAGGCGTGTTTTATTTTTGTTCTGATTTATTTTATGTATTTGCTTGTTAGTAAGTCAAGCAGTCTTATTTTCTATGGGTGGGAATCACTACAGGCCACACAATACTGTTTTATAACAATTCAATTGTTTTTTTTTATGATTTATGATGCAATATTATATGTTATCTATATGACAACAAATTATGACAAAAAAAAACCCAAATATATTTTAAAATTTAAATATGTGTGCGCCGTGGTGGGCTGGCGTCCTACCCTGGGTGAGTCCCTGCCTCGAGCCCTTTGGCCCTGGGATAGGCCCCGGGTGCCCGTGACCCTAGTAAGGATTAAGCAGTTACAGAAAATGAATGAATGAATGAATGAATGAATTTAAATGTATTTAAAATGAACTATTTCTAACTTATACTCATTTCACTTCAAAAATGTGTATTCAAGCAGAGCAAAAACAGGGCTTGGTCTCACCAGAAAGAAACAGTACCATCTCGTGGGGTAAGACAGAAATGCAGTTTTGTAATATTTTCAGCAGTAAGGCTGGGTGGTGGCAGGTGTTTATTCCAAATAACAGAACTTCCGTTTTAACTAGCTGATGTTTTCATCAAACAACAGGCTTCATTAATGTTAAGATAATACAATATCAAGACTTGGGCCTCCATGTATAAACGCTGTTGTGATACTATGCTTCACCAATAGTTCTCCTTCTCTTACCAGGCTTAACAATAAAAATGGATATAAAAGAACAATAACACATCATAGACAGCCTTGACAGATTAGAAAGTCTTTAAAAAAGACATTGGTTTAGAATAGTATGTAAGAGACGGTGCCCAGGACACAGATTAAGCCAAGTCTAGGATTAAGCTGCTATATCTGTGGTTATTTACCACTGGAAAGCCATATTAGTGGAGGATTTGGTGTAACCTGGGTGCTGTCTGTATGCAAAAAATGCAAATAAATGGATGTGTCTATCAAACTGTTTCTTATCAGAATCAGAATCAGAATCGTTTTTTACTGGCCAAGTATGTGAACGAACACATACAAGGAATTTGGTTCCGGTCAATGGTGTCTCTCAAGCACAACAGTATAAAGCACAACAATATATAAACAACACAATGAACAATATGGCCAATAAAAAACGATTCTGATTCTGATAAGAAACAGTTATACTGAGCAATATATTTATGAATATAAAGATAAGTGTTAACAAATGTATATACGTATTATTTGAACATGTGTTTATATCTAAGTGTATGTATGAAGATATGTATGTGTACATATCAAAGAGCCATTTGGACCCAGTTTCCACACAATGAGAAAACACCGGGAGCCGCAAATCCGTTTTGACATCTACAGTTAAGATGACACTGCATATATTATTTTTTTTTACTTTTATGCAGTGTATAAAAAACTAGGCCAGTGTGTTGCTTGTGAATTTGTATTTATTCAAAGAAAACATTTAGAACACTGTAAAAAGACACAAAACATTTAACACATTGTATTTTAATATTACAAGATCACAATAATCTTCAAATTTCAAACTACAATTTAAAATGAATAAAAATAAAATACACAACACTAACACTAGAACGGCTGACAGCGCCAACTGACGTAATTTCATCAGGTTCAGAATCAGAATCGCGTCTATTGGCCTATTGGAGCAGCAGCATGCTCTGTAAGAGACATAGGGGTGTGGTGTAGGCACATGCACACACGTAGCCAGTTAGCCGCCATTCTAGTGTTAAATTATTATTTTTCAAAGCCACAGGGGGCCGCAACATAAGGCTGAAAGAGCCGCATGCAGCTCCAGAGCCACGGGTTGCCGACCCCTGTCCTAGCCGGTCTAAATAGG
>JBBPCX010000001.1:37430453-37448104 GCA_037974365.1 Hydrocynus forskahlii
CACACACACCCACCCACCCACATACACCCACAGCCACACACACACCCACACACAAACACATACACACACACAAACACCCACACACCCACAGACACCCGTACAACCACATCCACCCACACACCCACACCCACCCACCCACAGCCACCCACACCCACGTACACACCCACATCCACCCACCCACACACCCCCGCCCAGACACCCACACACACACACACACACACATAGCCACCCACCCATCCACCCACGCACCCACACATCCCCACCCACCCACACCCACACCCACCCACAACCACCCACAACCACCCACACACCCACATCCACCCACCCACACACCCACAACCACCCACACACCCACAGCCACCCACCCACAGCCACCCACACCCACGCACACACCCACATCCACCCACCCACCCACAGCCACCCACAGCCACCCACACATCCCCTCCCACCCACACCCACCCACACCCACCCACCAACAAACTCACACCCACCAACACACTCACACCCACCCACCCACACCCCACATACACCCACCCACCCACACGCAACACGCACCCACCCATCCATTTTTGAGCTGGGCTATCATGGCCCCTGGGGCCCACCCACAGCGACAGGCCCAGAGTGGAGTAAGTGAGTTGGTTAGAAGGCAGTTCCCTAAGGTGCTTTGCATCTAAAAACAAAAATGAACTAAAAGCTTGTCTGTATTTTGATGCTTTTATACATTCCTTCTGTCACACTATTGTCTTCATTATATGCAGTCATGGGATTTAAGGACCATTTCCAAAGCATTTGTTCTCAAATTTGTCCTCAGGGACACCCGGATGGTCTCCATTTTTGCTCTGTCCCTGTGTGTAGTGAGTTTTGAAATAAATGTTGTAGAATTTGAGAGGCCAGCTATTTGCACTCCTGGCTAAAAGAATTAAAACAATGTGGACATAAAGTAAAAGTTGAAGGAAAGTATTGATGGGTTAAGAAGAAGGAAAATGAATTGAGAGTGTTTTTTTCATGAAATGTTCCTTCTTCTCACTGAATCCTCATGGTCTTCTAATACTGATTTTTTATTAAACTACTCAACAAATCACAACATCAATTGCAATTCATAAATTGAGTGTGAAAATAGTGTGTGTTGAGAATTAAGAAGTTGACACTCATGAAGGGGCATGTGGTGATTCTTAAGTGATGTGGTGAACAACATGGACTAAATGAACAGCATCTAATGCTACGGGTCTATAACCAGTTAGAAGTCATACATGAATGTAGAAGTCCATATTATAACGGAAACTTCCTGAATGCATTAACACACTGCTCTGATGAAAGTTGACATGCTACCAGTGGACCAGTGGAAATTTTATTTATAGTAATTGACTGTCCAGATTTTATTATTTAACGTACTTATTTTTAGATAACTTGTCTTTGAGAATTTCTCTTCAATGTAAATCCAAGCTTAATTGAAGAATGATGAGACTAGTTTCTTGTGTTTAGATACAGACCAGTCAGTATCTTCAGTAGTTTTAATAACTGAATGATCACACCAGCTCTGAGTTGATGTGGAAGAGACTGTGTGGAGATTAATTATAGCCAACACAATGTCATTTTGCACTTGTACTGCGCATTGAAAGAGGAAGTGTAACAAGTGTAGCATTTCTGTGAATTCGGTGCATTTTTTGTTATTTCTCTGCCCAACTTAGTCGTCTCCAGTTCCACGCACTACCTAGGACTCTGTCACGCAGTACCACCAACACTGGGGGGCTGAAGTCTTGTGCGTGAATCCAGGTCAGGTGAATCCAGCCACTACATCTTTTCATACTTGTGCTAATGCAATGTCATTGGACAATGTAAAATGCTTGGAGGAGAACACCAATCATTTTGTTATAGATGCCCATGCTGGCTAGCACTGCACTGAGTGATGTTGAGAGAGTGTGGAGTCATCTGTGCCTTCATTAGACTCCCAGCCATGGACGAATTCATGGTCTCCCGATGACAGGGCCAGTACACTTAGATATTTCTACCCATTGGGAAATCTGTGTACAGTTTGTTCAGTTGGTTTCAAAGGAAGAGATGTGTCTGGAGACCTGGCATTTTGTGCATCCCGCATGGCTTAAAAAAATGACTCATCCATGAAATCATACAGTTCAGGTTAGACATTGTATAGCCTGAACGGTATGATTTAATGGTTCAAAATAAGCATGATATAAACAAAAAACTAACAGCACAACAACAGCAGAAGCAGTGGTGCCACCAGGAGCTGCTGAACTATTCTACAGGGGTGTCAAGTTGCAAAGCTATTAAATAACTTCACATGTGAGAACAAGTGCACTCCGACGTATAAACAACTAGTTAAAAAAAAATTTAGCATTCACAGTAGCAGACAACATAACTATAGGCCATAGAAAGTAATAATGGGGAAAAAGTGTGATTATTGAATGGCTTACATAATGGATGAGTAACATGATCAGACGCAATAATGATAGTCAGTGACAACAGAACGAGATTGCTGTCAAGTAAAGAGTAGGGGGAAGTAAACAGTAGGGGGGGAACTATGTCTATCAGTCTCTCTCACTCTGTCACCTTACAGAGAGTCCATGTACGATTAAATTACACAAACAGAAAATGGTGAAATAATGGAATGGATGGAGTCAAAAGTTTCCTCTTCAACTGTGTGTGGCATTCTAGACATGAGACAGAACTTTCTTAATGCCTCTCAGTCACCATCACACATATTTTTCTAATTACCTTCAGCAACTGTAAATTAACGATGAAGAAATCTTACAGCACTTATGATCCCTTGTTCCCCTTTATACAGAAGGAAATAATGGGCAGTTCATCTAATAACACTCAAAATGCCATTAATGCTGAGGACTGGGGGTGTGGAGTCTAAATGCTTAGTGATATGCAGTCATACGCGAAAGCCTGAACACCTCTGGGCCAATTACACATTTTGCTGATTTTCTAATTAGAGATATGTTAATACATCCTCTAGAGGCAACAAACCTAAATTTGCCATTTATGACAAATAAATCAATCTATTTATTTGCTCAATTTAACATGATAGGGCATACATTAAAACTGAAAATTCACAATGTCCCATAAGTTTTGCCCAGGACACATAATTAGTATTCTAAAATGTGCAACAATGCTTTCTCTGGATGTGCATTTATCTTCATTTAGAATATCAAAAAAACATGTCACTTAACCAGTGGTGCTACCGTCATGAGCCTGTACTGACCAATCAGATCAAACAGATGGCAGGCCTTCAGTTGCAGGTGCAGTGCACAATGCCAAGAGTTGACTATAGCACTATAACCTCCCCCCCCCCTCCAGCTTTGTGCTGTGGAGCAGTGATAGAGCTCCATCCAGTACCTCTGGAACGTTCCAAATTCTCCCTGGAAGACGAGAGGCTGTTACTGCAACAATAGAGGGACAAAGCCCCTATTAACACCCCTTCTTTAACTGAGGAAGCACACTGATACACAACTCTAGCAGCTTCATCACTACTTCCTTTTGATAGATTTGAAGTGTTATTTAATTAACCAGCATAAGGCCTTTCACATCCATACCGGCTACAGCAGGGTTACTTTAGGTTAAATACTTTCTCTTTAAGTGTGGACGCTGCAAAACACACCACTTGCTTTACTTTTTCTACTTTCCACTCTAAGTCTTCTTGGTTTTCTACTTCTTATCTGTGAAGAAAAGCAATGGTAGGTAAGGTTTATTGCATCTGGTTCTAACTACTCCCCCAACCTTTACAAATTGCACTTAAAAGCAGCATTGTTTTATGGCAAACAGGGGCTACAACTCAATTCTCTACCTTCAATTGACTGGAATTTTCAAAGATGGCTGTTTTAAAGATGACCGTCATCCTAAACGAATGAAATCATAGGAGGTGATGTCTGTCATACTTGTCATACCTGGGCATTTGAAATTGGCCATAGAGCTCTTGTAAGTCAGGTCTGTTTACTATAAAAGACCCATTGGCATTCAGTGGGGAAGGAGGAATGGTAATTCCTAATTGTCGAATAAGTAGCCCACTGGCTTCCTCATTGCACACACTTTAGTTTAGGGATCCAGGTTTAGCCTTTAGCTTGTAGCCCTTTGCATGGGCATGGAGAAGCCCTAGCATGCATGTTAAAGCAACAGAGTTGGAATGAACAGTTTGATGGGTGATTACATAGAGTAAAATGGCCAATAAAGCCAGGGTGGTGGGATCTAAAAATACCATACTCATTTTGAACGATGATAATAATTATGCCTCCTCTCAAATGTCTGATGCACAGTGTTATCCCATGCCCATGCCAAATTGCCAAGAACCGAGATAAACTGTTTTAGAAAAGGTTCGAAAAAGAAAAAAAAAAAGTAAAAGCACGTGAATTTCCCTTCTTCTTTTCTCTGGAGCAAGTAAGGCTGTAAGGAAGTTTAGGATTGTGGGTCACACCTATAGCTGCGTGTACTGGAGTTCGACTAAATCGGGGCTGCCGTCAGTGGCATCTGGATCCATAAAGTAGAGTGTGGCAGTGGCAGCACAGTCCCGGGCGTGACGGGCAGGGGTTGGCCGCGGCTTTGCCGCCTGGGGGGTCACCTCTTTGGGCTGCGCCCGCCGACAGCGCGGGCCATTCCACCATGTCTCCAGAGCAGCAACCAGGCAGGCCAGCAGCAGCCCGGCTGCTAGGATGCAGAAAACCCCAGCAAAGCTGTGCAGTCTCAGCGCTCGCCCTTCCGGCTGCGCCTCAGCGCCTCTGTCCAAATCACAGCGGCCTTTGCGTGGCCACCACTTCTGCTTCAGGATGTCCAGGTCACCCTTCTCTTGGAGCTCAAGGATCCTGCAGGAACACATGGGAAGATCCCAATATTTAGATCATAATAATTTCCACTTTTAGGTCACTAACAATTGCTACTACTACGAGTAATAATAACTAAAGACCAGCATCATAGCAATATTCACTATGACACCAGTGTAGCCCCCACAGTCAATAACATAGTTCATTTATACTAATTTGATTTTCAGCTCAAATCCCATCTATTCTAAAGATTAGTAATTATGACTGATGATTGTTTTAGACTGCTTAGTTCATATATTCACCAATATTCAGTTCATTCATAGGTGTATCATTCAGACTCCACACTGATAGATCTCTGGATGTGACTGTCAATTTGCAGAACAGCAAATAGTGCTCTGAAATAGTGCCATTAAATAGAAGTGCAATGGACATCTGTACAGGACCACATAAGAAGTAGTGTACAGAAACAGGAGAGAGCTTTAGCACCCGAAAGCTTTTTTGGCTCAAGTTTTTCATTCAGCAATTAAGGAGAATGCATGTCGGAGCCAGTAAACAGATACACAGTCCTGGCATGAGGGTTATTATGCTGTAATGTGTTACTAGAAGTTCACAGGCCCAGCTCATGTTCAATTACTAGAAAGTCTGTATGAAACACCATCACTAAATTAAGATCCCACAAGGTCACAGAATAAAAGACTCTATAACTGACACAGAACTGACCATTACATAATGTCCTTGTCGCCAAGTAACTTGCAGTTATCAGAAAGGAAAACAACACAGTCTCTTTAAACCTAGGGCCAGTATGCTGACTTTGAAACTGCTGTCTGTTTATAAAAAAAAAAAAAAAACTTACAAGCTCAGTTGCAGTTTCTGTGTCGTCTGTACGTGACTCTGTGACTCGTCTATATGTGAATCGTTGGCTGAGATATAATGGAAAATCAAAGTCTGCTGCAAGTTCCGTGCCATCATGGTGCGGTTTACGTACAGCCCAGTTCCTGTATGCCTATGAAGAAAGTGCCTTTTGTTCGACTGTGTGATCACTCCACACTACGACCTCGCATGGTATACTGAACCGAGCCCTTGCACGTTCCAGTTGGACTTGACTCAGACATTACCATGTCCTTATGTGATCACTAACCCTGCATGAGCAACACACATGGTGGTGAAGGGATGTCTTTGGTCTCCAGCGAAAGGTGCAGTGTCTTTTTTTTTCTGGTGCAATTTTTTTTTTTTTTTGACAAAATTTTCTTCAGTCGACTGTGAATTTGTTTATCAAATTTTTAATGAGGTAATTAAACACAAATACATTTAACCTTGGCCTTTTCTATCTGTAGCGATAATTATGGAGCACATGGTAGGTTTCATTCTGCGAACATTGGTCAGCACAGTTTCTGCTCTGGTATACTAGTGTTTGTGGTGCACAGCATCACTGCAGGAGTACACTTAACGCTCACTATCCTAAAGATGCCTACCTTGTTGGTAGGTTTACAATTTAGAGACTGTAGCTCCTGCTTTTGATGTTCAGTCTGCTTTAGTCATTCTCTAGACATTCAGTGGCCAGGTTTGACCACGAGACCACGGTTGGCTAGAAAAGGTTTTGTTGAGGGATTATCAGCTGAGGTCTTTAAAAAGCCCAGGAGCCATAATGCACGTTTCACCTGTTTTAGCATGGCACAAATTTACTTAAAACGACCAAGTTCTGAGAATCCCATACCACTCAGAAAATCTATTCAGCAGTTCTCCTATGGTGATCTCTTTACATTGATAAATGCAGTGAAGGTGATAAACTAGGTGATCCACTGTCAGAAACTGTAAACCCACAAAATGCAGCTATGTGGCAGGTGTTTCTGATAAAATGGCCAATGAGTGTGGCTACAAAGTTGGTAAATGGATAAACCGGCAACTCTCTGTACACCAGAGAGTTATGAGTCAATTTATGTGAGTCCAAGCTGAGTTTTCAGTGAAGAATGTGAGTATGGTCCTGTTAGCTGTAGGCAAAAGTGAACCTGTCAGATTCAACAGGACAAGTAACGGGCCCTTCATTACAGAAGAGGCTTAAAGGATGGAGCTGAAGAGCCATGCACAGGAAAAGCAAAATAAATAAATACATAAATAAGTAAACCTTGAAGTGCCTGACTAGTTTGTATAGCATATACAACTATATTGCAAGTGAAACACCTATTCCGTAAAAGTCTAATAAATCTTAAAGGAATGTGGTCTGTAACTTCCACTAGATTTGCTACTGTGCTTCCTTGTGGCCATCATACTTTTTTTAATAATGAAAGGCTTATTGTTTGTAGCTGTATCACAGTACTAACAGTGCTTGGCCATAGTAAAACTGACAGTCACACATGGATGTAGATGTTCTTTGCTTTTTCTTCTCAGGCTGAAGTTTCACAAGTCCATGGCACAACTTACTTAGGAGACTGTCTGAGTCAAGCTAACAAGCGACTCGAGTCTGAGTCACTCACATGTATCCCACTCTCAGTGTAATCTGTGGGATTCATGATAAAGCTGTAAAGCAGCTGTCTCCAGTGCAGTCTGGCCGAAATGAAGAGACAAAATTGTAGTGAAAAAAAGGAACCAGAGTATGCAAACGAAATAACAAAACATAGACATGAGATAAAGAGCATAAATGTGAAGAGCAGAGAGATGGACATGTACATGCATACTCAGACACACACACACACACACACACACACACACACACACATATATATATACACACACTATACATATATAGCTCTAGAAATAAGAGACCACTGCAGAAATGTTCAGTTTCTCAGGTTTTATCTGAACTGAACAGCGTTGTTTTAGTTTTAAAGAACTGCTGACAATATTTCTCCTAATTTCCAAATTACTGTTCTTTAAAGCATAATTTTAAAGGAAATGACAAAACATCACAATAGGACAAACGATACAGTGGTTACAGAACTTTACAGAAAACAAATCTCTTGTTCACTCAAATAAAATGGCAATCATTTCCTTTGACGTACTTCTAGTAGTGTTTTACCATCCAACTGGTCACACTGCAAGAGGAGAGTGTTGATTACAGCAGTGTTTTTATACTTTTCCTCATTAAATAAGATTTGATTCAGGTGACCACTAATCAGTACCTCTTAAAGCAGAATGAGGTGCTTGTATAGGAATTTAACACTGGCATGGAATGATTGTCACACTCATAGAGAGGCTGATTTAAAAAATAAATTGCAGTGGTCTCTTGTTTTTTCTGTATGATATTTTCTGTATGATATATATATATAGTACACATGTACACGGAGCTAGAAAGATACATGTATTTAGAAAAAGGTAGTGAGGTAGCACTCACTTCTGTGAGAAGAGGTCTCTGTAGGGGCTGCCGTGCTGCAGTGCAAGGCCGTAGCCTTTGGTGCTCTGGCTGTTCCCTGTTACGGTGAGGGTACATTCATCATCTGTCAGAGCTGCATATTCCACCACCGCCATGTCCCATAAGAAAGCATATGACTCCCGCTTTGCCTTGAAGAAAAAAAACACGCATTATTAGAAAAATACTGTAACGACTGTAACGATCTTTAAAATATGATGAATATTTCCCATTATATGTAATGACAATTTACAGAGGTTCATTCAGAACATAAAACTACCCAATAAAAAGTATGAACTAATAACAAAAATAGCAATAACTTTTCTAATGACAAGATTTCATTCATTCATTCATTCTTTCATTCATTCTCTGTAGCCACTTAATCCTTACTACGGCAACTTCATACTGCGTGCCCCGCCCTGCCCCGCCCCGCCCCGCCCCACCCCGCCCCTCGACTTCACGGCCCGCCCCAAAATGAAACCTTTTGAGATTGAGGTTGGTGAATTTCCTCTGACTTTCTGAGTCAGAAATCTGACTTCAGGGAAATGTTCCAGCTCAAAGTTCCTCTGAGAAATTTGGAACTTCCGACTTCTTCCTTCAAATGGAACGTACCATTAGCGTCAAAATCAACTACTGATCTCACTGTGCGTAACTAAACACATTTCACTACAAGTTACACTTGTATAACTGTGACAAATAAAGAATCTTGAACCTTAAACAAGCTCACTGAAATGCTAATATAAATCATGAAATGCTGGCAGATTCGTCTCGCTCCCAATGACACTCTTTCCGTCACAGTTTCTGGCCATGACATTCAAAAGGAAATAAAAGGTTCATATTTCTCTGCTGGATATTCTCTCCATTCTTCCTTTTTGTATCCCAAGGGTCCATCCATTTCCTGAAGTAATGGCATTTTTTTTAAAAATTAAAAAAAACGAATCCTATGCCCTTGCCATCTCTTTTGAGCTATGCAACGTTGTTTAAAACAAGCTTTCAGGGCAAGCCAGAATAAAGAAACGAGAAAGTAAGGAAGTAATTGAATGAATGAATGAATAAATAAGTGGAATCAAAGTTGAAATAACAAGGAGTCCAGTCCCTGTTGCTCTTCCATAAAAACTTGCAATCCCCCCAATCTTCCTCTCTCAAACCGAGATTATTCTGTTTGTGCCCACACACATTGTGATCTCATTTGCAATTTGCCTTTCAAAAGTGCAGCTGTTAATATGACATTTTGATATCCTCAAATTATCATAAAAGCAGGAGTGACTCAGAAGAATTGCATTTGAACGTAATCAGCATGCTAAGCCACGACCAGCCTAGATGACGATACACCTGTGTGCCTGGAATTGCCTGTGTCTAATTTATGAAATTACACTCTAGAATTATGGTGGCTTTGCGCAGGCCAGATAGGACGAGTCCCTGTAATCAGGGAAAGGGCAGGCCGAAACATTTGAAAGAAAAACGAACTGATTCATGTAAGTGAAAGCTTTGTGAGGCGGCACTGCCAATTACTTTCCTTTCATTTTATTAGTAAAGGAATCAAATTTGGTGTGAGATTTTTTATTAATGTCATGAAGTGCTCTGTAATAAATTTGAATGAGAATGCAATAGGGGAAAGGGCTTGGTTTACTTTAGTATACATTATGGTAACACTAAGCACTGTTGCCTTTTGAGTCAGGGTTTAAGGTCCTGTTTATACCATGTTGTTTCATGCAACTAGTATTTGGACAGCAGCCTGTTTTATCCACATGCACCTAGCAGTCAGATGCATCTTTGGTTAAAGTTATATATTTATAATTTACATAAAGAACTATAGAGACAGTAGCAAGCTATTTTGGTGCTTGCTTTTCTTCAGTTTTCCCTCTTTGGGTTTAAGTTTAAATTTAGCCGTAGCGGGCTTGGACGGGTTGGGTCACGTCACAAAGCTGCAGGTACAGGTATGGTTTTTATATATATAAATGCTGGGCAACGATTACATTCTTAAATTGTGATTAATCGCATGGTTTTCTGTTACTAATCGCATGGTTTTCTGTGATTAATCGCATTGTTATATGTAAATTTCAATAATTCAAAATGCGCAATGCGCAATGCGCTTTTTTATTTTTAAAGTACTGCTATACGAACAAAAGTGCAAGAACATTTGCTTTGCAAACACTTTAAACAAATAAGGAGCTTTTTAACAGCAGTGTTCCCTTTAACACAGTTACACAGTTACTGTTCAAATATTTCTAAATCTCAACTTAAACATTAATGTAATCAAATATGAAACCAAAGCTATTTGCCACTGCAGGGCATTCACGTTTTATCTAGTCTGTTATAGAAAAACAAGTCTAGAGCCTGGGGGTGGGCAGTACCATTATAGCAGCTGCAGAGGGGGACCAACTCCATATGAAAGTCTATGTATCTGAATCCAGTGTCATTAAAGTCTCTGTTGGTATAATGGTCAGCTTCCTTGCTCAAGGGTACATCAGAGGTGCCACTGGGATTAGAGGGTGTGTCCGGATACTTTTGGACATTGCAAAGTGATTGCTGGATACTTTATCTTCCAAACTACTGCAGACACTGAAGGCTTGATAAAGTTGAGGATTTATCTGCTTAATGTTTTCATAAAATTATGAATTAAGCCTATTGAGCCTATTCACATTTTCCATAATTATGAAATTCCTCTAATATATGCACTTAATTTCACAGAATAGTACAATTTCAAACAAATCTGGCTAGATACTGGAAAAAGAATAGATACATTTTTCTACACACTTGGTGGAAAATGACTACCTCAGTCCGTGTCCTTGAAATTCTGCCGTCAGGCTGAAACTCTTCTGTTGACCTGTGGTCACAATACGCTCTGGCAAAGCACAGCTTGACACTCTGCTTCCTGTGTAAATAACAAGGGTGTTGTGTCTCATACCTTTCGGATGCCTTCGGCTGGAGTGGCCACCGAGTTCTCCTGCCCCTGGTTCTTATTGATTGTCCTCCACAGCTCTGCGAAGGTGCTGTCCTGCTCCAAGGGGTTTGTTCCCTTCACCCTGAAGTACTCGTACACAGCTGACTCTCTGACAGTACCATAGCTCAGGTCAGCCTGCTTGGCCAGGTCCTGGAACGTTCTGAAAGAACAAAGAAAGAAGCTGTTAAGGCTGTGAATGTACTTTAAACTGCTGTGTGAGTCTCTTGAGTCTTTTATAAGAAGTCAATGCTGTGAGGGAGAAAGCTCATTAACTTGTTCTTGGAATCATCAGAGTCACCATGTGTAGACATTGTCCATTTGCTGCTGTGTTAAAAAAAAAAAAAAAAAAAAGAAAAAGATGACTTGGTTTGTAAGCATACAGCATATATAAATAGTGATGCATGCATATGAACTAACCAGAATACAGAAAAAGGCCAGTCCGAACAAGGTTTTATTTCTTACACCTATGACATGATTAGATGCTACTCAGAGAAAATCGCTTTGTTTGAAACTAGGCCTCCTTTGTTGACAATTATGAATTATAAAACCTGAGTAGATGTCTGCTACCCAACCTGAAAGAGAGCGAATAAAATGATCTGAAACATGATGTTTCGTCTGGACCTACCGAGCCAGGCTCACTTTTCATATGCAACATCAAGCTTGGGTTGGGATTAGGTTTGTCCTTTAATGTCTCACTTTATGCAGTAGATAAGTTAAGAGTTGGAGAAATGTTGTTCATGCCCACACAATCTCAGTAGTTCAACACAAATGAACTGATATTAGCCACTGAGAGTGTCTTGCAACTGTGTTTATTCCAGTTCATTCCAGTTTATTCCAGTACATTCCAGCAAGGTGTTTTCAACTCAAGCACTTAGCAAGTAAAATCATGCCTGGTATTCCTTCTCTGGAACCTATGTAAAGAGGTTTGGAAAGGTCAAGTCAGAAAGCCCTGGGCACAGGTGGGGTTTGAGTTTCAATTTTATTCCTGTACAGACCTCTAAACCAGAGTAAATTTCACTCCAGAGTTCAGTTTTATCCTGCAGTCACCATAGTAGATTTGTAGCATTTGAGAAAAAGTGCCGTTTTTGTCTCAGACAAAAACTTTTATAAGCAGAATTATCGTACATTTACATCCTTTGCAATGCAGCAGTTAATGCTATAGGATTCCAATAATTGAATGCTTATTAGTGAATAAGGGTTAAGGATTTAGCTGCTTATTTATTTTTAACTAACAAACTAACTAACAGCTGTTGAACTGAATAACCTCAAAGTTCCTGGAAACATCCATGAAAAAAGTTGAACAGGCCCTTGCCCTTTCTGTCCTGGTCGAGATCATGAAGAAAAAGGAGTGAATTGCATTCCAGTGGAGAATATTGATTAGGCAATAAGGTTCTTAATTAAGGTTCCCTAACACTGTCATCGCATAAATGACCTTGTAAATAATGACCTACTCCAGCAGCTATAAGGCCTCAGAAACATTATTCATTATATCCCATAAACCATCAGAACAGCACAGTGAGTGTCCCTGTAGACCTTATTACACTGGGTTCACTGAAGACATGTTTTGTGTCTCTTGAGTTAAAAGTGCATCTCACTGACAAACTGATATAGAGATAACAGAATTGGCAGTTATTGTTCTCCTCCATGCCTGTTAACCTGTCCAGTGATGACGTACTGGCAGTTTGAATAGATGTGGTGGAGGCTCATGCTGGTCTTTACCCTACAAGCATTAGTAGTAATGGGGATGTCCTATCTACTGGAACTGAGCGATTACTGTGATTTAGAAATATCTGAACTGCAGCTGTGTAACTGTGTTAAAGGGAGCACTGCTGTTAAAAAGCTCATAATTTGTTTAAAACGTTTGCAAACCATATGTACTTGCACTTTTGTTCATAGTGCAGTACTTTGAAAATAAAAGTGTGCCATGCACTACTGTTTAATGAATTATTTAATTTTTAACCATGCGACTAATCGCAATTTAAAAATGTAATCATCGCCCCAGCATTAAAGATTACTTTTTATTATATATGGCTGAGTGGTCCAGTAAACAGCATACTCTGATTTCCCATATCAGAGTAAAGGATTTTAAGAAATCATATTAAAAAGACCTGGATTTAGTAATTTAGAAGTAATGTAGTAATTTGTACATTTATGTGCAGAAGAAAGATACATTTCTTGGGAAGATAATTTATTTTATTTATTTATTGCAACAAAACACTTTATATCAATTCCCATATTAATACGTACCAGGCAGGGGCGTATCAAGCTTTCCAAAAGTGGGGGGGTTTTGTGACAGACAGTGAATTTAGCTTGACTAATTTAGCGTGATGCACTGTCTGATATCACTTCATTCTACCTGTTGAGTGTTGGCTAGGGTGACCAGAAGTCCTCTTTTCCCCGGACACGTCCTCTTTTCCCCGGACACGTCCTCTTTTCCCTGGACACGACCTCTTTTTGAGGTCAGAGCGTGTTCATTTATCCAAAATTCAAACGTCAGTGTGGATGAGGCCTAATAGAAATCTCAGTGGGCAGCAGCAGAAACATGCATTACTGTAGGGGTGTTCTTTTTGCTCACATGACATTTAGGGCCTAAACTGAATGCCTAGTTCTAGGCAACACGTTCTACCACTACCTACTCAATCAAAAACTTGTTAACTTTAATGTTTAATTATAGGCATCTCAACAATGCATTTAACAAGGGATACCAAAGGACTGGGGTGTACACTCTTTACTTACTAAGTGTTCTTTCCCATCACTGATTTTCAGACAATTTAAAATGAAGAATGGAAAGCACATTGTTACGAGAAGCCCACCTTCGTCTCGCACCTCCCCTGCTCTCCGCTTCTAATTCACAGAACAAAACAAGGTTTCTATTTTTATTAAGTTAATCACAGCGGCATATGTTGTATTTCCCCATGCATTTCAAATGGCACTGATGCCATATTGAGATAAGCATCCTCCATCAGCCCAGGTGAGGCTATTTAACAGGACTCGTTGCAGTTATTTGCTG
Source organism: Hydrocynus forskahlii (assembly GCA_037974365.1). Taxonomy (NCBI): domain Eukaryota; kingdom Metazoa; phylum Chordata; class Actinopteri; order Characiformes; family Alestidae; genus Hydrocynus; species Hydrocynus forskahlii. Next base: position 37,444,526 of record JBBPCX010000001.1, read on the forward strand.
AGTGAAAAGGCAATCTCAAGGTGATAAAATCAAGACAATTACTCAATTTAATTTCAGTTATGCAGGTCTTGATTGCTACAGTTGAAAAGGATAGAAATGGGTTGCGCAAAAAACAGCTGGCTTAATTATGTAGTCATAAACACTGAACCCTGCTGAACAGGTCAGTGCAATTTGAATTAAATTCCTGTGTATGAAAGTATATTAAATAAATGAATAATAAAACACTCACTCAGGCATGGGCATCATCACTAATAATTATGAGCATAAATAATCAGAAAAAAATAAATCATTTGCCCATATACACAGACTCTGTTGATGTTAGAACATGTCTAATGGGGAAATGACGGAGGCGTGCTAATGTTTCAGAGCGTCTCTAAACAGGTCCAACCCTTCTCTCTCTCTGTCTTCTCTCTTGTCTGCAAGCTCTGCCCCTTTGCCATTAATGTCTCCTCTGTCATGTGCATTTCCCTATCCAGTAAGTGTTTGTTGTATGTTTTCCCCATCAAATTTATGGTGCATTTGACTGAAGTCAGTACATTTCCATCCTCAAACTAGGAAAAACCAAAGGAACTAAGGCTGGTGTCCGGAGAGTTTAGCATTAGTCATACGTCATATCAGCATGGCTGCTCACACCACCAGCAGTACGAAAGTACAATTATGTATTTCTATATGAGTTTAATAGCAATACTTTTACTTGAATCTATAACACTGACTATAAAGGTAATTGTTTTGAGAACATATATGAAAATACACAGGGTTCTGTGAGTAATGAGTTCAAAATGGGCTCTTAGTTTCCATATGTGGAGTGTATGGACCAGGAGGGAATGTAAGCTTTAAAATCGACCTAAATACTTTTACATGCATGCCGGTAAAACAACAGTATAGGGCAAAAATAAGAGACCACTGCAAAAATGTTCAGTTTCTCAGGTTTTATATTTTATACGTGTAAGTATTGAACTGAACAGTTTCGCCTTAGCTTTTTAGAAGTGCTGACAATATTTCTCCTAATTTCCAAATAAACATATTGTTCTTTGAAGCAAAGGAAATGACAAAACATCAAAATAAGAGAAATGATGCAGTGTTTACAAAACTTGAATAATTCAAAGAAAACAAATCTCTCATTCACTCTTAAATAAAATGGCAATAATGACCTTTGATGTACTTCTAGTAGTGTTTTACCATCCAACTGATCACACTGCGAGAGGAGAGTGTTGATTACAGTAGTATTTTTACACTTTTCCTCATTAAATAAGATGTGATTCAGGTGATCACTAATCAGTCCCTCATAAAGCAGAATGAGGTGCTTGCGTAGGAATTTAACAGACACTGGCATGGGATGGTTGTCATACTGATAGAGATACTGGTTTCAAAATAAATTGCAGTTGTCTCTTATTTTTTCCAGAGCTGTACTTGGATCATCATTTATTGTGCTTGTTGCTAACCATTTTCATTTCAGTTGGAGTCTATGTTTTCTGTTGTATATACAGAGAGGACAAAATTACGCATCTTAGCTATAAATTATGTATAATTTGTGTACATTCCACTTCAGAGATAAATGCAGCCTTTGCTCTTCACAGTTCACAGTTTCCATATGGACAACAATAAACCATCAGACCCATGCACCCTCATCCGCCTCTTCAGTTTTACTTGATCACAAAAAACACATTTTTAAATATGCAAGAATTTTTACTGCAGTGTCTCAGTGATGTTTTTAGCCCTCAACTGTTTTTCTTATTATCTAGTAGTGTAACTGGAACATATTTAGATATTTTGTGCTCTGGGCTTTCTGAAAGTGAACGGTATGAAACAAGTAACAGCTTAATTCAGTTTTAGGTTGATTTGTGTTATCCAGTCGTGTATTGTTCTGTGAAGAACAGCTCATTTTGTATGCTAAAGACCACTGCTCTCATTGACTGCCTCAGCAGAGGGGGGCTGGGGGCTGTCAACCTGATGTGTTAGAGCTCAGAAATAGCACAGTATAAGGGTACAATGCGTGTTTGGGTTTTTAACGTTGCTCATGGTGACACCAAGACAGAATCCCAAAATCATGAGCATGTGCCAGCAAAACGTGTCACATTACAAAGCAGACAAACAAACATTCAAATGACCTTTTTGTGTACTCAGTTTGCCACTGTTAATGTCTGTTCTCTACGTATAACTGTGGTGAGGTATTGGGGAACACCTGATATATTGTATTAGAATTATGAGTAGTGCTATATTAACACTTGAATACTATTAACTTTGAAGGAGTTCTGGTAAGTTACTCAATAGGTAATAGTGAACTAATAATTGGAGCAGTTAAACAGATTTCCTACAGAATGTCTTTTTAACTGAATGTCTGCCTAACTTTAACTACTGATTAATTACTGGTCACAACAACATTAACTGCTGTAAATTGAAAACCAATTGGGAGACAGCTATTATTGGAACGTAGAGTGGACATGTTATGCAAAACTCACTTTAGTTATAACAGGTCTGTGGGCTATACAAAACATGTTCATGAAGTTTCGTCATGTTTTCTTTCCAGTTGTGGGTGAAGTTAGCCAATCGCGTTTCACACAAAGTATTTAAGTCAAAAGGCAAATTGTGAAATGCTGAAGAAGTAACCAGAATTCAATTTTTCAGGTCTCTCTGTAAAGAGCAATCAATATGGCATGCTTATAATATGTGAATTAACTGCAGTTAACTAAATATGTGAATTGACTGCAATTTATGAAGCAGGAAATCCTCACATATTCATTACCTAAGACATAGTAAATAGACTTCATTCTAAGTGTCGAAAAAAGTTTCATGTGAAATGTTGCATACTTTGTGTTATAGTGCTTAAGTAGACATATCTGGATTTGTTCTTCAGTTACAACTGATTTACTCTAGAGTGAATGTAACGCATTCATTGATAATCGTTTGCCATCTGTTACAATTTATAACACAGTTCCTGTCAATTCTTAACTCCTAAGGAAGAACATCTCAGTTATTCGTAATGGTTTGCCATTTGTTTGATTAATAATTACACATTATTACACGTTATTAACACCTCAGGAATAACACAGTAACACCTTAGTCATAGTTATATTTTACCATGTGTTGACTGCTCTTTGGGAGAATGCAGTTCCAGCTCACTTACTATTTTCAAAGTACTCAAATCAACAAATATTAATTTGTTTACATTTAGAATAAATTTGGATAAAAATATCACATACAATTAACCATGTGTTTCTATAAGTGGACGTCAAAGACAGCTGTTCTGGAGAAACAGCACAAGCACACATACTGCAACAAATAAAGCAAAAAAAAAATGCACATACTGCAACATGTAAGCAAAAAACGCATTTGAGATACTGGCATTTGTCATGGTTCTGGCCTGCGACCACCAGGGGTCGGTTTCCACACCAGCCTCAACCCCCCAACAGCCGGCTTCCACGCCGGCCTCGACTCCCCAACAGCCGGCCTCCACAGCAGCCTCGACTCCCCAACAGCCGGCCTCCACAGCAGCCTCGACTCCCCAACAGCCGGCCTCCACAGCAGCCTCGACTCTCCAACAGCCGGCTTCCACAGCAGCCTCGACTCTCCAACAGCCGG
>JBBPCX010000001.1:37448204-37461534 GCA_037974365.1 Hydrocynus forskahlii
TTTACGTGCCAATATATAATTTTTCATGTATTTTAGTGCTTAATTGTTAAGAAAAAACAATTTTACTAATTTTGTAACATAAATATTAATGGAAATTCAGCTAATTTTCCCTCTAAAATATAACTGCATACAATTTTTAGTACTTTCAAGAGAACACAAAGCAACTGTATACGAAAACACGTCTTGGGATGGTGAAATACCCCTGTACTCAGAGGCAGGAGGTTTGAAAGTAGCCAATCAGAGAGGATTATTAATTTCTTCTTGCTGCTGCCTTATGATGCATCTCTGGCAGCCTGATATATATATATATATATAACTGAACAGAACCATAATCATGTTCTCAGTGTGAGTGTAAAATAAAGAGCACAGCTTCAAAAGATGGCCATAATAGTAGCACTACAATTATTTTGCTTTATATTACAAATGTAACATGTCCCATAATATATCTGTAAAACTGACTGACCTGCATTTATTTTGGCAAAATCTGTAAAACCTGCATTCCGCAATATGAGTATTGCCTGGGCCAGTACTGCAAAACCGGTCAACAGGTATAACAGAGTTGCAATTCTCTGTTTACTCACTGTGAACCACTGCCCAAAACTGGAGGCACATAGAGCTACCACCACAGTGCAGCATGCAGCTGCCTCTCTCTGCAGCATGGCCGAGTCTTTTTACAGGAACTCTGGGTGAGTCAGAGCACTGCGGAGCCAGAGAAGCTGTCTAATCTCTCTCTCCGATAAAGCCACAGCTGAGACTGGTGACAGCTCATATTTATGCAAATGCTGCCTATTCTGAGAGATTATTCAAATTAGGCAAATTAACTCTCTTTCCCATTCTTCCTCACAGAAGGCAACAGGTAAAGAACCCAATAATGAATGCAGGCATTAACAATAAGCAGAGAGCAAGTGACAGAAGGGGGGGCACAAGAGAAGCGGGAGCAGATTTGTGTCGACTTTGATTTCCTGCGAACTTCTCTCTTTTTTTGTTTTTCTTTTGTCTTCCTTTCTTTGTGTTGACGCTTCCTGGTTTCTTTGCTTGTGTTTAAACCAGAAGCCAGAGCACTCAGGTTTGGCAGTGGGGCGCTCTCAGAGAAGCTCTAATCCCCGCCATGGATTTGTGCACGTCAATTAGAGCTCAGGCTAATTCAATTTGAAATTCAAGTCAATTAGGGGAGATAATTGGAAATTCAGCCCATGAATCGACAATGAAGTAATATTTCAAGGCGAGGGTCTGGCAGCCCGCGAACTGAAACCAACTTTCATTACGATGCATACGAGCTGACCGTGATACACAGCTTGTGTGACTGACCTATAGGCCAGGGAGAATAATCGGATGTTACACAATTAGAAAAGTGGACAAACCTGGCTGCTGACTTCAGGCACTTTACCCATCAAAACATCTGGGATCGTTACTGCTGGGAAAAGAGCACAAAAGGTCAAGGGTTAAGAATTTCTATGGCTCTGGTGTCCTACTGACAGGTTGACACCTGTGGGCTTGCTAAGGAGTAACCTGCCAAATTTTGTGCAATAGAGAAATTATTTTGACTGCAATACCAGGCTGAAGTGACAAAAATAGTATTCTTCCCCCTATATGACACAGAGTTGATGTTTTCAGAGCTGAATGGACAGTTCAGATTGGCGTCTCACACACCCACCCACCCACACACACACACACACACACACACACACACACACACACACACAGGGATGGCAGAGATCATTTGAGCGAGAATTTATTAAGCGTTTTAGCATCTTACAGTAAATGGGTTTAATTTGGACCTGAAGGTCAATGCACTTGAAACTTGTGTTTCTATCACCTGGAAGAATATCTCTTCAGTACAGTTCTGTTCTCTCTCTCTTTCTCTCTCTCTCTCACACACACACACACACACACACACACATATACACACACACATACAAGTATACACAAACACACACTCTTCTGTCGAGAGTGTGTGGGTAAGTGAATGGGTACTTCAATGGCAGAGCAAACAGTGCAGAATAGTAAGAAAAGGTTTCTGCTGTCAGAAACGGAGGGAAGTGAAAAGAACTGCAGAGAAACATCTCTGCTCTCCTTTCAACCTAATCTAAGTCTATATCATACAAACAATTACAGAAAACCTGTTGACCCACGTAACATTTACAATAGAAGGACAGACGCTAAATTCGGTGAACATTTGGAACGAACATGAATCAGAAACTCGAATCAGAAGAATGTAAAATAATGCCTTTTTAAAGCTGGTATAAAAATTTTGCTGGTATAAAAGTAGTTCTGGTAGTTAATTTTTAACCTGGACAAAAGTCCCAATGTCTCACAGAAGTAGCCCAAGAAAGGTTTACCCCCTGCCAAACTATATTGGCTTATTCATGTTTCTTTGGCTCCTGTAAGTCCTTTGCCATGTTTGTCAACATCTCATACTGAGCATTTGGCTTAACATTTTCTCCCTTCATTCAGTAAGAAATTGTAACTATATTTGACCATAAATATCAGAAACACACCTTTAATATTCTGCTAGCATCCCTTTGGGATTCTAGTAGTTTGTTGGTGCTAAGCTATTAGCATTGCACATTACAATTTTAGGCCATTTAGCCTAGATTAAAAACGGCCATCTAAAACCTTTTAAAACACATTCCACAATTTATCAGAAGCTTGTAAGAGACATTTTAACATTTAGTTTACCCCATATATTGGAATTTAGAGTGTTAGAAATCTTTGACATAGAGATGCTGCTGTTTACCACCTGAGAGAAACCCAGTGTTTAGGCTTCTGCTCTCATTCATGGTTAGAGATGCATCCAAAACTTCCAATATAGCTAGTGCGACATTTTCCCACCATTTTCTGAACCATTGGAAATCAAATATGTTTGGTGAATTTTACTGTTCCTTATTTTGTTGGTGGCTAACCAAACATAGTAGCCATTCTAGGTGGTGAAGGCCAATGGGAGAGCATTGGTCCTTTCAATAATATGAACTTTTTCTTCAAAACTAATAACAAAATAATAATAGTATTGCAATATTTGCCTGTTTAAATTTTTAAGTGATGCCTTTGGAGGCTTAGAAGGCTTGAGGGTAGTTTCTCTAATGAGAGCAATTTTTCTGATGCAACACGTGCAATATTTTTGGTGGAACTATTATAACTGGGCAAAATATGCAATTTAAAATATGCAATTTTTCTGGTGTATTTCTACTGTTATTGTCAATGCCTGTCACTCCATTGTGTACCCGTGTGTGTGGGTGTATCCACAGTGTTCTTATATTTATTTTCTTATAATTACCACTCTGTACATATAAATATACATAGACTCATTGTGTACATACATACATACTTGCCTACATAAGTCTACATATAGTTAACATATAGTTTACATATACATATATGTATATATTTTACAATACATGCTTTAAAATACATAGTATTTTAGTAGTGAAGCGTTGCCCTAGCACGAAAAAGTGAAGCGTTGTCCTAGCACGAAAAAAAGTCCTAAATCGTGAGCACAGCACGTATTTGGATTAAATTGTATATCGTGATGGCTGCACGAAAAGTCGTGAGATTGGGCTGAAAATTTATGACAGTGCCCTTCGAAAATAAATGCTTTCTGCGAGCGTTTTCTCTGAAATTGCCAATTGTGAAAATTGTTTTTCTGTTCTTCTATAAGTATGTCAAAAATATTTTCCACGGCAATGGAACAATGGAAATAAGGTTGAAAAACACTGATTGTATTCTTTTAATACTAGGAAGCCCTTCATCCATCCTTTATGGGACAATAAGTATTGGCATAAATATGTATAAATTTACTGTTTTCCATTTGAGTTTGTTGTGCTCCCTTGTCTAGAGCCAGCTCAGCTGAAGCTACATCAAGAAAACGAGAGGTTGGCCTGAAGGTTAATGTCATATAAAGTGATTACAATAAATGTATTATCCCGTGTTCAGTAGTTGAGCAAACCCCCCAAGGGGCATGCATAAACACGAGTAATGTTTGCCAAGCCATAACTCCATTATGTCTGCATTATCGCCTTAACCCACACTCTCTCTAGTACGACTGAGGACTTATATTTTTTAGTGTGTGCTGATTTATATGGAAATGTACTCGCACGCCCACGGAGGCAGATAGCACCTCACTGTTCAGTGTCTTTCCCAGTGTTTGTCTATGCTGGACTGCTTTCATGCCATACTTGCAGTGTGATGACAATGGCACTTGACTATAACTGATGTGTTTTTTTGTCTGTGTCAACATTAGCCATATTTATGCGAGCGCAGAGATGATGCAAGATGCACAGAATGTGACAGCGGTGATCTGATGCTGGGGAAACTCGAAACAGGCGCTTTGAATCTTCAGTTAAAGCCATGCGGATGTGTGTCAAAGCTTCAAGACAGAGTTTCTGCCAGATATTTTAGACTTTAGAAGATTGCAGGGTTTAAAGCACCTGAAAGTGGAGAGACACAATAAATGCAGATATGGGTAGACAAGTGTATTGCATGATACAATGGAATGTAAGGAAAGAGATCCATGAGCATCCATTAGCACGTTAGCAGCCTTACAATATGGCGCACTATATTATATCCATGCTGCTATGATGAAACCCATGATTGTGGCCTTTGCATTGAAACAGAGCATTTAAAAGTAATCCTCTCAGGTTCATGCCCCAGAAAGAGCTCAAAGGTGTCCTACAGATAAATCGATGAGCAGCAGACTATCAAAAGCATCCGTAAAGTGGGAAGCTCCAGCTCCTCTCCAGGGCCTTCACTATGAGAAGAATGCAAAGAGCAAAAGGGCTACAGACAGACACACACACATACACGTGCACACACATCCACACATATACACATTGCATGATGTTTTTGTTTTAGTAATTAGTGATTTTTGACAATATGTCAAAAAGTCAACATCAAAATAAGGTCACAGAAGTTCATATCTCCAGTCTGGTGTGAGCTGTGCAGAGTTGTTTAAGCTATATTTCAGTAAGTTTCAGCCCAGGGCACTTTTCTCACAGAGGCAAACAGATCGCCCTCAAAACATCACCTCTTATAAAGTCCAACTAATACGCCAGCCTATTATGGAGAACCTGGCTTTGGCAATCGGCAGTTCTGTCTGGTAGAAAACAGACGATTGATTATGAAGCTGCTCGCTGGTAGTTGGCATCTCTAGGGCCCAGTAAGCCTTTCAGAGCGAGTTATAGAACTGCGCAAACATCCATACTGTCTCACTTAAAGGGATTCCTGAGTAAGGCTTAAAAGCTGTAACTAGCTAGATGTCCTTGGTCAATACACGCAAGATTTTCAACTTAAAACAATAATGAATAACATATTGAAATGAAGAAATACATTGAAAACATTGAGTTCAGCCACAATGTACCAATGAAAATAGAGCTGGAAGTTGTGTGGGGTAAATGTATGACGCATGCTGGACTGGACTGTTGATTGGCACTGGTTTAAATGAACATGCTGTCCACACTGTGTGCTGTGTTGTGTTCACGTATGACAGAATGGTCACTTTACTTTACACACACACACACACACACACACTAGTAGTACCCTGCTAACTGGTATACTTTACAATACACATTTAGACTTACATATAATCAAGTGATTATAACAAAGTATCTCATTAGTGGTTCACAAAATATCTCATTAGTTCCTAATCCATGAATTATGACAAGTAACAACAAATACATGCCGTATAAAACATGGCCTGCACGGCAACCTTAATGTTTCTTATGATTTAAAGTAGGAAAATAGAAATGTCTTACGAAGTAAGGACACCATATTAATGATGAAGAACTCATTAGTTCATAATTGGTCAAATATGACTAGCAACTATTACTTACTATAAATAATTACAAATTCATGTAATTATCCGAGAGCCCTAATATGTCATTTGTCACATGTACAGATGTTCACACTTTTAAGATACAGCAGTGGTGTGGGAAGGACTTTTATAAGTGAATCAGTGTTCGAGACAGATAGAGACGGAGACAGAGAGAAAGAGAAGCCCAGATGGACTGCTGTGTGTGTCTGGGCCTTACTGCTGTTCATTGTGCTGTCAGGTTAAGGCCAGCACTTTGTGCTACAGGCTGAGAGGGGTCAAGTGCTTTGCCTGGCGCCAGAATGCGGCCGAGTGCTTTGCAAAACACACACACACACAGATGTTCTCATGTATTGATGCATGTGTTGCCTGCTAGTGTGCAAATCGCAAACATGTCCAAATGCATGCTGGCATGTGTGTGTCTGTGTGTAAGTGTGTGTGTGTGTGTGTGTGTGTGTGTGTGTGTGTGGGTGCGTGCGTGTGTACTTGGAGCACATCTCATATGTTGGCTCTGCATGTTGGGCAAGTGACCAAATTGAGCCTAATCACTCTCTAGTGTGATTTTTGTTGTTGTTGTTGTTGTTTATTTAATTCTATTTAATAGTCAAGAGGGCCTCGAGCCTGTTCTTCCAAAAGAGCCCTGTTACAAAAGCATTTGTTACAAACATATGGGTGACCATCAATAGTGAAATTTACATGTGATGATAAAACTCAATATCAAATGAAGGGGTGGGGGCAATCGGATTATAAAACACAACACAGACTTTTCTGCACTTCTCAGTCACCTTTTGATTTAGCACAGACACACTGTCTGTGAGTTTTCACAACTATCTGATGGATAGATCTCAGGATTCACCATGAAGACTGTTGTCCATATGCGATCGGTTCTGGAATGATGGGTACCACCTCAAAGAAGTTCTTAACAAGAGTTTGTGCTGTATTTCACAATACGAGAACCATCAAACTTTTAATTGAAGAAAATTTTGTACTAGAGACCCTTTGTATCGTTTTTTTTTTATATAGAATTTCTCCAGATCCACCTAGGTCTACGGTTTTTCAACTCTTCAGCTCACTCCACAGGTGTTCAGTTGAATTCATGGCCACTGAACCCTTTTTTTTGAGGATCTGGACATATGCTTGCCCTGCTGGAAGATTCACCTACGACTCAAGTTTGGCATCTTTTGGCAGAGGCAGTCATTTCAAATCTCCTGCTTCTCGAAGGAGTTCATGATGCCATCTAGCCTAACATGGTTCTCAAAGTCTTGGAAGAAAAATCAACCTCAAACCATCACAGATCCATACCTTAAGTAAAAGTATGGATGAGGTCTGTATAATCATAATTTTTACACCAAAACCCCCTTGCTCTTATTTTTGTCCCTCTGCCCTTTTCAATCCAATGTTCGAGTAATGTCTAGTGAATTCCAGATGTTTACATTTGTGATTAGGTTAAAGAAACTGTTGTCTTTTGGCATGCTTTCCAAATAATTTCTTGGTTTGGAGGTTAAGTATAATTTTGTATCATTTTTTTGTGTCTTCTTTAAGCTAGGTCAAATACAACTCCAGTTGTTTTAAACTTGTGGCTATAGGCATTTTCAGGTATTGAGCTTTATTTTATAACCTTTTATAACCATTCAAGAAGGTGAACACACTTTTGTCTGACGTCATTTGTGTATTATCTTTTATCTTTATAATGATGAATGACTAAAGGAATGACCTCATGTTTGTACCCCAGTGAAACAGGGTGCCCAAACACTGAAATGGACTTTAAAAAAGGGGAAAATAAATGACACCATGCTTTAATTCCATTCCAAAAATAATTCCATTATTTTTAATTTGTACATTTTTATCATACAGGTTTTTATTTTCTTTGACTCAATCTCCTGCAATTTCTCATATTTTCACAGTGAGATTGGTTATTATGGAGCTCAATAAGATCAGTATTGGTTACAAAATTGCTTAGACACTACACTAGTGGTCCTGAGGCCTCACAGTTCCACATATTTTCAACTATTTTCTGCCCTAGTGCACCTGATTCAGCACATCAGCTAATTATCAAGCTCCTTATGAGGTGAATAAGGTGTTCTGGGGGCAGGGAATTTCTGAAACCCCAGGACTGGAGCTAGAAACTCACTCCCACACATCGAGTCACGCTGTTACAGCTATTCAAACACGACCATTTTGGCCATGAAGTTTTGTGTTATTTGTGAGGAATGCGATAGTAATAACTCAGTGAGAATTAAGTATGGCGGGCTGCTAATATGAAAAGGAAAAGACACAGCAGTGACAGTAACAAGGACAAAGTGAGAATAATTATTTGGAGCTTGGCGGCGTTCTCGGCTTCTTTCAGGATCTAAGGAGAGCGCTGCTAAACTCCTCTTCAGGCGCAGAGATGCCAAGCTTCAAACACACACCCAACTTTTGTCATCAGACTCATACACACCAGGGACCTTGAGTGGGCAGAAAGCAAACTCACAAACAAACTTCAAAATAACCAACATTTTGCAGCAACGCTCAAGCACACCAATATTATCATAAGCTTACCTTTCTGCACTGTTGCTGACTTATGCATATGATTCGAGACTATGGGTGGACTCACACTAAGGCAATCTGTACCATGCCCAAGCACGTTTGACCCACAAAGCCCAGTTCGATTGGTGAGTGCAATGGCTCCTTACTGTGTCCAGGCATGGTACACTGATTCAGCTGGACTTAGTACACATCTAGTGTGATCATCAACCGTGCCTGAGCACAGAACTGAGACACAACTGTCCCATACACGTAACATACATAGTGGCAGTAGGTAGACTTTGGTTTATAGCAGTGTTTGCTGGAAATTTGGGCAGAGCAGAGTACACAGGAACATCTAGATATTTATTCATTCTTTTATTTTCTGTAACCGTTTAATCCTAACGCGGGCACCCAGAGCCTATCTTGGGGTCTAGGGGTGCGAGGCAGGGACTCACACTGGGTGGGATGCCACCCCACCGCAGGGCACACACACACACACTCATGATTCACTCACACACTCACACCTACAGTCAGTTTAGAATCTCAGGTCTCCTGACGCGCATGTCTTTGGACTGTGGGAGAAACTGGAGACCCCGGGGGAAACCCACCCCACCACGAGGAGAACATACAAACTCCACACAAACAAGGCCTGGGCCCGAATTCGCATCCCCATCCCTGGAGGTGTGAGGCACATCTAGATGTAAAAGAAGAATTCCTAGATATTTGGTCAATTTGGGAACTATCTTCATGCTCGTTGTCACGGCCGTGTTGAAATGCACGCCCCCACCCACCCCGTTGACCAGAGTGCTGAGCCTGGCACTTCCCTCTTTGTTTGTTTGTTGTCCTCACACTACTATTCCATTGTCTCAGAGCTACATCCCATTCGCACTATGGTTACATTGCTATATTGTTTATTTATTGCATTGTTTCTATCATCCCTTGCACTTTGTTCAATGCTGCTAACTGCTTCCTCTGCAATAACCATACTAATGGTGCCATACTAGTCACACGAGAATGTTTACAAAGTGACCGCACTATACAGTTGCATTATCATTATGTTGTTATGGTGTCTATTTATTGTGTCGTCTTTGTTGTTTCTGTTGTAAATTGCACTCTGCTTATTGTTGAATGTTGCACCGTGGTCTGTGGATAAACATTTCATCACACTATGTTCGTGTACACAGCTACTGATGATAATAAAGGAACCTTGAAGCTCTTAAACAGAGTAGTTAAAAGTAGTGCGCCTGGCAGTCCCGCTCCAGTTTTGAAGAGCTAAGAGGCTGTACATAACTTCCCTCTTCCACTTTTTGAAAAGGCTTCTGGAACTGTTTGGTAATGGTCCACAGACTTGCATTTCCAAAGAAACCAGGCCTAGTGTGAGTATGACCTAAGAAATAACTGGCTAGTTACACAAAAGCACCAGGTCCCATCTGTGTCTCAGTTAATACTATACAGTGACTCTCTATATGAGATTGCGGCCTCCTGGAAATAAGGAGAACATTTATACTTAGTGGTACAACTAACACTACCTAGCTATGTAACCTGAAGTTTGTGATAAAACAGACTTACAGCCAACTATGGGATTTGGTAAGTCAGGTCAAGTAGGTTCATTGTTATTCCAACACAGTGAAACGAAACAATGTTCCTCCAGGGCCATGGTTCAACATAAGAACAGAAACAAAACACAAGCCCATAAGTGCAGACAGGACAAAAGAAAAGAGAGAAAGAAAAACACAAGAGCAACAAAACAACGGTACAAGACAATATTTAGTGCAGTTGAATACAGTATTAGGAACGATACTATATTTTAGCAGTGGAGATTTTTTATGTGTGCAGTTATGCAGATTGGAGGAAGAAGAGCAATATATATATGACTGTGCAAATATAGCAGCAACAGGACAGAGAATGTGCAGTATAATAAACAGAGGGGTAGTTAAAGAAGCAGTTGGGGTGGGAGTTGTTTGTTCAAGGCAAAAAAGATCAGTTTATATATGCATTGTGTGTGCGTGTACTACAAGCAAAATGTCTAAGGAAATAAAATATTAATAAATGTACCAAAATTCCAGCTTATACGTTGATGGCAATTCTCCAGAATCACAAAAAAGTTTCAGCGCCCCCCAAATGTTCAGCTAAAGTTGGCACCCATGGATATATGATTGTACTGTAACTCTAAATGCATTTTTTTTTTCAACTTTCTGTTTGTAAACTACAGCTCCTGGAAATACTCCACCCACCCATCGTCAGATTAAATTGGCACCCCTGCGACTGGGCCTCGGCATTCAAGGTGTACAGAATATTGAAGTGATGTTCTTTATTTCAGTGTTTTTCCAGCAGTCCAAGGAGAGAGGCTGTGAAAACTAGTTTGAACAATGCTGCCCGCTATTATGCGCCAAAGAAAAGAGCTCCATTAAGCTAGTCCACGGAGAGAGAGAGGGTGTGTTACAAACAAGGTGTCACTGACCCTGTGCACTAACATACACACATGTACACACATGTGCTGTCATTCGCAGCCACACGGAGAACGATGAGCCATATCTCGGGGCTCAGAGGACATGCATTATATATGTTTTTGAAGCAGGGACAGGATGTTGGTTATTAGGGAGTTGATTATTCCCAGACTGGGTGTGCTTTCGGCAGAGATTACCTGCTCTTTACCGAGAAAGCGCATGGAGAATACTGATGACAACCCGCTTCCACTTACAGCCACATCAGCTTACATACTGATATTCATATTCACACACCCAGACACACACACACACAAGATTCCTGGAAGGAATCTGAATTCCCTTCAGGCACATAGATAGCACAAACAACAACAAAAGCCAACAGATAAATGTGCCATGCTCATGTTTGGCTCTTAAGAGTCTCTTCAGCAGTGGTCACCCACCAACCTGGTCCTGGAGATCTACCTCTCAGAGAAGTTACAGTCACAATCTGCAGCATCCGATCTGGCTAATGAAGTTCTTTAGAAGTATCTGATTGGCTGGAGTGTTATGACACTTTTCCACCGGCACAAGGAACGATCTCTACCCGAGCCGTACCCGAGCTGCTTGACAGCATGGCTGAAAGCGAGCAACAATGAAGATATAGACTAACAACTGGGACTTCGACAAAGTGCAACCACGACTGTCTGTTTGGGCTGAAGATACATTTCAGTGGGAGGTTTTTATGACACTAACAAATTTATTTTTAACACTGTGAGAAACATGAAGTTGTATCAGGACAACACTAACAAGCTGGGTTAGGTTGTTGTGGTATGGCTAAAGAATGCTGAAAAAAAAAAGAACAAACTCAAACTAGACTGGCAGTAAAGTAAATCTCCAGGACCAGAGCTTGTATCCTACAGCATCCTGCACTACTGACCCTATCCTAGAATGTTTTCCCATTCACTCTGTTCTACAATGTCCTTCTTTGTTCATGCTGTTCTACAATGTTCTCCTTATTCACACTACTCTCGAATATCCTCCTCACCCACTCTGCTCAGGGAAAACATCCTTCACTCGTATTGTTCTGGAATGTTCTTCTTCACTCACTTTGTTATAGAATATTATCTCCATTCTTTCCTAGAATATTCACCCCATGTTTATTTTCCTACAACGTTCTGCACATTCATTCTGCTCTGCCGTGTTCGCCTCATTCACTATGTAGAATGTTCATCTCCATTCACTCTACGGTGGAGTGCTCTCCACCATTATCGTTGCATTAGAAGATTCACCCCATTCACATCCATTCTAGAATATTCTCCACCATTCATTCTGGATTATTTGGCTTGGCTGTTTGTATTGTAAACATTGTAAAGCCAGCTGCCAACATCAGAATGCTAGCGTTTGTTGGAGAACATCGGATCATTGTGCAAATACACATTTTGGAAAACGGTCTATACAGTTTTTTGCAGGTTTTGTTTGAGCTGGTGTAGGGAAGAACACACACATGGAAGCTCCATGTGATCCCATGCAGAGGCTCTGTAATCTTACAGCCGATTCAGGTTCACACTCTTTCATCTGTAATCTGTTTATACAGAAGCCCTTGTTATATTGTGATGCAGTCCTCCTTGATCTACTGAGCATTCAGAGCACAGGTGTCATGGTCTGCGTTTTGTTTTCCCTCCTTTTTTTCCGTCCTCTAATGACGCACCTCGGCCTGTGTTAACTGCTGTGCTCAATTAGTTCATTCTAATAAGCCGTTCTTGCTTTGCTGCATGTTTGGATGCATGGGGCGTGATTACATTATAATGTTCCCACGTAGCAGACACCATGGGAGTCTACATTATTTGCAAAGTCATTTGAGAGACACAGCTGACTGCTGAGTGTGTTGTGGAAAAGAGCTGTAAGTACTACTTTATTCACCTACTGTCATTTAATTGAAACTGTAATACGATGCAACTTGTAAAGATCCGTATGAGCCACTTGAAATATTTATGAAGCGTTGCTGTAATTGCTGATATATACATCTAGATGTTTACAGCCCTGATGTGATGTACATTAGACCGGGGTGACCAACTCTGGTCCCAGAAAGACATATTCGACTCATCTGTTAATTACCAGGTTCAGTAGAAACCTGTCTCAGAGCAGAAACATCATCAAATTGTACTGAGCCATTATATTAGCACTGCGATTATATTGTTTACCCTCTCAATGAATCGATAATGATTAGCTGTCAGTTTGCATTATGATCTTGGACGTTTCTACCATATGGATGACCTGAGTGACTGCCTGGGGCCACCCAGTCTTACTCAGTGTGCATTGTGTACATTAATTGATCTTTACAAGCTGATGACCCCTGGTTAGCACACCCAGCCAAGCTTCACAAGGCGTTTGATGAGGACTGAACATTAGTTAACACTGTGTAGATCTTTTCTGAGGCATAAACAAGGGCAGCCTCCAGCAAAAGCAATGTGAGATTTTGGATTATTTTCTATGAGTAAGTGATGATGTATGTAGTAGGCCCTTATGACAATAACACATTTTACATTCTTTACACCTTGTATATATATATATATATATATATATATATATATAC
>JBBPCX010000001.1:37462284-37474443 GCA_037974365.1 Hydrocynus forskahlii
CATATATACAGTACATATATAAAAAAATATGTCTTCATGTTACATAGCACCCTGTTATACACGTGACATATGTGTGACCACATGCCTTTATAGGATATGAAAACAAGCTTGTGTTTGTGTACTTGTGATCAAAGGCTTCACAAACAAATTATTGAGGTTTGTCACCTGGTCCAAACAGCGTGTCAGGGCATATGTGCACTTCTGGCCTTAGAGGGCAGGGACAACAGCATGTGAATGTGTGAACACCAGAGGGTGCTTTGACCTGGCACAGAGTGAGAGGATGCAGGCAAGGGGGAGCGGTTCACTGTCTGTGTGTTTGTGTGTGTGTGTGTGTGTGTGTGTGTGTGTTTGTGTGTGTGTGTGTGCATGTCTGTGTGTCTGTTTGGCATGGCCCTTTTGGACCCTCAGATCATCTGAGTGAAGGCCCAAAGTGGTCCTTGCGCCCTCTGCCACGGACACATGACCGCTTCCTGTGGCGCCAATCTCCATGCCAACCTCAGTGTCGGTGCGCTCGGCGGGATGCTCACTAGGGCACAGGCGAAATGGCATTCATGGCAGCTGCCTGGCCTCCCTAAGGAAGGCTAAACATTTTCACTGGACAAAAAGGTGGAGAGGTCAGCTGGGCTATTTAAATGCTGCAATATAGCTCTAGGCCAGCAGAACGCAAGTGTTGAGTACCTGGGTAATTTGGTGCCTGAGACCAAAAAAACAAACAAAAAAAAAATCATTTATTTTACACATGTTTTGTTTTGTATAAAATACAGAATTCTGCAACTTAAAATAATGATTCATTTTTAACGATCGTTAATTAAATAAAGCTGTTTTAGACGTTTTTATAAATTATTTTTTATTATTAGTAATAGTAGTGTTGTTGTTTTGTCACTGTTTTTATTGTTATTTTCTACATTGTAGATTGATACTGAAGACAAACAAAATGACGAGGGAACACATGGAATTATGCAGGAAACAAAAAAGGATTTAAACAAACCAGAATATGTTTTGTTATAAGGTAATTATGGAGTGTTGTTTCTTTTTACTCAGTTAAGTGGTTCTTGCCATAATGTGGAGTAGAACCGTAGTGGAACAGGATCACTAACTGTGTACCAACCCGACCATCACAACTGATGATCCCAAACGAACAAGAAATTCCACTAATGAACTCTTGACGAAGAACACCCATTAATTAAACACCATTCCAGGTCGATTCCTCATGAATCTGAATGCAAAAATGCCAAGAGTGTGCAAAGCTGTCATCAGAGCAATAGGTGATGTTTTCAATATAAATCTACAATGTAGCCAATAATAAAAATAAAGGAAATCATTGAATGAGAAGGTGTGTCCAAACTTTTGACTGGTGGTGAATATATATATATATATATATAAAAGATGACATAACTATTAATATCAAATTAATGATGAAAGTCCAGACGAGGGTGAGGTTGTGATTGTGACCTGTTCTGTCGTCTGTTTACTCAGGCCTTCAATAAAATGTTTAACATTTGTTAATTGCCTGCAGCTTGTATAAACATGATTTGATTCATACATTTGGTTTCTTTAGTGATTCATCTTTGTGTTTTAACCATATGTGACTTAATATGTGACCCCCTGGCCCACACAGCAATTAAGCAGTTCAGTATCACACACTCAGTCAATGGCTTTTATTTTTAAATTGCAAGATAACGCATCTTTTTTTTTTACCAAGCCTTAGTTGTATTTCCCTCAGTGCTGCATGATATGGAAAACATACAACATATTCTAACGTTCTTCCTTTTCCCTGTTTTCTTGTCTAAGTTGTTGTTTCCATTCTCCATGTGTGTAAGTGATTTGGTCTCAGCTTCGCCTCTTGTTATCCTGTTCACCTTTGTCTAGTTCCAGTCTCCGTCCCTGCCCAGGTGTTCTCATTTCCTTCATTAGTATAAATACCGCTGTATTTCATTCTGTATTTCTGGATTCTTTGTAAAACTTGCTTTTCTAAGTTATGATCATTTCGAGTTGCACTGGTTTTCTTGTGGTTTTGTTAGACCTGTATATTTTCCACTTTGTTTCTGCGGCACTGCCCTTCGACCATCTTTCTCGTGTCCCAGACCCCTTGTTTATGTTTGTGTTTTTGTTAATTGTTCTTTAACCTAAAACCTTTTGGATCCTGCCAATGCATCCTGTTTGCCTCGACCCTCACATCATTAGACATACATTGCGGTGCATTGTGATTATGGCTAGGCCTGCCTGACTGGAAAAACCCCTATCCCCAGTCGTTCCCCAGTGACAGCCACACGTTCCTCCGCTGAAAATTTGTATCCGCTCTCCTTTGAACCTCTTTGATCACTTTGGTGCCATGATTATGCCACTTTCCTCCCCGTTGCAGTGAAAGGCCTCACCTGGGTGCTCCAGAGTTTTTAATGAGTAGTTTGCCTTCACTTCCTTGTCAAACTCCAAATCAAATGACTCATAATTAGCTTCATGACTGCCAGATTCCCTCCAGGTGGGCACTGCTCACTGTGAACGTTATACCTTTCACGTTCCTGTATCTATAACATCTTGCATGTCTAAAGGCCTACACTTTCTTGCATTTACCAGCAAATTCATGAGTGAAATTCCATTTGTTTCAGTGGGATTCCTCTCAATGAAGCATGTTTTTAAGTGTAAGTAAAAATAGCAAAATTCAACAACCCATGAAAGTTTTAAACTTATAAATTCCTTATCTGGGAGAAAAAAAAGCCTTCACCAGAACAGGTAACTGGCACAATTCATTTATTTATTCAGTCAACTTGAATTTTCTATTTATTAAATAGCCTAGTGGCACAGTGGGTAGCACGGTCACCTCACAACAAAAAGGTCCTGGGTTTGATTGCCACCCATGTGTTTGATGGTAGTGTCTGTGTAGATTTTGCATGCCCATTTTATAAACTCACAATCACACCCATGCATTACATAAAAGTCTGCCTACATTTTAAATCTATGAATTCAAGGACACTCCCATTTATATTCCATATATTGACTCAAAGACACACCCACCAGTCTGCAAGTGTCACTGGAAATTTCACATCAAGTTTAATTTTGGTGAACTATGACTAGGCAAATTGGAATCTTGGACTAACGGTGTTGCTGCTTTGGCTGTATTGACCTGTAGGAGCCCCTCATACAGCAGGATAGAATATCCAAGAAAAAAATGAACCCTTTTTGACATTTCATCCCCACTAACTATCAATAATCACATGAAAGAGACTGTATGATACACATTCAGCCAGCAGACTGTATTACTATGTTGAGTTAAGCTGACTTTACAGTATAACAGACCAGGTTTTGTGGTTGAATGGCGGGTCACTTCTGGTAATGGTGGTTTAAAGGTAGGTGAGATCATGGCCATCATCTGCCTGGCTTCTGGCAATCACACCGGGTCTTGTTCTGCGTTATCATTCCACACAGTGTGTGGGCTGCAAGTAAATGTGACCCAGGTTCAAAGTTGCTATATTTTTACTCTTCGATAGGCGGGTTATCCCACTGGTCCGCCTCTATTAGCTCATTAGCTAACCAGCACATTGACAAACCTGCACATCAGGTTGTTCTGTGCTAAAGGCACTTTTCCATGGGCGTACAGGAACCCTGCTATACCTAAACCGTACTGCAAAGGCACAGAACTTGAAGCACACTTTGATTTTCCAGTGTATCTCTGTCTGGTAACAGTGTTTCTGACATGTCAGCAGCGCAATACTCACCCCACAGTTTATGGTCGGACGTTGCCCCAAAAACGTGTTCATGGAGTCGAACCAGAAGAAAGTTTTTTCTGTCAGAGTTGCTTTTGATGTTGGGGTCTTTTATTCTTTATAGTCTTGCTTGAATTTTTTTTCTCAGCATCCCTTTTCTGTGTGATGAAAACCTAACACATCTAACTTGTTAGTGATGTCCTGGATTACGTTCACGTTTCTCACAAAGTTAAAGGTACATTTTTTACAACCATGGAAAACTCCAGTTGAAGTTTATCTTCAGCCCAAACAGACAGTTGTGCTGGTACTTTGTCCCAGTTGTTAGCTTGTATCCCCATTGTTGTTTTTCTGTGCGCACAGTAAAAAAAAACAGAGGACTCTTTCCATGTTTTGATGACATCATTTTGTTCAATCAGGAAGCTGTTGAGCAGCACAAGCACGGCTCGCTTTATTTATAATGGTATGGCACAATTCCGTGTGTTTTATTGCCACAGTTGCCCTTGACTTGCTCATTAGGATACTGGACCCAGATATCTACAAAGCTGCTTTGTAACAGTCTCCATTGTATAAAGTGCTCAACCAAGGAATTGTGATTCAGTTCTATTGATTTAAAGGATTGCTGCAACAGAATTCCTCTGCTCTGAAAACATCTGTGTCAATAAAGGATATCTACCAGGTAAAATAAGGTTATATGCTCATGCAGCCCCAATTAGAATATAACTACTGTATGCAGCGAAACATGCAAAAATGTACGTTCACCAAAGTTTAACTCGTCCCAGAAGAGCTGCAAAGTGAAGCCGTCCAACCCATTCCGATTAATGACAGTTCACTTGTGAAGTTTGACTAGCACAAAGGTGTGATTAAGTCTGTCTCCACAGATAAGTTTAAATGTACAGCCTCTTATATTGTATTTGCTCTGCAGTTTCAGTCTGGCATCCCATTGTAGTGAATCCTTCCTCAAACCACTTTACAGTTAGACCTTCCCAGGGTCCCTGATGAAATATGGTGGAGCAGTTCAGCTGATAAGAACATGCACAGCAATGCTGGCCACAGCATCCATAGGGAATATCTGCTGGGATACACCAATCTTCCAGACCCAAACAGAGTAAATCAAAACGAGTTTCTGAGCTTCGGGATTGGCCTGGTCTTCTCTTTAATACAACTGGTCTCTATCCCACTCTTCACTCATGCTTAGTTCTGCGGCTCATATAAATCTCATAGGCGCTCGGAGTCATAAAAGCAATGATCACAGCATTAGCTAGCGCTAATAAACCAAGCATGGAGCTTTCAGTGGTCAGCCAGCGGGCCCAACAATGTGGTTGAGGCCAATGCCCAAGAATCGCATAAGGTTAAATGGCAAATTTGTCTGATATTCCATTCACTCAAAGGTTGACTTAACAAAATTGTGAATCAGATGTCAAGCAAAATAAAAACGGAACAAATGCCTTGTGGTTATTCGCAAGAGATCGTATCGGTGCAGGATGCTACTTTTGTAAGTCAGCCAGTGGCTTGCCCTTCTTGAATTGAGTGTAAACGATGTTCTTTTGTGGCCACGCATCGCGTGGGAATGCGGCATGGAGGTATTTGTCCGTGGGTGAGCATTTAAAACCAGTTAAGCTCCCCTTTGCTAAGTAATCAATTCAGCCATGTCAGTCTCTGAAATATACCACTCTGTCTTCATCTCGAATATTCATGCATTCACTTATCTCCTCTCTGCCCGGGGGCCTCAAGCGTGACATAACCGTGCGACAGTCAATTGTGTCATTATCCACAAGCCAAGAAAAGGCAGTTGCATCACACACAGGCTCTGTGCAGCTCAGATAATCAGCGTATTTCTCGCTAGTGGCGTGCTCTTCCAAGTTCTAAAAAGCATTTAAGCGTCTGGAAATTCAAGAACAGGAAGGTCTATATGTGTATAGAACAAATCCCTACAAAGCACACAATTGTAACGCTGTCCGTGCTAATATACGTTTAAGGCTGAGCTGGATTTCTGCTGTTATTAAGAAGCAGATAATGGAATGGAAATGGAAAATTGCATTAGACAACGGTGGTTAAATAGTTTCTACCTTCCATCCATTTTCTTTGAACTTAATTAGCCAGTGAAATGGAGAGCGAGGACCAAAAGGTGTGTAAAAAGAGCAGATGTGTCCAAGAAACTAATTAAGAGAGCAGGCAGCAAGTTTGATTGGATCAAATTGCATCTTTAAAGGAATAGGAGCCGGTAAGATCAGGGTTTACCCACCTTATGAATCGCTTATCGATTTATCAATAATTATCTATAATGGCTCATGAAGTAAATCATTGGAATTTCACTCACTTTCTGTAACAGCTCAATCCTCACTAGGGTAGCAGGTAGCCAGAGCCAGTGGGTGCGAGGGAGGGACTCACCCTGGGTGGGGCACCAGCCCACCACAGGGTGCCCACACCATTCACTCATAGACAATTCAGAAACCCTAAAGAAACCCTGACGCACATGTCTTTGGATTGTGGGAGAAACCGGAGACCCTGAAGGAGAACATGCAAACTCCACACACACAAGACCAGGACCCGGATTTAAACTTCCATCCCTGGAGGTGTGAGACACAGCACTACACACCGTGGAAAATTGATCTTTTATGACTTTTCATTCTTTTCATATGTTGGTGTTCTGTGATCCAAAACTCCAGTCCTGGCTTTGCTTCATGTAAGACACAGATTTAGGATGACGGTTGTTGCCTAAATACTTGTGCCAGTAAATGAAAGTAGTTTGCTACATGTACATGGACTACAGAAAACTGAAATATCTGTGTAGGTCACAAAAAAGATGCTAGTTAAATAACTGAATAATGTTAAATAAATAATTATGTAGTTATTACGCAGTATTAGTAAAACACATCTAGTAGTAAAACACCAGTAACACTCATTTGTGGTATTTTAAAATATTATGTAGTTACAGAAGGCTGTAAGTTAGACAGTTATGTAGTTGCTAAAATAATTATGTAATTACAGAATCTCAAAAGAGATTTGTTAGGTTATTAAAGGTTTAAATTTTATATCACGTAACTTTTAATCCTCCATTTTCTGGAGCATATACATCTCATTGATAAGACTTCATGCCCTTGCCACCCAATTCAATACATTTGCAGTCTGTTTGACCACGCTGCACAGCACAGTGCTGACATCTCTTTCACTGCACCCAAATCTCAATCAGCTTTTAAATCTCACATCAAACAGCACGTTCACGCCCTCTCCTTTTCAATGTAAACTAGAGGGGTTTCTCTCCTGTACAGTAGTTCTGGCCTCCCACCCACACACTCTCACAATGCAGCAGCCCAGTCATATTAACACACATACACATCTAATTACCTCCAAATGAAAGCTGGTGTGCACCAATTACCCACAGCACCACACAAGATTGATTTGTCGATTTAGCCGACATGTCTCGCACAGCACAGAGAGCATTCAGGCACCGCGGAACGGCCTAAGGGACCTGCAGTTGTCCTCCCTGTGCTCAGGAATGATTTAAAGAGGGTACACTGTTAATGAAGAACTGCGTAATGGGTGAGCTTTGAGGCGCTGTTTTGGGGAGGCACATCACATGAAAGTCAAGTATAAATGAAGGAAAGGAAGATATACTTGAAGTCATTTGAGATTGCAGGAATATTGCAGGAATGCTACATAAAACCAGTATTTTGTGGCTCGTTGTGGAAAGTGCTCCAGTGAGCCTCCGCTCAGTCCAACAAACATCCACCAGCCTTGACTGTTATCACTGATTAGCACACACAGATACACAACACCGACAGCAACACACAGGAGAAGACGTACACACATGCACAAATATGCACACAGGAGAAGTACACACATGCACAAATATGCACACACACACACACACACACACACACACACGCATACAGTGACACACAAGGCACATCCGTGTGTGTGTGTGTGTGTGTGTGTGTGCACATCCACGATACAATCAGAAAAGCATACTTGAGCACCTTTTACAATAATCACAATTATGGCTACAACAAACATCAATAGTCTTTGATAAAATCTCCAATAAAACATTATAACATGGAAAAGCCTTTTAAAAATCCACTTTTATGAAGTACTGAAGTGGGGAAAACATTTGTCAAGCCAAATGCTACCATGGAGATACAGGAGAAAGGGTCAAATTAAAGCAAATTCTTAATGTTTAGCACGTGTCCCAGTGTCTTAAAAACAGGCTGTAAACAGGTGAGTCTCTGATCGCTCACCTGTTCATTGACAACAGTTATATATCTAAAAATAATACTTTTCATTTTTTAGATTAACCGATTAACATTTTAATAGACCTTGAATGTAATATAACTGTATAGAACTGATGCAATATTTGAAACTAGTACATGTATTTATGTTGTATGACTACAACAGTAATAATAATAGTAATCATAATAATCATAATAATCATAATAATAACAGCCATCATTGCCTCTTATTACAAACTGTAACAACTACACTATTATTACTACTACTAATAATAACAATAAAAATAAAGCTACAGTGTTTATTCACTTTTTAAAGTGAAACATATTTTGAACTTATATTCAAAATTCTATTATATTATATCCAAAAATAGTTGCAGCTGTAATCACTAACGGAAAAATTATATATACACACAGCCATACGTACTTTAGCCTGAACACTGCACATACATTTGCTTTTTCCCACCGACCATAGCAGTATTCATTATTTTTTTATATCAATCATAATCATATCAAATACTAGTCTGGCACGATCATCCTGGTAAGCCACTTTAGATAATATTTTCATTCTTTTACATCTCTATACTGTGCATCGGCCCATGTATATCACCACACATCACTGGGCGATCGATGGGAGATTAACACCAACTGAACAGAAGACCACGGAGGTGAGACTGTGACAAGTAAGATTTTCATTTGACATTCACGACCTGCTAGTGCCAAATTGAATTACCTCCAACTCGATTTCAATTAAATCAATTCAGCTGGTGTTTGTCAAATGAGAACACGCTCCACGCAGTGGTAATAATCACAGAAGGCTTCACTGACTCATTATTCTGCGCTGCAAGAGTTTGAAAAATGCAGAAAGTGGAGGTATGGGTGGGGGGTGTCCTTGATTTTAGTGCAGTTTAGTATGTAGTATTGACATAACATTTCAGCTTGAGGAAACTGATCAATCTCTACACAAACAAGCTGGCTAACTCACCTTGTGAGGCCTTCAATCACTCCAGCCACACTAAATACAAAAGAAAATCTACACCATATAAAAGTACTACAATAATTCCCATTGATGTGAACCCTGAACAGCATTGGATTTTTAGTATGTTTTGTTTTTGAAAATGAACAAATGGGCTGAGTGTCTTATTCTGTTACTATTGTTAAAGATTCGTGTTCCCATTTCATCTCTTTTTCAAGTCATAAACAAGTTACATTTTCCTCCACTCACAAGACATTGTGGCCGATTACCTAGCATAAGATACACAAAATCAGTTTTTGTTGATGGAAGGAAAAATGGAGCCAAAGGTAACTTAGTGCTTATGCTGATTTAGACTGACAGTTAAATCTGCCGTCTATCTGATTCATTCATGACATATTGGTACATACAGCATAAAATTTAATACCCTGCAGTGGAACGTCTCTATTATCTCACCTTAAGCTTTGTGGTCTAAGGGCCCTCCTAGGCCCCTGGTAGACAGAAGCCCCCGGCAGTCAGAGACCCCTGGGCAATCCATTACTAGATATGATGGCTGACTATATGTAATTTCATTTCTCATTGATGTCTTAAGGTAAGATTTCTTAGAAAATGCTAAAATGAGCGCTCTCTCCATCAGTGTTCATATCTGATTTACCAGCCTTTCAGATTCTAGCGCAATCAAATCAAGTGGTTCAAGTTCACACAAAGACTATTACACGATCAAAGCACTGGTTTCACTGGTTTTCGTGAGGGTCTTCCTGTATGCTTGCAGCACTGGCAGGAGCCTAATGAAAGACACATGTAGTAAAGTATATTGTCCACTTTTGTTACATGTGAACAGACCACAGCACAGCGCACAGTGTGACCAGTGTGAAATTCTTTCTCTACATTAATCCATTCACCCAAGTGATGAAGTGGGCAGCCGACTATAGCACCGGGGAGCATTGTGCGGGGACGGTACCTTGTGCAAGGCAACCTAAGGCTACTAGCAGTCCAGGGATTCAAACCCTCAGACCTTCCAATGACAGGCGCAACTCCCTAACCACCAAACCATATAAGCATGCAGCCGAACAGCCGGTATGCTCTCTCTCCGTTTGTGTAAATGCAGCATCTTCATTTCTCTACATCTGACCACCGGGAACACGACAAGTACTAGTGGATCTCAGCTGTTGCTCTGCGTCGCCTAAGCAAGTTTCCATGAGCCAGTTGAAATCCGGCAAGGTTGAATCATGAGCTCCCCAAAATAGAAGCCGCACAATTTGTGGCTATGAAATTACACACGGTGATGTGCAATCAGATATCAGGATGGAGATATCTGACTGCATGGCATATTTCACCGCAGTCGGTTTTTGTTGATTTCGCACCGGGGCCCTGGGACTGCAATATCGACACTTCAAACTGGCTCTATCAATTCTGATGAAAGTGTCTCCTTTGCAAAGTGTAGCACTGCTCTCCATGTTTGCAGTAATAACAGATGTATCATTATGCACATAACTTTGGGGCTGCGGCGTTATGCAATGGGCCTGCCTGAAAGAAACGAATGCACTTAGGCTACTTTCAGGCGGCGGAGATTCAGTTGTGACAAGCCGCGGTCGAAGTGCCGGATCCAGTGATGTATATTTCATGAGACGTTCCATTCTCCGTCTGCACCGTCTCGGCAAAATGAGACATGTCTCCAGCCTGACGTCTACATTAATGTGACATTGGCCCTTTTGCTGCTTTCAGAGAGCCCTTGCCAGGACCTTGTGTCAACATACAGCCAAGGCGCAATCCACGGCTGCGGCTTAGCTGCTCCTATTTGCTCTGTTTCATTTCTGAAGACAGCTTATAAAAAAAATAAAATAACACAACAGACAAATGTTGATGAGCACCATTTCCCAGAACTGTCATTTCCAAAAATAAGCCCTGACTGAATGAGTGACATCATGGGCGTGTGGCGGCGGGCGACTGGGACTTGGACAGGGGGAGGGTTTAATTTCCTATTAGAGGCAATGATGGATGACATTTACACATGAGAACACTAGGAGACCCTACACTCCCTGATTACCCTGCCACATCATGCCGGAGAGAGCGGGACGCACACAAAAGACAGCTCGGATGAGCTTGGCATTGAATGAATTGAAATTACTCAAAGGGGTCAAAGGGGCTACTTATGCACGTCGTGTACAGGGCTGCCAGTGAGGGGTTTAAAAAAAAGCAGTCCTCATGTCTGAAAACTTGATGGGAAAGAGAGGTTAAGCTGCACTTTGAATTTTCAGGATTATTTCGACAAGGTCCTTCTCTCCTGCTGCTTTTCAAACTGACTGATATATCAGTCGAACGATACAATCAGGCAATACCGAAGCATGAATTTGAATGTTTTTTGAGCTCTTATGCCTGCGGAAGACCTATTCAAGTGGGATTATTTTACTTGGGGCGGTGGGGCAGTATAATTAATATTGGTATCTCTCAGCAATTTTAGTCCTGTCAGAATATGCCTATTCAGTCCATTTTAGTTACTGTGCAGTCCCCCATCTCTAAAGATTTTGTGGAATTTTATCGGCTGTGAATTGAACCAGCTCCACACTGTATTAAGGTTATGTGAATGGCGCTAAACATTCCATTATATTATGTAGAAAAAGTTTTATTCTTGTTGCCCTACATAGAGGCAGATTTACTTGTGTTCTTTAAGGGCCAAATCACTCCCAAATAAATATTATGCACCTTGGAGCATTAAAATGTACAACAGAAAAAAAGATATTGATTTTGTTCAACAATGTTCCCTGTTAATGACGGGGCTAATGCAGTCCCTGAAAGGAACAGTTTGGCAAAACATCTCATTTACAGATTTTTCAACTTACCCCAGATGTGGTCAGTCAGTCAAGGCACTGTTAATGTCTTTCTTAACTGCAGCAGCTAACAAACAGGAGAACTCAATAGTCACCCAAATAGTCCTCATGATTTCATGTTATGTTTGGAACCTCCACGGGTGGTTCACCTTGTCTGGCTATGTAAAACTAATCCCAACCAAAGGGCAGAGACTGCCAGCCTAGCTGCCAGCCGAGCGTTTATACGAAGAACACCTTTACCACGAGGACACCTGCACTCAGATGTTGTACACTCCCATTGTTTATATTAGTTTAAAATGAAATGCATACATTTTGACTATATAAAATTGTTTATAGCATTGTTATTGGATGTAATTTTGGATCAGTGCGGGCAGCACAATAAATGGTAAATGACCATCAAATGGAGAAAAAATTCTTTATATGGAAGCTCCCTT
>JBBPCX010000001.1:37485382-37501677 GCA_037974365.1 Hydrocynus forskahlii
GATCATTTAGTCGTGGTGTCCATTGTAATGGACATGAGAAAAAAGATATAAAAAAATGAGTTGGCTACAAAAACAAAGTATGACTCTATTTCTTTATTGAAGAAGAGTAAATATCAGCTGGGCAAACATTTTTTCAGTACGTTTTTTTCAGTAAGCACAAATCGGGTCTGAAGGGATTAAATAAAAAAAACTACAGTAAATTCTTTACTAAGGTTCAGTGCATTGGTGAAGACAATCAGAGAACTAAGGGCTATTTTTAGAGTCTATTTTAATCTGCATATTTTAATCTGGTCATTGTGGTCATCTAATTACTGTTTGTCAGTTTGTTGCTTTGCCACTTGTGTTCATCCTGGGTTTGTTATATAGAGTATGGCTTTTTATTTTTTACTTCATCTCTTTTGATTTAGCTGAGCTTTACTTATGTCTGAGTGTGAAATATCTCCACCTCCAACCTGCCCATTCCATTGGGATTGCCCTTATTTATCTATGATGTTTAAACATATACAGGAACCTTGCTGCAGATATGCCCTTGAATCAACAAGTAATGATTTTGTCTGCCATTGCAGTGGGTTTTGTTTTGTTAATGGGACGAAGAGTTGTTTTGTCAGCAGTGGCACCCACGGTGACACAGGTGTCCACATGACTTTCAATGTCCTGGAAACTTTCTCACGCAACTTTGACTTTACCTCATTAGGCCCCAAAGTGAAATGTTCGTAACTTCCTGGTGCAGTCACATGACATTCTGTGAATTTGGGTACCCATGACATCATTTTCAAGATGGCCGCCTGCAGGGTAACCACACCTGACCAAATCATCTCATTTCAAACATCGTATTTTTGGTATCTAAAGGTGTGTTTCAGCGAATGTGGTGCTGCACAGACCTGGATTTAACACACACACACACACTCTCACATATACACACACACACTCACACACACACTACAGGCATACTCAAACTCACACACACACACACACACACACCCACACACACTCACACTACAGACACACATACACTCACTCATTTACATACACACACTCACACACACACTCATATACACTCACATTACAGACACACACACGCTCACACACACACACACTCTCACATACACACACTCAAACTCACACACACACTCACATACACTCACATTACAGACACACACACACTCACACACACACACACTCACTCCTACTCACTCCCACTCACACTACAGGCACACACACACACTCACTCACTCACTCACACTACAGACACACACACACACACTCACTCACACTACAGACACACACACATACGCACGCACAGACTCACACGACAGACACACACACACACTCACTCACTCACGCACACTACAGACACACACACACACACACACACACACACACTCACTCACACACTCACACTACAGACACACTCAAATCACACACACACACACACTCACACTACACACACACACACACTCATACACACTCCCACTACAGACACACACACACTCACTCCCACTCACACTACATACACACATCTTGTGGAAATGCAAATAAAAATACAAATAAATGTTACTGAACAAAAAACTGTCAAGCTGATTTTTTTTCAAATAAGGAATACATTTACTATAAATGCCCAATGTGCCATATTTGTGACTTTCCAGATCTTTGCCAGTAGGGGGTAGAATAAAAAAAAACAAATTAGAAATGTGTTCTGTGTGGTCCATTTGGTCTGTTTTATATTCCCCATGCTTTTCCTTTAAGGGGAAATGGGTCTGGGTTCTTATGGGTTAATATAAAGTGTGTGCATACACTTTTTAGCAATTCTGTACCCAATTTTGTACAAGCTTTTTATAGGTTTACAATCACTGAATGTAGCCCATTTGAATGTAGCCCATTGAATGTACACACTTGTGAACCAACAAGAAAACAAAAGCTTATAAAGGTACCACTTTACAACAAGTAACCATTATAAAGGGATTATAAATGATTTGTAATCAGATCGTTAATTAGGTTATAGACAATTCATTAATCATTAATAAGCTATTATAAACAAGTTATAACAGTTGTAATACATTGATGCAGCTTCAATATTTGGCAGGATCTGGTGTTTTAATGGTAGAGCCATGTTAACAAAGACCTGATGAAGTTTAACATTCTGCCCGAGAAAGAGACAAGATAAGCTCAGCAACAAGCAAGATCTGAGATCTTGCCAAATAGTCAGCCACAAGCTAGCAAAAAACAAATTTGTGTTACACTTGTTCTCATATACTAACTCTGAGTTTCTGTATTTATATTGCTGTTAACTGCTGTTAATCATTTACACATATAAAAGCACTGAATTACAGTCCTGTAGTGTTTGCCTTCCTATTGACTGCAGAAGCAACATTTGCGCAATATAATGGATGTTAAAAATTACCATTGTACTAAACTGTTCATTTTTACTTCTAGTTTAGAGTATTTATATGTGTGCCTTTTTGTACTGGAGCCTTGCCATTTTGTCTCACTGCATATGTGTAGATAGCTGCAACGGCAATAAAATTTACTTTGACTTCGACAGTGACTTTTGTCTTGATTTGTATGTAATGAAATGCCAATGCCAATATGCCAATATATGCCAATATACTGTCAAAATAAAATCATTTTGGGGCTCCAAAGAGGTGCAAATTTATAAATGTTTGTATATCAAGATTACAGACTTAGTAATGCCAAAGCTCTTGGTTAGCCTTTGTTTCATTTCTTTTCTCAACAATTTGTCCAGTTCCACCAGCTAGATAGGACTTTCTAGGGTGAATGCTAGCACAAACTTTCTATAAATCACATGAAGCGTCACTGCACCTTTTCAAACTGCCACTATTGCAGCATCACTGGACAATGCTGTGGCACCATCAGGGATCAAACCTGGACAGCTGAACGACTCAGGAGCCCCTGATGTAGTTACATTGCTGGCAGAGCAGAGAGACGGACAACTTCATAGAGAAAACTTGCGATAGCCTCCATCCTCCCTGCATTGGTTGTGTCTTAGCTAATAGGTAGAACTGGACATGATGTGTTGGGGCAAAAACTATGATCGTTGCAATGCTGAGAATGGTTAACAACCCAAACAGTATCAGCAGTGGTCCATTGGGTTACAGTCAGTAATTCTAAGCCTACAATGTGCACCCGTATGGTAGAAATACTTTGACTCTAGGTAGATGGTAAGTTTCCTCAAACAAAAACAGCCCTAGGGCGAGTAGAAAACGTGGCAGCTCTGTTTGTGCAGCTCATGTGCCGTATTGTTGTGTTGCTGTTGTTATTATATTAAGATGCAGTAGGAGAGCAAGAGAAGCTCTAAAAGCTCCTCATCGATCCCTCCCCTCCCCCAATAACTAAAGCACCTGAGTCGATAGCCCCTCATAATGACTATCCACACTCCACCAGCAGATATAACTACATTGTCGATGTGGCCACCTCTGGAGCACACACACACACACTCATACCACATTCGATTAATATAGACCTAAAACTGTTACAAAGAGCTCACGAACTGCAAAACTCACACACCTTGCACTCTTATTAACACCAATAAGCAAAGTTTACACATTTAAGCTGCTAAACAAACAACATTATTGGTACTGAATAAATGAGCTAGCCAATCAATAGTTCCTTCAAGTAGTTTTGCTTTGCTCTGACAGAATGGGCCACAGAGGAACAGTTGTAAAGGTATTCAGTGGGAGGACCTGAGAGGATAATACCCCCACCCCAGAAATCCAAAAGGCCACTACAAACCCATTGAATCCTGGGTAAGCTGGTAGATTAGTGGTTAGGGAGTTGGCCCTGAGATCAGAAGGTTGTGGGTTTGAATCCCTGGACTGCCAGTGACACCACTGTAGTATCCTTGAGCGAGGTACCCCACACATTGCTCCCCGGGCACCCCTCATTGGTGGCAGCCCCCTGCTTCAGTAGGTAAATGGGTTAAATGCAGAGAGAGAAATTCACAGTGTGTGCTGTGGTGTGTTCATGCATGACTTTAAGGGGCCACTTTACTTTTTGGGCTTTGTCTGTTGCTTCTTTAACAAACGGGAAAAAGTTGGGGCTCAGTGTGTTTTTTATGTCTTTTCTCAGTTGTGTTTTTGTGAGTGCATTGTGTGTTTCTTTCTTTTTTTGCTACTTCTGGCTGTGCATCTTCCTGTTGCTAAGCAACAGACTATCAATCACTCATGCTCCCTAGCTGTTGCTTTGACATCTATAGGCAAAAAGTTCTGTCTTTCAGAAAGTGACCTGCTCTCAACCAGTTCTTGTAGTGCTTTGCGTGTGCTCCTAATGAATAATGCTTGCGCTAAGCATGAAAAACAGATCTACAATTGAAGACCACCCTGCAACCAGGCCCTGCAATTTAGCTCATGAAATCTTGTTTTACCAAGTAAATATCACATCTAAACTATATCTCCTAAATCAAATATCTTACGTATTTCAGTTTCTTTTAACTGCAATAATGTTTTTGCTCTAAGACTCACTAAAACTTTCTATAATCCTTTATAATACTCTACAACTCTCTATGACTTTCTATAACTCTCCAAACTGCTCAGTAACTTTCTATAATGCTTTTTAATGCTCTATAACTCCCTGTGACTTTCTGCAACTGTATATAATGTAGTTTACAATGACCCCCCCCCTGGAGAACTGGTCTGGTCAGGGGCATAAGAGGAGCAAGAGTTAAAAGGACAAATAACATACCACAGTAATTATTACTTAACTCTCTAAATCCTCCTCCAAAGCACCATTTTGGTCACAGGCCTCAAGCGGCACATGTGAAATGAGGGGTTCTGGAAAATCATTGCCTTCTGCTTTGCTGAGGTCATCTTGGAATCAGAGGAATTAAAGCTTCAAACTAGTAAAACCTGTCAACGACTGACACTTTATGACATCTCTGGTGAGTTTAAAGACTGTAATTCCAAGATAACTCCAATGCGATATTTAGGCTGTCACCACACAGAGGTGCACTTTGAGACTGTTTAACGTTGACGATAAATGTAGAGGGAAGGGCAGCAGGTGCAGGCCACTGTGAAGTAGAAGTACAAGAACTCGATAATCTAAAGATATGTTCTATTTTATTATTATTTCAAGTGCCTGGTTGACCGTGTAAACAATACAGGAAAAAACTCTCATATAAAGACCCATTATCAAGCACTGAAGCTGTGCTGAGCTTTGAGGCATTGAGGACGTTGCCTTGAAGTGAAGCTGTAGATTAAGTGCATGCAGAAGGTTGCAGAGTAATCATGATCTTGTTGAACATCTGGGGACCACCTATGAGACATTTTGGGCTAAATGTGGGTGGAAACGTTTTATGTTAGTCCATGGATGTAACATAAATTGCATGGCTGAAAAGCCCCCTCCAAAATAGCCCATTTAAACAAACAGATGTATGAGGTAGACAGTACTTTAGACTACATGATAGCGGCCAAACTTGATGATGGGGTTACCAGTGGTCTGCTGCTTTTTGCTTTAATGCAAGGCAGCTAAATAAAGGAAAGTAGGGGCGTGTTTCAGAAAGTTTTCAGCCTTTCTAGTCCCCAAAAAACGCAATCCTATGCAGAAGATTGGATGCCCCACTGCGTCTCACAAGCTCCCACAAGATTTCACGCAGTCCCGGCATCATTTGTCCCACTCAAGTCTGCCCACAAAGCCTCACTGACATAAAATATTTGACATAGTTGATTAACATGTCAGTCATGGTCTTCAGGCCTATTTAATTTCCCTGTGAAGTCCCATCAGCATTTTATTTCCAATTAATAATGAGCGAGAAATTAACCCCAGAACATTTATCTTTGGTGGGCTTTGCTATGGGTCAGCATTTATTTTTTAATTTGTTATGTTTAATTTGTTAAATGTAATGTATCTATAGACCCGCAGGAATGCAGACCTCTGCCTCAGAGCACTTTCCACAACTGTGGCTGTCTAATTAGCGGAAGGTGCTGACATTTCAGCATTGCAATACTGGTATTGTGGTTTCATTGAAATTCTAAAGTAAAGTACAGGGACACCTTATAGTCATGTATGAACACAATGTGAACAGTATGACAGTCTTTCTCTGCATTTAACCCATTCACCAAGTGAAGCAGTGGGCTGCACCAACAAGGGGCAGCAGTGTGTGAGGATGGTACCTCAGTGATGACACTGGGATTCAAACCCCCAACCTTCTGATTGCACAGGCACCTCCCTAACCGCTAGGTCACCAGCTACTCCGGGATATGTTTGGCAACATACTAAAATGCACTGGTGAATCAGTGATGTTCCATCTTTTGCTGGATCATACAAATACCTTGTTTAGTCAAAAGACCTATAGAAACGCATCTGGAACTGCTATTGAACTATCCAGGCTCTTTCCAAGCAACAGGACAAGCTGTACAGAACAATGGCAAACATCCCATTAAACCCAATCAAATTAGACTGACGTTTAGATGTGCTGTACAACATTACGTTTCCAGTTTAAAATGCTGCACTATCAAACTGAACAATGTTATAATTTGAAATTAATATCAAGAAGATCACAGCATGTGGTTGCAAAGAAAGCCTTCTTGCATTTCTGTATTGTAAAAACAACATATTGTATGGTCAAACATGCACTATACATGACAGATGAAGGGAAAAATAGCCTCTGCTGCCCTGGAGACAGGAAAAACAGCAGACCCAAGTCCCTACAGACTGAGCTCTAGCAAATTATACAGAATCACTGCACAGACACTTACTCAGCCAGCGTAACCATAATGCAGCAACTGCACCCGGTGACTGGACGCATATGGTATATGCCAAGCACAGAACGTTAGGAACCATTATTGTCGATTGTAAATTGTAAATTGTAACAGCTTGACAGTACATTTTAAAATATGAACCTGGAAATGATGAAAATGTGTAAGCTGATGATCATCAACCAAATCGGCAAAATACAAAGACTTGGCTACTGAAATGATCTGAAATTCTGTTGGCTGAAAGGATGGCGTTGGTAAAGGATGGAGGTACAGTATTTAGCCTGCAAGACAGATGCAAATACAGCAGTGCATTAGATCCATAATAAATTCATTTACTCTGTTTTCCCCCATGGTGTTTGCAATTACACACTGTTCCGTTTACCCCTACGATGTTCACAATTACACCTCTCACAGAATGACAACTACAAATGAACTCATCAGCAGACGTGGCCAGGACGCCGTGTACAACATGAGGTATAAACGGTATACCTCAAGACATTCCACAGCCATTAGAATCAATTGAACCTCGGATTTTATATCACTGTCACTCACTCTAACACTTGCATGCATGCAGCTAGTCTCAGGGGAGCAGTTCCCAGGCCATGCTGAAGGACTGCTGGGTAATTACTGAGAAAAGGTCAGACAGGAGCTAATGGGCCTCACAGGGTGTTAATAGGGAGGTTTGGACACACACACACACACACACACACACACACACACACACACATACACTTTTCAAGAGAAGTGTTGTTAATCCCCTGCCATGAGGGATGCATGCACGCAACAAGAAGTCCTCCGAGCTATATCCCAATGAAAACAATCAAATCAAGAGACACACCATACTGAAAATCAACTTATTAGGAGTGTCTGCTGATCAATACTGAAACACTAACCAATCAGCTATGTATGGAACAGAGGAGAGACGGAGAGATCTGGTAGCTTAGGGTCCCAGAGGCCTATACTAATTTTAAGCTAAATAAACAAACACACAAACAAACAAATAAATAAACAAATAACTGTGAATACAAACACTAGTCTAACCTGGTCACAATCAGTTAAAACAGCAGTGGCCACAGGGCTCTTTACAGAAAAACACAACGTGGAAGTTAAAATGTGTAAATCCAACTTAGTTTATATATATATATATATATATATATCTACAGTCCAAATTCCACACAGCACCTGCTTTTGCCTATTTTTCATTTGTTTCTGTTTTTGTTGTGTGGTACAGCATTATCTTATTAGATTTGGTTGCATTTTTACATATATATATATGTAATCAACAATAGAATCAACAACCGAGGGAGGAGAGAGTGTGTGCACACACACACGAGATCCTGTCGAAGCCCGGGCCTACATTCCACCCAGACACCTGCAAGTACCTCTTCCTTATGGAAACAAGAGAACTGTACAATATGTACTTTCTATCACACACACACACAAAAAACCCCCACTACAAAACCACCTCAAGCTATGCATGCCCATGTCCCTATAGAAACAAATAAACATACACACATACGCGCGCACACGCGTGCACGCACACATAGTGCACTGACGTATTGACAACCAGTACTGTTTATGGAGGTGTGTGTGTACGTGCAGGTCAATAGCAAGAAGCTGATCAATTGTGCAGCAGGGAAGGACGGAACCACAGAAGGGAGAGCAGCGGTCAGAGGAAATGAAGAACAAGAGCATGAGCTGCTGTCTCCCAATAGAACTGGTTGAGCAACAGAAATAAAAGTGTTTTTCTTATAGGGGTGTACAATATAAACTTTAAATTATATTGCGATATCTTCCATGACGTGGATATTATGATATACCAATAAATAAGATAAACTAATAACAAAAAAATACTAATTCTAATGGGCCGGGACAAAATGGAGTCATGTGTCCAGCGTTCCTAGTATTCCCAGTGTAAATGACATCTATGACTAAATAAAATAATTATATTTCATAATGTCTTCATTATAATTGTGATAACAATACTAGTTACCACCACCAGTCATTACAATTCATTAAACGACCAGTCTTTTATTAATATTTAATCAATGTGTCTCCACACACGACTGGTGTCCAGATCATACTGGTGTTTGCGTATGCAGGATCCAGGATAAACCGCAAATCTCTGAGTGACGTTTATAACATTATACATCCCTCTCTTACTCTCACCTTTTCTTTGTAGATGAGCCTTTTCAGAGCCTTTTGTGTTTATCAAGTTTTTTTTCCATATTTCTCCATACTGGAGGCCATGCAGATGTGGAACCTTTCTCTAGATCATCATGAACCTTCAGTATTACTCTACTATTCCCTTGAGAACACTCATTTCCTCTCTCAAGTTATGTCTTCAGTACCCATTCTCTTTACTACGTTTGGTTAGCAAAACTCCAGCCAGATAGTTCTGGACAGCCAGCTCTTACTTAGCAATTGTGAAACAAGGAGTCTGGTATGTATAATATTAATAATATTTGTAACTGTGTAATGCCGATGCAATTGCACTAAATACATCATTAATTTAGCTTTTATTTGATACTGTGATGCCTTTGCTTTTCACAGTGAAGGAATATAAAGTACACTGACATTCTATTGCAGGAAGTTGATGTCTGTTTTTGGCTTGGAGAATATGAATTTTATAGTTAATTTATAACATCTGGAGGGTGTTAAAGTACTAATGGGGGGGTCAGCCCCCCTTTCCCCACCATAAGTCTAAGACCTGCTTCTCTCTTTCTGTTTATGGCCCAGAATGTTCTGCTCTCTCTCACCCTTTCTGAAACTAAACCCTTCGTTTCATCCCGCCCCCGCAAGTTTCTGTCCCGCTCCCGCCCGCTCCCGCAGAAATGTGTAACATAGGCTATAATATGTGGGCACGACTCCGACTTCGAATTAAAGATGTCTTTTATATAAGGGTAGATTTGGCTAACCAGTCCTCCACAAAAAATACAACCAACAACGTTCCTAACCAGGCGACAGACCTGAATTAAAAAATATCTGAACAGTCTCAATAGAAACATTTCACAGTCACAGAAATATAGGGAAACACTGAAATTTGTGGCGCGGCTCTGCGTTTATTCCAACCTCAGTCAGCGCTCATTGCCCTCATTGCGCTTCCATTCTGCTGGCGTCCCACAGATGCCCACGCAACGCAAACATCCGCAGGTTAGGTCGCCTACCACATATGTTGTTCCCCACATAAAAACAAACTGTAAAATGTATTCAAGGCAAATGTATACTTTGCGGGAGTCCAGAGAACAATGTCTTTGTCCCGCTCCCGCGAACACATCTCTCTATTCCTGCCCACTCCTGCAAGAAACTCTCAAATGTAGACCTGCGCCGCATGCTTTTGCGCCGAGTCCCGCGGGTCCCGCGGGCATCCCGCCCCGTCGCAGACCTCTACCCCCATACCTTATTTTCTCACACTCTTTCTCTCTCTCTCTGTCTCTCTCTCTCGCCCTCTTGCCGCAGTCTTCTCCCGTGTTTCGCTCAGAAGGCTGTGTTTTTGACAGCTGTGATGTAGCATCCTAGAGTGCCCTACTGGAGCTGCAGGCTTCTCCCATAAAAAGCAATTCTGCAGTGATAGAAGCTGAAGAAGAAGCTGCCTTTGGACGGATGCCTGAAAGAAAGTGCATTTAACCAATTGGAGGGGAAAAAAAAGAAAGCATACACTGGGTATTGTCAACATAGGTAGTGGGGTATCGTGTACCATTTAATGGAACACGGCTTTGAACATCCACCGCTGTGGTCGAGCTGGTACTAGACGCTTTCCACTAGATGTGGTCCCCTTTAAACCGACTACTGATTGGATATTGTAGCCGAATATATTTCAGATGTTCACTGTGCTCTCTGAGAAGAGTTCAAATAGTGAAGCCACCAAAGACAGGCACAGACTTCGTCAGTTCTGCTCATCTACATGCAATAAATGGGCTGGCTTGCCCTATATGTAGTCATGCCATATGGCACAGAAAGTGACTTTAACTTCAGTAAATGGCTCAGTGGCACATGCATTGGATCCGTGTTGGCAGGGCTGACACCGTATTAAGACAGGGCACTAAAAGTTGCTGACAGCACTAAAACTGATGAAGTGAGCGAAGGTCACTTTTCACGCTAATCCCATGGTTGAATATGCGAGCCGTGACTTCATTATTAAAACCAGTTTCTACTCTGCGGCTGAAGTGATGAAGTCTGTATTTGGGCTGTGTTAATGAGAAAGTTTTTGTGAAAGCATGTTTAAGTTCTCAGCAGTTACCCTTAGCTTTTCTTTTCTCTCTGGCTGAATCTAGAATGTCATTATACAGAATGTCATTATGCAAAAAATTTGGCACGCCCTGGTCAAATTAGACACACTCTACAAAGCACATCACTGCACATTTTAATCCACAGTTTCTGTTTATTTGCTGCATTAAAACAAATCTGCAAATATTTTTGTTCACACATTTTCTGTAAATTAAGTCAAATATTATTGATATTTTTATATATAGATAGATAGATAAGATACCGCCAAGATAAATTGCTTCTCAGACGCTTTTGCACAGCACTGTTTCTATAGCATCCTTTAGGCAACACTGAAACCCACCCAGTGTACTTTATAACAAGTAGGCAGGTATTTTGGATGTAGCCTCTCTCTTTCTCCTGCTCCTGTTCATTCTTCATCAGTCTCTCCTATCTTTCTCTCTCCATTCCGGCCACACAGTGTTGTGCTGCTGCTGACACAATAGCTGGAACATCCTCCCCACTGAGGGGCTCAATAGCCTATCCTGCCCCAGCTGAGAGTTTAACACTATGGGTTCTGCTGCTGCGCCTGGAGGATAAATAACCCTGCTTCTCTTATTAAAGAAATAGTCCAGAAAAATGACATTTATACTGTTGTTTCCCCCCTCATCACAAAGAAAGTGAGGCAAGTGTGTGTTAATGTAGGCATGCAGTTTGCACAATGGTGTGTAATAAGCAGCTATCCTCTGCTAGCTCCGTTAGTCTTGTAGGTTCAATGCAAAGCTAAGAAATCAAATAAATAAATAAATGAATACATACATAAGTAAATTGACCATGAAGGTGTTACTTAAAACCATCTGAAGCAACAACATAAAGCACAGCAATATATACAAACAGAAAGAGTGTAATCTTAGCCGACATAGGCATATTAGCTGACATTACAGAATTGACTGTTAGCATTCTCCTCTGAACATGCTGAGTCGTCCATTTGGCCAGTTGAAAAGACGTGACTCAGAGTAAACCCATGCTAGCTTTCACTTTCTTAGAGTTGGTGATATCATGTGATTGGAGAAGTCTTAGCTACGGAGAAAATCGGAGAAAATTTCATAGAAATGAAAAAAGGAGCCTGAATGCATGATACAAGATGGAATTGAGTTCAGACGTATAATAGAGGCAGAGAGAAAGAGGCTACACCATATTTTCTGAAGAGAATGTTTGGAGAAGGCCAGTGACTGCACATCTAAATCGTTTCATAAATAGACAGGTGGTTAGCAAGGTGCACTAATACTTCAAAACCCTATGTGTCTGACCCTGTGTGTCTGATCATGTTTTTACCATGTGTGCTTTAAAAACAAGTATAAGGACTTTAAAATCTATACTTAAAGACAGGAAACCAGTACTGGCCATTCAAACCAGGGGTATCGTGAGCTCTCTTTCTTGTTTGGATTAGAAGATATGCTGCTGTACTGTGTATAAATTGTAGAGGATGTGCTGTTTCTTCAGAAGCTCCATGAAAAAGAGCCTTAAAGTAATCAATTCTGCTTGAAATGCAGATTTCTCAGAGTTGAAAAGGCAACCAGCAAATTTCTAAACAATGAAAAACTACTGTAGTGATTGCATTTACGTGCGGGATTGAAACAGAGCTTGGACTCCAAAATTAACCTCCAGGTTACGCATCAGTTTT
The DNA here is from genome assembly GCA_037974365.1 of Hydrocynus forskahlii. Lineage (NCBI taxonomy): Eukaryota > Metazoa > Chordata > Actinopteri > Characiformes > Alestidae > Hydrocynus > Hydrocynus forskahlii. The sequence continues at coordinate 37,497,980 of JBBPCX010000001.1, forward strand.
GATTAAATTCCTCACCACTTTAGACACCAAGGGTCAGTCTTTCAGTTTTGTCAAGATTTAGCTGCCGCAAATTGATAGAATCCATGTCCAGAAATGTCTTAAGCTCTGAGTTTCCTATTGAAGAGCAGGGGGTTCTAACATGGAGGAAACCAAACTGCATGCTTTTGTATTTATGACTGTACTTCCTATGGCCTGTACACGAAGTGAGCCAGAATTCACAGTGAATGGCAGAGGGTCATGAACCTCAGTGGATGCAAATGGCCCTTCTTAGGGTAATCTTTGCAGACAATTAGAGGCTGTAATTATTGCATCATATATAATGCATGAATAGCATTTAGGGTTCATGAGACTGACTTAACGCACACAAGCGCATGCAGTCTGTTTTTCCCAGGGTGCAAGTGAACTTTCATGTTTTTATTGTATTGGTTTGTTGTTATTTCCATTTAATTTCATTGTTTTAAATATATCTAGGTCAAGGCCAAGTACCCAGATTTAGTCAATGTTTGTTTATTACATTTTTCACAACTCCAAACAACTACTTTGTCTCTCTCAGACATACACAACGTCCACATACAATAACCCTGTCTCTCCCAGACACACACTCATACTAACACACACTGAGCATGACATGTGGAACTGTAGAGACAAAGTTCTTAATGGAAATATAGTTTAAATGATGCTAGGCAAATGGACAGCCATCAGCTGCAATTGCATTTCATAGGAGACTTCAAGTGTACATACCTTGCACTTTGTAGTTTACAGACTGTAGTCCATCTGTTTCACTGCATCATTTATTAGCCCCATTTCACTATTCATTAGTGCTCAGGACCCCCACGGGGCCACCAGCAAGCAGGTATTCACCAGCTAGTCTTGCTCAGTGGTGGTCCTGTGAGGGTGGCCTCCAAATTATGTGACATCTTTTTAAATGGCAGCTACGCAACACATTTGGAGGAGAATGCTATCTGTCAAAAGGGAAATTTCACAGATTTTTCCACTGAATCTCAGCATAATTATATGATTGAGTTTTTTTTTTCACTTGGTTTAATGTGAAATGCTCCTTTCTAAGAAAAAATACGTAATCCTAATTTTTCATAGTGGTAGAATGAGAAACCAGATGAGAAGATTTTGGTTCAAAGTAAATTCTTGGCAGCAAGGTAAATGGTGGGCATTGTATGGCAAACTAGTCGCCATAGTCACCCCTATTTTATGTAACCTCAGGGGTGTGTCTACGGGGGGACTGGATGGATGGATGGATGGAGGGATAGATACTTTTTGCCCCCCCAGATAAGCCAAATGCCCACGTGATGTTCTGGTCACACCTCTGTGTAACCTATCCCAGCACGCATGGGGCAAAAAGCAGAGAAACATCCTGGAAAGGTCTTATCAGCATTACATATAGAAATGTGTAAATTCACTAATAATTTGGATTGTACAGCTACACTTATGTTGAAGACATTACAACATTGGGGGCAGCCGGTTTCCTGGTGATTAGGGAGTTGCCCCTGTGATCGGAAGATTGTGGGTTCAATTGCCAGTGCTGTTCCTGGCTGCCCACTGTGTTATTTGCTGAATGGGTTAAATGCAGAGAAGAATTTTACATTGTTCACGCTGCGTGCTGTGTAATAATCAGGGACTATTTTAAAAAACATGGTTCCTATTGCACCCACTGTAAAGAAAGTCACACTGAAGTGAACCTTTTCACACCGAATCACTATTTTGCAAAAAAAACCCTTTACATAAATATTGTGGACTCAATGCAACTAGTTGCTACCCACTTTTGCCAACTCTCTCACACACACACACACACACACACACACACACACACACACACACGGTGTGTGCTGAATGCCTTGGCGGACATTAAAACCTGCCAGGCGGCTTTGCTGAGAGCGGTTCTGCTTCAGCTGTGAGTGGTCCAACTTCGACGGATTCTACCCAGAGTGTTCAATTCTGAGTCCAAGGGCTTTACGCCACATTTGCTCTCGGGGTCTTTACTCTGGTCTTTAAAGCGTGACTCTGGCTCAACCAGAGAGTAAAAGACTTGGGGGGAGGTGAGCTGAACTGCTTCGAGGCATTCTAGTCACGTTTCTCAAGCCAGCGGAGAGCATGATTGAGTGGGAGAAATTCAGTGCCAAAGAAGCTGGTAGTGAGAGGAATACCATTGTGGGGTGCAAAATGCCCAGAATGCTTTGCAGCCAGCTGACAGAGAGGGCCGTGAGGAGTTTTGTGCGGTGTGTGATCCTTAAAGAACTCTGGAAATGCAGGCCAAGTAGACTACGGCCTTGGAGCTGTCTTTAATGTTGTAGCTGTTGCAGAGCCTTGCTTTAGCAATGCCAAGACTGATGCAAAGTTAATACCCAAGCGCGATTCTCGGTCAGATGGAGGACGGGTGGAAGTGAGGAGGATAAAAAGGTAGTAGACTTTTCGGAAAGAAGTGTTGGATGGTAAAACTTGAAGTAACGTGGAATAACTAAAAAATTGTTGCCAAGAAGTTTGAAAAATGTATTTGAAACCATCAGAAATTGACAATTTATATCAGATTTTTTGAAGGTTGGACAGCAGTTCTCAAATATTTTTCAGGCTCAGGTTGTATTCATACATAGCCTGTCTTACACGCTCAGATTTTGGCTTGAATTTAGCTCAATTAAGTCTTTCTCTCTGTTTTAACAACTTTTTAATGAGGCCCATTGGAGTCTTTCAGCGAGATCCTCTGAGGTCCATGAGGCCAGGATGAGAACCACACATTATGTTTTGTTTATTCAGGCTTAAAAGTTTGCAGTGTTGTTTAAAAGTATTTACTGATAGACCCATTTGTTAAAGCCATTAAAGGGAATGGTGTACTAATTGTACATGACTGATTATTAGGCTATTAGTATTTTTTGTGGTTAGGAGAAATTCCCCCCAAAAAGTATGTGTGTGTTTTTTGAATGGTCTTCAACAACAGCATATGTGTATTTTCGGTAGCACTTTATAATAATTACTCCCTATTAAGCATTTATTAAGCATTGGTAAAGTCTTAGTTAATACTTTGTTAATCATTTATTAGTAATTATCTCTTAGTTATTTCTCACCAGTTAATCATTAATAAACATATCTATTAATGTTTTGTGTGTGATGAATAAGTCCATCGCCATTTTTCATCAACTTGTGCATTTCAAACCTAGCACCCTCGTTCTATTAAAATTGATTAAAATTGATTTTTGGTGATTAAACCTGGCAATTTAATTATTATGCAATTAATTGTAACATCAGTTTTAATAGAAAAAGGGTGCTAGGTTTGAAATGCACAAGTTGATGAAAAATTTTGTTCTAAACAGAATAAAAATAAGTATTGAGGAGGTGAATAATTTGGATCAGGCGAGTTCATCGAGCGGATCCGGGGTCCATCCCTCACAAGGCTGTAGCACACTTGCCACCAGCATGTTAGAAGGGGTGAGAAAACATAATTTCTCTGTTTGGATATATTTATGTGTATATATGGAGAGATAGAGAGAGAGAGAACTTGAATACAGAAGGTAATCGGGAGTTGAGAGAAACTGGAGCATAAATTGAACTTGAATGTAGACGGATTTGGTAAATTGCTAATTACGCTAGCCTGCTAGGGTTAGCGTAATTCCTCCAGCTAAAATATTCAAATCAACTCTGCAAAGCCGGACCACAGAGTGTAAAAGTGGATTTGTGACTTATACATGGTTAAG
>JBBPCX010000001.1:37501777-37516371 GCA_037974365.1 Hydrocynus forskahlii
GACGAAGGCATTGATGCTATGGACTGGCCCGCCCGTTCCCCAGACCTGAATCCAATTGAGCACATCTGGGACATCATATCTCGCTCCATCCACCAATGCCACGTTGCACCACAGACTGTCCAGGAGTTGGCGGATGCATTAGTCCAGGTCTGGGAGGAGATCCCTCAGGAGACCATCCGCCACCTCATCAGGAGCATGCCCAGGCATTGTAGGAAGGTCATCCAGGCACGTGGAGGCCACACACACTACTGAGCCTATTTTGACTTGTTTTAAGGACATTACATCAAAGTTCTGTAAACATGGCACCCTTTCTCTTATTTTGATGAGTTGTCATTTCCTTTAAAATGAAAGAATGATATTTTCATTTGGAAATCAGGAGAATAAAAGATTAAACCTGAGAAGCTGAACATTTTTGTAGTGGTCTCTTATTGTTTTTCCAGGAGCTGTATTTTGCAATCCAAAATACTGACTTTTGACACAAAGTCCGACACAAGCCAATATGACCTAAAACACCATTGCATTTTGTCCAAACTCATGCACATTTTCTTGCTTGTGTTGGAGCAGCTGGAAGACACAGTGGAATAGATGCAATAAGGGCTCATAATGCCCCAGAATTTAATGTTTGATGTACGAAAACCATAGATTATCATGCAAACAATGCTTGGCCCAGCCCACTGTCTATACAGTCATGAGGAACATGGTTTAAAGGCCCAATGAAACAACAGAGTCATCAGTGAGCTCAAGACTAAACAGAAATTAAAGTTCAGTGATGAAGAGATAGAGGTGTTGCATATTGTGGTTGTATGGCATATTGCGCACCTTGTGTTCTTCTCACACATGAACATCCCAAGAGTTTAAACAGTGTTATTCTAAAGCTAAACATTCTTTCTGTATGTATTTAAGCGTGTGCCTCCATCTTACTGCTGTGTTGCTGCCATTGTAAAATGAGGTCTTTCAACAACACCTCTTTTGGGACCTGAGCACAATTTTACACCTGGCGTTAGAGGAGGAAGAATCCAGGAAGAACACACAGGCTGAATGTGTCCAATTTGCACTTGAAGGCTTAGTACATCAGAGGCCAGTGTCTATGCAGTGTCCATCATGACGTGCGAGTCTGTCCATGGTCTTTACCTTTGACTCCCTCTCCACTGCTTTTTAGCCCAGCCTTCCTTTTTCTTTTGTGTCTTGTCTGGTTCACACATACACAGAGCTTTTTTTTTCTCTCTTTTCTATCTCATCTTATTCTTTTCATTGCGTCTTAGATCTTGCGATCTCATAGAGTGTGTACGAGGGAAGTCTCTGATACTAGAGGGTATAACAATGTATCAGTGTATCATAATGCATCAATTCTACATTGCTTGAAAAAGAATGTGCTCATTTTATGTACTAATTTTCCAAAAAAGGGAAGAAACAGTCAAGGGGTTGCTAATTTGAAACCATGGCCTGCAGTCCAAGAGTGAATAACTGGCCCTGTTCTCTGGAATGACCTCTTTTCCCTGTCTCTCAATGCATCAACACAATGCATCAGCTGCAAAAGAATGGAGCTAGTGTAGAACCTGAGGAAGGAATCATTAGATCTAGCGCCTATTCATTTCAGTCGGATTTGGTGAATCAATCCCTGAACATGGGTGTCCCGGATGCTGGCCTCTTTGCTTCATTGGATCTTCCAGCACCAAAATTTGATAACATGAGTCAAAAATCGATATCTTCCTTATTACAAAAACAGCACAAAGAACAGTTTCTCCAGGAATCTGTAATCCTAAATTTCTACAGATGTATCCGGTTCTCGCAATGTAGCAAAAGCTCTCTATTGTGCCCATTATTTGCCTGTAAAAGGTACAGTTCATATATACATATACATAGATTTTGTTGTGAGGTTGTATTTTGTGTGAGTGTTTGTGTGTGTGTGTGTGTGTATTGACCTCGGTGGAGGCATCACACAATTTTTTCCCCAAATATCACTTAGGAGTCACTCAGTGCTATTGGATGTTAAATCAAAAGACATTTGAAAGTATGTTATTTTAATTCATTCCCTCATCGTTATGGTATAATTGCCTGTAGATATATGGTTCTCATCATTTAGCATTCAATTGCGGAAAAAATCTAATTATACGGTCGTTTGTACATCAGGAATTCAAAACAAGATGAGGAAATATAACAAGCACACAATCATCGCAAATCTCCTATGTGTTATTGTAACAAAGGTAGAAATACTGAGCAAAGTAGCTGGAAAATCAAAGCTTTTAGCCCTCAGTTATCATCACAAAGACTGCAAGATCCTGGTGGGACTGGAAGATTGTCAAAAAAAGAGAGAGAGAAGGTAATTTGGAGTGAATGTCAATGGAGAAACATGACTTTTGGCACCAGGCAGGACAGGACCGACACAATTTAGTCTCTAGGGCTAGCGGGGCAATCCCCTGGCCCTTGATAAAAAAGAAATGAAAAAGACATAGACATAGCAAGCAGGTGAGATAAAACTGGGTGAAAATTTTAAAAAAGTATTGATTTTACCTATGAACAAGTCACATTTGAACAACCAGTTTAGTTTTAATTCAGAATTGTTAAATGTTTGTTTCTTCTACTACCGCCATTATATCCTCAGATCTTGGAAGGTCTAGCAAGAATGGAAGGTCTTGCATGCCATGCAAAAATAAACTGATAATGTAAACAGTGTTTTAATAAAAACAACTTAAGCCTAGTTCAAAATAGCATCCTAAACTATGCGGTCCTCCTCAAATTGAGGACACCTTAGTGCCATCAATCACATGAATTTGGGCTCCACCATGATTACAAGCCTAATGCAAGTTTATTTAATAAACAGTTGCTCTTATCTGAACAGTTTATTCTCCCTATGTTGGCCAGACATCTGTAAACATAAGCAGCACCTCTAATTGATCTTGTATCAAGGAATTTTGGGCCACTGCTGAGTTGCATTCCTTGCTGAAGTCTACACTTTGGGTGAAAGGTAGGCGCTCAATGAGTGGACCCTTAAATGGCAAAAAGAAATAAGTCTCATGGTCCTTTCTCAGTTGTGGACTACAACTGAAATGGAATTTAGTGTACTTCTTGGAAAGGACATAAATGGTGAGGCAAGATTGTACGTTTGAAATCCTACAACCATCTGTGGCTGGGAGGTCAAGAGAGCCCAGTTGGCTTTGCTCTCTCTCAGGTGGGTGTGATGGCTCTCCCACCCCCCCATTACTTAACAATGCTACTGGAGCAGGGGTCTGTTAACTGATGTACCATAATTGGCTGTAAACAAGCCTAAAATGGGTGCGAGTTTATCTCCTACTATGTTCTAACTGGAGATTCAAATAACAGCGCAACTATTTGTGATTTGGTCTTTGAAACACCCCATACCCTTTTCTTCAGGGGGTTATCCTTAATCAAAGAAGTGCCCATTGTTAGAAACCCAAATTCCCATCTGAAAAGTCCAAGTACTTGAACAGATTACATGTACTGCTTACTTGCCCACCACTGTTAGTGTATAATGCTATTAATAAGGCCTTATTAAAAATGCAGAGACACTTTAAGTGCCATAATGCATGTGAGGCTTACACTGAAGCCATTCATAGTCTAATACATAGAATAAGCTACTATTATGTTGACAAGCACGGCCCAAAATAAGCACTTCATTTGCATAAATCCTTCATGTTACCTGCTTCATAATTTACAGTCACATATGAGTAATGGTTTATGTATGTGTAATTATAGAACAAAACCTCATTAAGGACGATTTCACCAAGAGCCTTGGTACACAAAACTTGTGACAATTAGCTCCTGCAGCTACAGGCTCTCTATATTCATTCATTCGGGTTTGTTCTATGCAAGTGGCATGCTTGATTACGGGACTGAAATAGATCATGTCTTATTTAATTAGAAATAGAACATCAGAAGCAGATTAGTCCTGGCCAGTGGCTCTCCCCCTTATTACTGTATGACCGTGCCATGAACATGAGCTATTCGACAGCTAACGACGGATTAAAAACAACCATCTGATAATTAACAGCCAGCCTGCAGAGAAAGAGCTCGGCGAACCTCTGATATGTTTTAATTAAACAGATTTATATAGCGTAGTTATTAAGCTAAAAGCTTCCTAATTGTCACATTGTTCCTATGAAGACAGTGGAAGAACACTGGGCCAAAGTCTCCAGTTGGTTAATCAGCTTCTATTTATGAGATACGATCCCAAAAGGTCAAATGCTTTGAACTGACATTATTGCTCTTCTAGAGGAATTATTGTGTTGTGGGGAATCAAGTAAATTGTCCTTGAAATGGCCTTGAGGTGTGTGATTGGAATGGTGAAGATAGGGAAAAAAAGCAAAGAGGATGGTGTGTATCCATGTGTATGAGTGATTAGGGCTTCTAAGTGGTCAACACAGCAATCCACTCACGAATGTACTGCATCACAACTGTGTACTTAGACTGGCTTAGAAGAAGAATTTGAGAACTCCTGCACCACCAATGCAATGGGCTGGTGCGGCAAAATCTCTAGATCTACAGAGCGATATATAGATCTATAGAGTTTGTACTCTATTATGTTTATCATTATAGTTAATCAACAACTGAATTCAGTTCAATGTGATCCAAATTATTTGGACAGTGCTCCTCGATAACACTAGTCTTTAAAAATCCCAGTTCGAGAATATAATCTGAGGAAGATAGCAGCAGAAAAGTGTAGGCTTGTAATGATACAGTCAGTTCAAACTGGTTTGCAATATCTGGGCTCATGGTTTGATACTATCACAATATGTTCGAGACTGAAAACAACTCAATATCCTTACAAGATTTCGAATACAATTTGAAGAAAAATTATGACTGTATTCAGGTATGGCACACTTTGACAATGAAACCAGACGTGAAAGAAGGTGATGTATGGCATAAATCTGCTACACTGGTCTTTGACTCGCACTGGTTGTACACAACAAATAATACAATTACATTAAATAGCATAATTCACAGAGTTCAATATCACAACATTTCAATACATTGTTATTTGATTGCTCTCTATCACAGCAGTCTAAGCCCCTCTTGGTAGATGTTAACTGCCATTAAAGCCTTGTAATCGCTTTCTCACTGACCTTCTCAAGAGATGTTGTACTTTATGAAATCACGGATAACTAGTTAAAGGGGTGGCATAAATTCTAATTGGTTTGGAATTGAAACTATCTGTTTAGGAATCTCCAAAGCAGATTTAACTACCAAAATGAAAAATGAATAAATGTCAACACCCCACTTAGCAAACCCCCCTCCCTGGGGTTAGAACCGCTGTCTTCAGAGCATATCAAGTAATGAAAACCAGGGTACTGATTGGTACTGACCACTGATAAACAAGGTAAAAGGGGTTTATAAATGATCCAGAGAAACAGATGGACTACAGGCTGTAATTGTGAACTACAAAGTGCATCTATTTGGGAAGTGGAGCTGATAAAATGGGTAGTGAGAGCAGATACAAGGTAGATGTACCTTATGGTAGCTTGTTAGTATATCTGTAATGGTGAATAAGAGAAGATATATGTGTGTGTTTGTGTGTGTGTGTGTGTGTGTGTGTGTGTGTGTGCAAACACAGTGGGTTCACAGTTCTAATGCATGATGAGATGAGAACAGCTTCCCCAGCAATACAGCAGCACTCCCACATCATGCAGAAAAGGAGAATGCAAGATGATGAGAACAGACATATTGTTTAAAATTAGGAAACAGAAGTGAAAGAGGGTGCAGGGCAAAAGTGAAAGACAAGCAGGGGGCGGCACGAGGCGAGTGAGTCAGAAGAAATAAAGAAGAAAAGGTTTGGACATACACTGAGGCCATTAAAGTAACCAAAGTGCTGAGAATAATCATAAATGCGAGTTCGAAGCAAAGTAACCTTCAGTTCACTCCACATTACAAGCGTGTCAGCGTTTTTGCCCAAAACCACATAGCAGGAGGTGTCAGGACACATCAGGTGAACACCTCACTACTAATTTCACATGCAGCTCATTTTCACATCATTGTCATCTTGAAGCGGTGCTCCCTAGACAGCGCTTCCACGCCCTTGACGATCAACATCTTGTTTGACTTCACTCTTGAAAGTAAAGGTTGCTGGCCTGAACATGAGGTTCCAGGAACAGTTTGTCAATAGTATGGACCCTTTAATGTCCATTGAAAGGTTCTTTAGGAAAATGAAAGTGATTGTTCCGAAGAATCTTTACTTTGTAAGGGATAACTGAATGTCTTCCATCTGAAGGATGCTGCTCCTCAAACCTCTACCTCTAACCTCCACAATCATTATTGAAGTACTCTACGGTTACTCTCTGTAGATTTTTTTTTTTTTACTGCACTGATACTTAAAACCATTAAAGGGCCTTGCTAGTGGCTTCAGAGTTAGCCCATTTTGGTTGCTTAGTAACACTCCAGCATGTAAGGCCTGTGTCCAATGCCACAGAGACAGCAGGCGAAATGGACTCAGTGAAAGGACTCGTCAAAGGCACAACGGAGCCCTGGACCAGTCAACGGTCACCAGTTGGCACAGATTAAATGCATGAAAGTTCAAAATGAGCTGTGGAAATTAAAAAACAGGACCAGCTGAGGCCGCGTGTTAACCGACTTCTCTTAAATATAAAACATGTAATTATGAATGTAATTATTTTGTAACAATACGGAAACAGTGAATTCAAAACAGGTTGTTTTTTTCAACTCTGTTTCCACATGCAGAGTGAATGATTATGAATGGCATTAACCTCTGGTTTGGCCATTTTAGTACTATGTTCCGTTATCTCTGAAGCCTGACTGCACTGCCTCTCTTGCTAAGAGTGTTTGCAATACGCTGCAAATTTTAAGATTAATTCGCGTTCATCTTGCTCTTTTTTCTATAAGCCCCTGCCCTCCACCTCCCACCCTAAAAGTCTCTTCTTGGCCTGGCTGTATCTGTGAGGAAATGTGAGATTTCGCAACAAACACTTTACCTGATCTGTCTTAACAGAGTGGCCTTGAACACACACAGCCTGAAAATGAATCTCACTTGTAAAAATTAAGATATTTTGACAAATAGGTTGTTTGCGACTAATTAGGTGGAGTGGGAGTTTTTGACAACATTCTGTAGAGCTTGCCCAACCTCACAGAAAGGTGCCAGAAAGGTTTTTTTTTTACATGATGCCAAAGATAAGAACCACACTATGCAATGTTTCTAGAAAACCTTTATGTTTCATGAACGTTCTGTAAATCTTTAAAATTTTTTTTTTTTTAACACAAAGATCTCTTTTTCAGACATGGGTCCTTAGGACTCCAAAATTGGTTCTTCCATAATGTTGCTCAAAGATCCATTCACTGAGCCTTTTTAATATGTGAGGAACCTTTGAAAGCTTGAAAAACCCTTTGGGGAACCCTTTTTAGGAATGTATTTAAGAGTGTATAATGATTTTAAACCTTCATAAGGTCCATCACATCACAAAACTTTTTTTGCAATATGCCCTTTATGAAGTATTTTAAGAGTATTCATAACATGTTCTTCATACTCATGAACCTCTTTTTTAAACAGGATCCTTTAGGGAACCAAAAGTGGTATTTCTATTGAATTGCTCCAAGTACCCTTCATGATTTGTGAATGTTTGAAGAGTGTAAAGCAGTGATCATCAACCGTGCTCCTAGAGATTTACCTTCCTGAGAAATATTTACAGTTTGTGAAGGTTCTTCATATATTTACATTTTGTGAACCTTCAAAAGGTTTCTTCAAACTCTTTTTTAAGGCACTTTTCCATGGGTGCCATGCTGTACCTAAACTATACTGCAATGTCACGGAACTTGCGACACACTTTGATTTTCCAGTGTATTTTAGCCCATTAATGGTATTTCAGACATGCCAGCAGTGCAATTCTCTTTTCATAGTTTATGGTCGTCGTCGTCCCAAAACTGCGCCCATGGAGTCACAGCAGAAATTTTTTTTTAAGACACACTTGTTATTGTGGGCTTTTATTATTATTTTATTTTTTATAGTCTTCTTTCACTTTTTTTTCAGACAAAAGTGGTCCTTCTTTTGCACTGCTGAAAGAACCCTTAATGGAATATTTTATAACATTAACATTCTATGAAGATTCTTTAAACCATTTGAAAGGTTCTTCACACTCACAAACTTCTTCATCTGCTTTAGGGGCTCCAACGCAGCTGTTCTATGGCATTACTCAAAGGACCTTCCGTGGCATGTTTTTTAGAAGCAGTAATTATGAAGTATGAATTTGTAGGCGGAGCATGGTCAGGTTAGTTTATCACACCTCACATCGCTATTGCAATATCCAACACTTTATGGGACATCATATTTTTTGGTCATGTTGTGCAGCCTTCCCGGAAAGCACACCGAAACTAAATTTAATGTCCTGCAAAATCACTTTTAGACCTACACCACTCATAGCCAGGACACATTTGAACTGTAAGCACTTAACAGCAAGCATCCTGGTTTAGCTGCTTCCCTTTATCTGAGTGAGACATCTCTTCGCTGAGGCTAACTGTGGCGTGCCTTCATGGCTATAAAGGGCAGGTTTATTTTTGAGGCAAAGGCGATCGCTTTAGCACTTTGAGGCTGAAAAATAGCTCAGGAATATCTCAGCGGCACTGCTCTGACCTTTAAATACCCTCCTGACATCACACACACCTGGCCCTCTGGGGTGTACGCGTGTATGTCTCTGTCTTATAATGCTGACCAGTTCAAAGCCGCGTGTATAGAAGACTTGACAAAGCGCTTGCTCTTCCATAGACTGGATATGGAAACTGCACGTCATCTATCAAGAGACTGAAAGAAAAGGCCGGAGAACACGACTTACAGGGTTGCCATGGAAATGTGTAAAAGCTGCATGTCCAGCAGAAGGCTCTAGCTAACCTTCGACCTTCAAATAGCCATGGAACATCAGGCGCGGAGTCTCCTACCCATGCTGTCTTGCTGTGCATTTACTGGCATGGGGTGTGTGTGCATTTTGTGATAGGCCCTGGTAATTAGCAGTGATTGCAGGATTACAGATAGGTGAGAATCATGCACAGCTAGAGACCTGAAATGTGCCATGCCCCTTCTAACCCCCCGCCGTACAATAGGCTCGCTAGAGCTGCTTAATATGGACAAAATCCACGCACACATACTAATGGGGCAGCTGGTGGCCTAGTGCTTAGGGAGTTGCCCCTGTGATCAGAAGGCCATGGGTTTGAATCACAGGACTGCTAGTAGCAACACTGAGGCAGCCTTAAACAAGGCAGAGAAGAATTTCATGCTGTTCACACTGGGTGCTGTGGTGTGTTCACGTATGACAAATGGATGCTTTACCCATGTGCTTAGAACATCTTAACGTACCTTACCTTATCTTATCTAATATTTTGATGCCTTGATATGAATGTATCATTATTTTTGGTCTGCGCTGTCTGACCTAGAGCCTTAATCTGGCCTGAAATTTTGATCAAACCCTAATACAGCCTAATCATTTTTGGCCTGTGTCTCAAAATGCCCTATAAAACTTGACAGGATAGCACTGGTAACCGTGCAGTGATTATCATAGCACACATTAAGAAGTAAAACAACAAAATAAAATGTTATGAAAATTAATCCTGCTTCATTAAATCCCGCTTTAAATTTATGTTGCTTTTTAATGTATTTTGTAAGAATTGTTAAAGTCAGCTTCGCAGTGTATATAATCCATAAATGGCTACTGAGCTGATAAAATAACCTGCTTTGAATTGAGTGTTGTGTGATTTGCTTCTTTTTAGCCTACAGCAGTCTAGCCTGCTATCTGAAGTGCTACACTATGGGCTTCTTTCTGAATAAAACACAATACAAGGCAGACTATCAGAACACAGTTCACTGACATGAACTGGCACTTACGAATCAGAGAAAACCGCCATGTCATATGTAGTCCCTCAAGGGCCTGTTCAAACTGTACATGCTTCTTCTTGGTCTAATTCCTAAAGAGAATGATGTGTCCTAACATATGTATGCAGATGACACTCAGATCTCTCTAACTATCTCACCAAGTTACTTTGTTCTAATAGATTCATTGTGCCGGTGCCTTGAGAATGTACAAAACTGGATGCATCAAAACTTTCTCCAATTAAATAAAGACAAAACAGAGATTATCCTGTTTGGAAATAAGGAGGGAAGATCAATTCTTAGTGCACACCTTGGTCTGAAGGACAAAGGAAGGAGAACTTGGTGATGGTGATGATGATGATGATGATGATGATGATGATGATGATGATGATGATGATTTATACCCTTAGTGTGGGTAGGCAGGTCTGTGACCAGCGCTTTTTAGCTGCAGGACCGGATGGCTGTTGCCTACATTGGACTACCTCCACATTCCCTCTCACCCCTCCCCTGTTGCAAGTCATGTTTTAATGATCATGTGTTTATGTACTTTATTGCTGAGGTGTTTTTTTTTTCTCTTCTCACACTGCCCTATTTGAAGGACAGTCTCTCCTCCTCTCTCTTCATGTATTCTACATTTCCTTATTTCCTCTGCTACCTCTTGACTGACTTGTCTATCCCCCAAAAATGTGATGTTTGTGTATACGTATGGTCGGAGGGCTCCAATTTCACTGCATGTAACAGTGTAAGTGACAAATAAAGGCTTTCATCATCATCATCATCATCATCATCATCAAATGCTGCTGCCAGAGTTCTAACTAAAACTAAGAAAAGAGAGCACATTACTGCAATCCTCAGGTCCTTGTACTGGCTCGGAGTTTGGTACAGAATAGATTTCAAAGCATTACTCATTGTGTTTAAATCACTCAGTGGTTTGGGCCCTACATACATCTCAGATGTGTGTATGAATATATTCCTGGTACATCTCTTAGATCTGCAGAAGCAGGTCAGCTAGTGGTGAGGAGCTCTGAAACTAAACATGGTGTAATGGTGTTTAGCCACTATGTAGGAACAAACTGCCCATCAGTATCAGATCTGCACCAGCTGTAGCATTAAAAAGCTACAGAAACTGCACTATACTTTGCCCTCTTAAACATTTGCACTTCTATTGAACTTTCAATATGAAATCATTTAAAAAACATGCATTAATGCATGATGAAATAATTGTTGGCGTTAAGCAAATAATGCCCAGCCCTAATTCTTTTATTTCATTTATTTTATTTCTATTTTATTTCTATTATCGTATTCTATCTTATTCTAATTTATTTTATTTAATATTTTATAATCATGTGGTATTTAAATGAACTTCCATATTATGCTCTTCTCACACTTTGCAGTGCTGATTACTTAAAGCGAGAGGGTGGTCTTCATTTGTTTTAGCCTAAGAAGTAGAACATGTTGCGATATGCAATAGAACATGATGTAATAAAAAATAATTTTGGCCTGACAAATGAAAATATCTCACACATATTTCCACATATTTCTGGCCTTGCTAAAAAGGAATGTTATTTTGCCAGTTATCATATAAAAAAACACACACATATTTTGCCTACGTTTAGTCCAAGCAGCTATTGGTAAAAAGTACATTTTTAAAACAAAATCGTGTATCTCACAACTGTTGGAATCCCAAGAAATTTGAACGAAGGCAATGGAAATGTAGTATGACACCATGTATTTTCGCTCATTTTAATTAGCTGAACTTTTAAGCTGTCATCAGTGTCTTCCTGTTTCCCTGGGGTATAAAAATGAGGTTCGAGAGGGCCCAAATCCTTTAGTCATCCACCACCATGTCATGTCAGGTACACTGGGAAGACACAACTGCAGGAATCAGCCTTCGTTTCTTAAAACAAATTTAATGAACAGAACAAGACGACTGAGCTCACTGAGCTCCCAACATGAACATAAGAGTCAACACAAGTATTAAGTGATTCCAGGAGGACCTTCACTCCTGTGCAAAAGGACCCACGCCCAAGGGAGAGAAGACTTGGTCTCTTGGCCGAGCTACAGTTTATGTGGCCGGTTCGGTCAGTCTAGAGCATCCACTCATAAGCCACTGTAGAACGGCAACACACCTCACGCTTGCTGAGACAAAGGGAAGCAAACACAAGGGGATAAGTCACTGGTACTGAACAGAGTCCTGTGGAGCCTCTAACCACGGTCCATTGGCTGAGGAGAAGGCAGCACTACCACTGCCACTGAGCAAGCCATCCTGGGTGTAGAGCTCAGGGGAGCATCCTTCACACAGTCCAGCGACAGAGACAAAGACACAAGTGTAGGAGTAAACACAGATAAACATTCAGAACAAAATGGAACTCTTTGACTCCAAATACTGAATGTGGGTTTTGTGTAGAATTAAAGATGACTACAGAGGAAAGTATCAAATCCCAAGTCTTAAATATGTAGGATCTTAGATTCTGTCGGGTTGCTTTTCCTCCACAGACCCTGGCAGTGTTGTTCACATACATGGCATCATGGATTCCAGCAAGTACCAGGAGATCTTAAACCAAAATATGGCTGCCTCTGCCAAGAAGCTAAAACCTGGTCATGGTAAGTACTTTTGGATTCCTTGGTTGGCTGGATATCCCAGCAGGACAATAATCCAGATCACACATCAAAATTCCCTCAATGGTGAATAAAAGAACACAAAACCAAGCTTTGGCCATTGTCGTGCAAGACAAATGATCTAAATCCAGCTGAAACCTGTGGCCTGAGCTCAAGTAGAGCCTGCCATAGAGAAGAAACAAGAACTAAGATTCTGTATTGAGGAATAGTCCAAAAACCCTTCCTCAGGTCTAATAAAACATTGTAGGAAAGTGTTGGTTAGGATGATTACAGTACACAGCAGACAAATACTGTGAATGGCCACAGACCTAATTCGCATATTTTTTTTTTTTTAGGCTTCAAACTCAATCCTACTGCCATTATTCATTTACATGACCCAGTATTTGTAAACTTTACTCATGTTTATTGATTGCTTATTAAAGTGATGAAATTGCTTAGCTGTCAAAAAGGGATGCGCGTGTGTGTGTATGTGTTTGTGTGTGCGTGCACACTAAAGAGCGAACGCGAACCAAAGAGCAAAGTGAAAGGTCATCACCATTCAGCTGTCACTCAAAGTGGTGTGGAATCGATCTCAGAAGGGCCCGCAGTCAGACAGGAGCACTGAAGAGAAATCAATCAATCCTAGAGTCACCTCGAAAACGATCGTAGACTTAGTACAGGGTAAGAAGGAGCAAGTGATGTGATAACTGTTTGATCAACCTGGTCTCACACCTACAAAGGTCATCTAATAGCTGTGGCTTTCCTTGGTCTTGTTGCACAAACCTACCTTAAGACTACATGACATGGACGAGGCAATGCAATGTATCGCAATTATGACATACCTCGTAAGCCTTTAAAAAAACAATAACGTGACAATCAATAATGTGACATTGTTAAAGAGGGGTCTACTGAAAATGGTACAAAATATAACTACTGGGAGTCATTCAAAACACTTACCTGGACCTGTAATAGGTCAGGATGGGAAGATTTATTTGCACATTTTTACACTGGACAACATGGTCATAACTGTCATCCTCAGTATAGTGCGACCCTACCTTACAGAGTGTCTAAGAGCACACATTATGGCTGCTACTTTACATTGAGCATTTGTTGGTTTGTTTTGTATCTGGCATGTTAGCTACTTGGCATGGTACTTACTGGCCCGTGTATTTGTCTATTGTTAACTGAGAACTCATTGAGAAGACCTTGCATCACAGCAGTGATGACTGACTGGCCCAAGATAGTTTTCACCGTGATAATCTAGTTCAACTGGACCCACGTCATTTTACATTGTTGAGTGACTCTTTACAGTGATAGCAGAGTCTGATTGGGCCATAAGCCAGCTGACTCTCCACTGTGTTGGTTTGACTGGGCTGCAACCTAGAAAACGGTTGCACCACAGAAGTGGAATTAGACTGGTGCACAAGCCAGAAGAGTTGGACTTGGCCACAAGCCACCATTAGCGTAGCTTGACCGGGCCAATGTGGCTCTTGTTTGCTGATGATTTGTTGGAGAGGTGTGTTGTTGGAGAGGTAAAGTATGATTGGGTTTGAGCAGCACAAGATTTCCCTGGGTTATTTTTTGTTGTACAACACCTTGATTCATCAAAACACCCACCAAAACACTCATCTGGACTTGTGACTGGTCAGGATGCTCACAGCACATAGTGATTTGTTAAAGAGCTCTGAATATTGTGGCTTTCCTTGGTGTCAGTATTGCAAAAGCCAAGAGCATGATCAAGATGAAAAAATGACAGCTTGCTTGTTAGTCCAAAGAAAACAAGATGAATGGATCTGGTGGAAAACAAAAGGTCTGTGAACAGTGCTTCTTGCCATCAAGGCCAGTCTCACAGTTATTGTATGTTTCTTCATTGACTTGAGAATATACATACCCTGAGTTGTGACAGGAGAATGTAAAAATGTTTGACAGCAGTTTTGCTCAGCGGTAGAAAACCAGCAAAGCAGCTGCAACAAATCGATTGCACAAAAACAAATAATGGCTAATGCGAAAAAAATCAACTGCCGACTGAAAAGGTGCTCTTTCAGCAGTGTGAGAAGATGCAGTGACAGCATGTCTTTTTTGTGCACTGAGCCAAGATTAGGATTCACACTTTCATAGTAGTGGCTCGGAGTGTGTGTGTGTGTGTGTGTGTGTGTGGGGGGGGGGGGGGTGGGGGGGG
>JBBPCX010000001.1:37523919-37542652 GCA_037974365.1 Hydrocynus forskahlii
CCCCAAAAAAAAAATTTACACAAGCAAAAGGAGTAATGGTGATGGACTGACACTACAATAGTTAGTGAAGGCAAAGTCATTAAATGACCATTGGCCACTCTGTCCGGGCTCACTGAATTGTTAGTCATACAGCCATGTACAGCTGGCAGTGGGACGTTAAAACTGCTCCACCAAGAGCTAATAAAAAGGCAAATCTTCAGGACTAATTTCTTAACAGTAGTTGATAAAAACACTAATGAATTCATGTGAACCGATTAACAGATTTTTAAAAAGTGCTTAAAATGTTCATGGAAACCTCATTGTGAGGTGTTTTTATATCTCCATTTTGAAAGGGTATTGACATTTATAGCTTGAAGGCCTAGCTCTGCTAGTCAAAAATTTTATACTTGAAAAATTGTTTTCTGCAACATTTAACCACATTAGCTAGTTCACTGAATCCTGGCAAGTTTTGCACATTTATGCTTTCCTTGATCTTAGATAGCTTACTGGACTTGTGAAGGGTTTGATGAGTAACCCAGTGGGTTTAATCAGATGTAAGAGTAGGGAAACCACAAAAACATGACAAAGTCTCTGGGACCAAAACTGTGAACTGCTTGATTAGTCCATGCAGAAAAAATGCCTTTCTATAACCCGCCAGCATGTTTGTCATATAATTCAGGACCATGGAGAGCGGCATTGTTGGAAAAAGGGCCTTGAGTTCATCTATATTCTATGCATGACTCTAATTTGTTAAGGGCTTTTCACAGTTTATGGATGCTCAGTGGGTTGTAATCCTGTGGGACAAGCTCTTATGTCGAGAGCAAAAGACAGGAAACCGACATATCAAACAAAGCTTTGCCCACTGTATAACTTCATATTGTTCTTCAAGAGATGCAGCATATTGTCTTAGCCATGGAACATACAAGTGTATTTCAGAACACATTTTTCTTCATTAGACAGTTTATTCTCACAGGACCAAGCCTGCTAGTGCCTAGAATCAGAACCAAACACAGCCAAGTAGAATTTTGAGCGTCTGATCTGTGCCAAGAACCATGTTTGACTTGTGAATGAGAGGAGCCTTTTAAAGGTTTAAAGAACCTTCACATCATATTAAGATTATACACTCATAAAAATAAAGGGCCAAATTCATTTACTACATATAAACATTTTTGAAATTATATGTGTGAATGTGAAGAACCTTTATAAAGTTGAAAGAACCTCATGAAAAGATTCGAGGATTGGTGTGAACTCAGGCATGCCAAAAGGACTTCATTTAGTAATGCCATATAAGAACCAGATTTGGTCTTATGAAGAGCCACAGGTAAAAGAGCCATGTATATGGAGAAATTTGGATGTTCTTCACATAATGTAAAGATTCTAGACCAGTTAATGTGGTTCTTCCATGGTGTCCTGGTCAAGCAATGTAGTTCGAACCATGTAAAATAATTATGTAGATGCTTAGCTTTTTTGGTATTGAGAATCTAAAGTATCAGTCTAGAATCAAAATCAGCACCAGAATCATAAAGCTTTATTGATCCCAGGGGAAACTGCTCATGTAATGACTGCAAAGACACCCAGGGACACATAGACAAGAACAATATAACATGTAACGTATAAATAAATCCAGTAAAACATCTGCAGAAAGAACTCAATATGAAATACACTATGCTATATATACAAATGTTGGATATTAATACTATGGATAAGTAAATCTAACAATGTTTACTTCAGTTAATTAATGCAGCTTGATCCAGAAATCTACCTGTAACATCACTGTGCTACTTTGTGGAGCTTTTTAATTGTAATGAAGTGAGACCATTAAGCCGAATCTCATTAGGTGGCAGAAGCCATTAAACAAATTTCCATATGGGTTGTAATTCAGGTACATCAGCAAAGGCTCAATATGTATGAGTTAATCTGCTGGCTGGCCCAGTCATCCACCTCCACACTTAAAGGAAAGACAGCTAGAGAGCAAAGGACCTACTGAGGTCATTTGAGAATCCCATGTCAACGTGTAGGAACAGATAGCACAGAAAAAACACGTCATAACACTGGACAGTTGGATGACAGTTTTTATTAGTGATTTTCAGAGTTGTCGGATCCTGTATTTCAAGTAAAACGGCCCCTTATAGTCATGCATAAACACACCATGGCACAGCACACAGTGTGAACAATGTGAAATACTTTCTCTTCATTTATCCCATTCACCAAGAGCTCAAGGGTACTTCAGTGGTGCCACTAGCGGTCATGGGATTCAAACCCACAACCTTCTGATTGCAGGAGCAACTCCCTAACCACTAGGCCACCAGCTGCCCAGTTTATGGTTATTCTGTAAGTCTCGCCTTTGGAAAGCACAATGCTAAGTAGCTTAACACAACGTTGGTTAGCTGAATAACAGTATTTATTTGTCAATTATGAATTTGCAAGGGCATGCATTTGTTTTTATGCATTTCAGCCAATTATTTTCAGCTATTCTTTGAGCTAACATGTGGCTTAGATTTATGCTAGGTCATATCTCTGATCATATTTGTATAGCATAATGCTAACTAGCTGTGAGAACACACGTTTGTATTATTGTGTGTTTAGCCATCCTTTAATTTATTTTACGCTAGCATAAACCTATGATCATATTTGGATAGCAAAGTGCTAGATGTATATAATGCTACATTACAATATTTACTAGTTACTTATAAAGTTGTGAAGACATGTGTATGTTATTATTGCCAGTTTTAAGATAAATGTGTCTTTAACCTCTGTTTTAGTGGCCGTAGTAAGTGATAGAAAGTCGGCACACATATAGATAGCATGAAGCTAGATACTAGATGTAGTTTTAATCATTTTAGGAACATATAATACAAATAATTTACCCAACTAGGCCATAAAACCTGGCCAGCAAAATGTTAGATAGAGGAATAACACTATTTATAGACAAACTATAGACTTCATGTTTCTGTTTTCTTTTTTTAAGATATTGTAAGCTAACAAGTTGTAGCAATTGCAGGAACAAATATTTTACAATCCTAAGCCATAAAGAAGGACCATGTCTGAATGCAATTAAACAGTTAAACAGTTGTCCTAAACCTCTATTGAAAGGTTTTCTGGACAAAAATGTAGTTTTCCATGGCATGGTGTCAATTATCTAGCATAATGCTAGCTATTTATAAAAAATGTTGGACAGCAGAATGACGATATTTATTAGCAATCTGTTGTGGGTTGATGTGTTTACCCTCGTTTTCTGTTTTCTGACCATCATTTAAAGCTGTTTTACACAACTGGTCATGAAGCAGGACTAAGCTCCAAATGTTTGCTTGTCTGTTGACATAAAACAATTCTTCCTTTAGAAAATGAAATGTTTGGTGCTTATGTGCTGGAGAAAACTAGTAAACAGTTTTGGGTTTTTTTTAAGCTCTAAAAATGATCAAACCAGAGGGTTAAGCTTGTGAACTCTAATGACTGACAAAATCATTTTCACTCTAGAAGCCCACTGCAACTGCTCACATTTGTCAGAGCAGATTCACTCTTATGCCTTATCACACTGATCCCTCTCAGAGGGGCTTTCTCATGTCTGCTAGTCTTCAAGAACCTCCCCTCTTCCTTATCCCCCGCCCTCCCCCTCCCCTCAAAACCAAGGCAGTGCCATTCTTAATACACCAAGCTGGAGTTTACAGCACAGCTGGAACCGAACGGACCTCAGTTGAGGCAGTGAGGTAATGAGGCAGTGAGGTAATGAGGCAGTGGGGTAATGCTACCTTGGGCACGTCTCCATTCAACCAGGGTGCAGAAACAGCAGCCAAGGGTTTGCCACGCATTCTGCCGAGCAGCTTTAACATTTCAGTCACGTTCAGGAGAAAGTTAGGACTCTGTGCTTTCTTTTTGAGTGGGGTGGGGGTGCAGGGGGCGGGATTTGGGGGGCTGGAGTTAATCCCGCCATGTACACTCAGTTTTAGCCTGACAGTCCCTTTGAACAAGCAATGAGTCGATGTGCGTTCAGAAGAAATAGCACCTTCACTGAGCCTTTTCTTTTATTAATTTATTTTTTATGAGTAGAATTGTAAAAAGATCATAAGCCCCTTCACACACACACACACACACACACACACAAACACACAACATAAAATAAATGATAAATAATAACAACAAAGAGGAATGCATAAATCAAGATAAACGAAAAAGGAGCAAACACTAAAAACAGTTTAAAAATAATAAAAAAGGAAAATAAATTTGTGAATGACTCTGAAACTGCAGTAAAACAATTTTAAAAAAAAATAAAACGAGTAAATCAAAGCAAAATAGTGATTAAAGTCTGCATTAGGATACAAAAAATATTGTTTAAATGGGCTAAAAATCAGCATTAAAATACATTTTGAATAAATAAATAAATCAATCAATCAAGGGGTAAAAAAACCAAACAATCAACTTTTCGCTCTCCAAAACAGCAATACAACACCACTTGTGCAGGCGAGACCCTCGCGACCCCCTGGAAACGCTCTGCACGCGCTAAATGCTAAATGCTTCGCGCGACCAGGCGGGCAGAAGTATCTACACTGCACGCGCCGCTTTGCTTCCAACCCCCTCCTGCTCCCGAGCTCTTACCGATGTGGATGATGGAGTCCGCCTGCGCCGCGTGCCACTGCAGGAGCCACAGACATAGGCTGATCACGAGCAACTCCATCTCCGCGTCTCACGCCGGTGTAGGCTCTCATCCACGCGCCCCGCCAAATCCAGCTCCGCGAGACGCGGACGAGGAGAAAAGAATAAAAAAGAAAAAAAAGAGCGACCACAGGTAGCACGCGCGCTTCTTCTGCAGCTGTAGGGTCCAGACAGTCTTCTGTTAGAAGAAAAAAGAAATAAATAAACAAATAAACAAACAAACAATGTATAATCTCCTGTAGTCTCGTGAGGAAGGACGGGAGGAAAAGCAGCACGAACGACTGGAAATCAAGCAAGTGACGAGTCCTTCTTGCACGCGCCTCTCCACCTCTCTCTCTCTCTCTCTCTTTCTCAGTGTGGCTCGGATACAGCAAACTGCGGAGCAAAGAGGGGACCCCCCCACCAACCTCTCTCTCTCTCTCTCTCTCTCTCTCTCTGTATCTATCTCTCTGTCTCTCTCTCTATCTCTCCTTCTCCCTCCACTATCCACGAGAACGCAACAGGATGGGTTTTGGGTGGGTTTTTGGGGGGTTCTTCCTCCACTGTGTGATGTGGAGCCACAGGAACGGAGGCGTCCAGGGGAAACAGAAAGTGTCCAAGCCGGAGAGAGAGTGCCTAGCGAAGGGCAGAAGCTCGGGCAGCACTCGCTAATTCACTCCGGACCCCCAAACCATCTCCAGTCTTTAAGGCAACCCCCCTTTTCTTTGAGGGAGGAGGGGGGTCCGGAGTGAATCAGCGTGTTCTGTCCGAGCTGCTGTTTGGCAAAGCAACATGCAAAACCTTCGAGAACTATAGGACCAAAGGAAAAAAAGTTCACCTGAAACGTTTCGTGCACTCTCACAAGTGGACCCCCAAGCGAAAGGAAAGGTGCTGGATATGGAAAAGAAAGAAGAAGAGCGAGAAAGTGATGCAACTGCTTGTTGAACCTCTGCGTTGAAGGAGCGAGAAGTGGTCTGTCTCCGAATGCAGGGTGGCTTTTCTTCACTTCAGACGATCAGACGAATGGATCTGCAGCAAGAGTGATGACCTTCGCCTTACAATTAAAGGATATTTCTCGCGACTACTCAAACGGAAATATCTCTTAATTGTCAGGCTAAGGCTGTCGGGGGCGCCTGATTTCAGCACCAGGACGGTGGACAGCTCCAGCCCTACCGGGACTCAACAGGCAGCAGGGTTTCAGCCTGGGGAACCAAAGTCTGGAGGCTTTAGACAGAATGGCAAGACTGTTTTTGAATATTAAAAAAGAGAAAAGCTTACGGTTTTGTTGTTTCATCTTTACAAACATTAATATTAATATGCTATTGTATATTGTTAAGGCTAAATGCACAAATGCATTCATCATTTATCACATTTACCAGTACAGCAGAACCACTTTCACCTTTCATTGTAATTTTAATATGTGATATTCTTGTTCTGTTCTTTAAAATGTGCTCCAGTGTTTCTTTCGTTCTCTCTCTCTCCCTCTGTCTCTCTCTCTCTCTCTCTCTCTCTCTCTCTCTCTCTTTCTCTCTCTCTTTCTCTCTCAATTTCTTTCTCTCTCTTTTTAAATTATTGTATTATTATTATTTGGTATAGTAACAGTAGTGCTCTCCTCAGCCAGCTGAATTGCTGAATGCTTGTCCCGCTGTAATGGTTAACCTTCTGTCCCACAAGTGCTGGGGTGGGAGCAGCATTTAATATGAATAAAGTGCCACCTCTGGTCACACCGTGCCATTACAACAATAGTACACCTGTCCAGCTTCTATTTACATGACTGATATTTCTGAACAAAAACCTGTTCTGTGCTTAGCACCATTATTCATCCTTTGCCCAGGTCTGAAACACTTAACATGTATTTATTTATTATTATCTCTTGGACTGATATTTTTCAACATTCTATATAATTCTATATATAATTTGTACACTGGAGGGAAAATGCTGGTGCTTGGAATGTGCATGATTAACTGTGAACAAAATAAGTTACATAAGCCAATTAATGCTAGTAAAAAGCAAACTTAAAGATCAATGCAAACTCCAGTGTTTAACTGGGTGTTGAGTGAGCTTGTTAAACCGGCTAAGAGGTTTGATTTAGAACAGTCTTTTATGTTATTTTAATTAAAGAGGACTGTCCTTGATAGATTTCCTGACACTTAAATTATGTGAGTTTTTACCACAGAGTCAAAATTAGCAGCCCTAAAGCCTGCCGGAAGGTGGAGCTTCCCAGCATTTTTGCCAGTTTTATGTGTTTCAGTTTATTAGCTCTTAGTTTTATTTATTCTCAGCAGTTCAAATAAAGTTCATTTTTGGTTACAACATGTTATCTTCATGCAAACTATGAATTGTAGAGTGTTTAAAAAAAGGACGGTAACCTGAACTGAGAGATTCCAGAAGTTTGCATTTGGATAGTATTTGAACTCAGTTGTCTATTTAACAGTGAAATAAACATTCACAAGGAAGGATTTTGCAGAACAAATGACTGAAATCTCAATGTCTTCTGTTTGTTGAGAAAACACACAGCCATGTTATTATAAACATTTTTCAGGGCATTTTTTGTACAAAATCAAGCATACATCCAAATCCTTCTATAAAGTCCTGCAGAACATGGTAAGGATTTAAGAATGGGCCTCAGAAATTCATTAGATAGCGAAATCTCAGATGATACAGAAGACATACTTAGATATTGTAATTTGGTTCTACAGGAAACTAGCCTTTTAGTGACATAAAAAGAAATATTCAAAATTTTTGGAGCTTTACAGTTAGAAGCGAGTGGATGTGAATGAACTAAACACAATAAATTAAGTACATTTCTGTTTGGTTTTAAAATAGTCATAAATGCATTTTAAGAGAAGACCTGTTACAAATGTAATTGATCTAAAAATCTTTGGAGGGACCAAAATGGTCATTTCTGCATGTAAAGTCTTGTTTTTATGTGAAATGTTTGGTGTAAACAGTGATATGTCCATTAATAATGTATAAGGTACTCATTTACGACAATCAATTTTCACGAAATATCTAAGAAGTCACTGATATATTGTTCTAATTAAAGGTTTAATTACATTGACTCATTGTGTCTTACTGTGCATGTTAGGAATAAACAACTGAAAAACTAACATTATATTCTAAGTCATTCACATTGAAATCAATCAAACTGTCAAAATGTCTGCATCAGTCAACCATTGACCTGTAAATAAAAATAATAGAAGTGAAACATTGATGTTTTATACATTTTATTTTATATATTTTATGTATTGTATGTACAGTATGGAAACAGAAACAGTATGGAGGAAGTTATTAAGCAAAGTCCTACATGTCAAATAAATGAGAATGAACTGTTCTTTTCCAGGTCTCATGGGGTTTCATCAGACACATACCCAAATAAATTAAGTCTGTTGTATGTAAAAGAGAATATATTCTATTAACATTTGTTGGCTTCTGGCTCCATCTATTTGCATACTGGGCATCTTCCCTCTTATTTTACTTTTTATTACTGCCTTGTTTTTGCCCTGCCTTTCCTTGGACACGCCTTTAAATAATGTTGTGTGTTTTGGTTAATTGCCTAGTCTTGTTATTCTTGGCTGTATGAGCGGAGTTCCTGTATTCTCCTGAGTGTTGCTCTAAACACTAAAATTACACTGACCACTTTCAGTCCAACACCACTGAGATAAGTTGGCCCAAGGTATGAAAAATTAGTTACAGTACATTAAGTACATTGCGCAGATTGAGTCAATTTTTGTAACTTTGGAGCAAGAAAATTGCTTAACTTTAAAAAGAAGAAAGCCATTTACCTGTGCGGAGATCTCTTCCATAATTCAACAAAGTTGAAGCAAAGAAAGGTTTTTTTTTAATGTACCTTGAACCATAATAATGAACTGAATCATAGTTCAAATCAGTTGATAAACTACACTTGAAATTAATTTTAAAAAGTGATGGAATTGTACAGTGTAGCAATTTTCTAGATGTGTAACTTGTTTCGGGGTACATGGTCAAGCTGTTGAAGCTGACAAGCAGCGAAGAAATTATTGTCTAGCAATTGAATCAATGCTTCCAGAGGCCTGTATGCATGTTTTAAGAGCAAAATGAAAGTGAAACAGTAAAATGAAATGATTTCAGGAGCTCAGGAGCCGTTCTGAGAGCTGTTTTGAAGTTCCTCCTCTCATACTTGGATCATATTTGAGTGCACTGCAATCAGTACAGATGGGCATTTTAGCTTCTTGTCCTTTCAAGTATCTCAAGCACACAGAATTTGCTTTCACCTTCCGTGTTCCATCCACCATGCATAAATCGGGGACAACCCATTCATTTATTGCCTTTCCAGTCAAAACAGCCATTGTGTACCATTAGTTCCTTGTTCAGCATTGGAAACATATAGTTAAAAGAAAATTACACAAAGGCCTCCAGCAGATAAATACAACATCAAATCTAAGACTCCTTATACCTTGCTGCCACCCTCAGTCTTCAATCATTCCAGCCTGAAACCCAGCCAGATACAGCAGTGTTTTTTTGTTCCTTTTAGGAATAAAGCATGGTTCCAACAGTTGTCACTCCATTATTACCAATAAACAATACTTAAAGGGCCAATATCATTCAAGCTTTTTCTGACATTAAAGTGTATGGGTATGTGAATACTGTTAAAGTGAAGTGCCATTCAATCCCAGGCAAAATTTTGAATCCACTGATTTTGGGATGTCACAGAAACAATATATGTTTGCTGTTTGGCCTCCCTCACCACCCATTGACTGTAAAGTCAAAAGAAGTGTTTTAGTTCAGACTGCTTCTTAAAAGAGACACAATAGAGGGTGGCCAATCAAAATCCAGCTCATTTACATTCAGTGGGGGCCAAAAGTCAGAGACCGCTAGTGAATATGAGTGAAAAATGAATTCTTTAAAAAAATGCATACATTTTAGAATGTATTATATTAGTATGTCCCCATTTGCTGTAATGAGTTTGCTTGGACACAAGTTTCTGCAAAGTCTGAGGATCGATGCTATCTCAGCATAATTCCACATTATTCCTGAATGTTTGACTGTCTCTGCCTTCAAGCACCCCTATAAATGCTTGATTGGTTAAGTGATTTTGGAGAAGAGTCCATGAAAGGTATTGCTCCTTGATCGTTGGTCTTTAAGTAGTTGTTGCAAAGGTGTGGGGTGTGTTTTGAATCATTGTCCGGCTGGAGTGTGAATCCACAAAGTTCCAAACCAGGGGCGATAACATGTCTCTGAAGAATGGAGTGGTAATTCTGTTTTGTCAGGGCGTTGTTCATTCTGTTCATTTACCCATCCCCAGAGTAGGCAAAACACTCCCAGGCTTGAATATTCCCAACGCCATTCTTCACAATTGGTTTTATTCACCGAGGTAAAAATCTCTCTTCTGTTCTCTTCACACAAACACCGCTGTTACTGCTACAAATCTCAAACTTGGACTCTTTATTTAACTTTTTTTCCATGAATCTCCACTGAAATGGACATACACTAAAAGGACAAAAGTATTGTGAGACACTTTTTTAGGATTTGGGCTAGGCCCCTTACTTACAATGAAAGATCTTAATCTTAATGCTTCAACATACCGAGACATTTTGGACAACGCCATGTTTCCAACTTTGTGGACACAGTTTGGGGAAGAACATTTTCTATTCCAGCATGACTGTGCTCCACTGCACAAAGCAAGCTCCATAAAGACATGGTTGCATGAGTTTCGGTGTGGAAGAAGGTGACTGGCCGCACAGAGCCCTGACCTCAACCCCATACAACACCTTTGGGATGAACTGGAACAGAGACTGCGAGCCAGGACTTCTCGTCCAACATCAGTGCCTGACCTCATAAATGCTCTACAGAATGAATGGACACAAATTCCCACAGAAACTCCAAAATATTGTGGAAAGTCTTCCAAGAAGAGAGGAAGCTATTATAGCCACAAGGGGGGAGTGGGGAGGCAACTCCATATTAAAGTTGAATGTTGTATGGTGTAATGGTCAGCCGTCCCAATGCTTTTGTCCATATTGTCCAAAGTGTATTTCCATGCCAAGCATTTAACTATGTATACCTTCTTGAGATATTGTTGAGAAGTTGTGCCTGAGAAGGACTGTTACTTGTCTTTTGGGACCACTAATGTGTAGCCTTCACTGTCGATTTGCAGACTGGAGTGCCTCACTTTTTATTCTGTCTCAGTCTCTCAAAGCTTTATGAATCGATTGTTCCTTGATGTGGGCACTTTTGGTCTGTCTAATAATGGTTTGAATACAAATAATTCAGTTTTGGTGAAGCATTTGAAAATGTCATCTCTGCCCCCTTAGAAATCTTCAATTTAACCATGATTTGATGATGAGAAAGCCCCACTTAGCCTACAGGAATGAATGGTTATGAGACTTTCACTTCATTCTTATGCTGTATTTCCCACTGTCACAACATTACTTGGTATAACATGTTCTGCTGAAAACCCAAAGTAACGACACACTTTGAATAGCTGAACCACGGTCAGTTTATTAACCTATTAATTGTTTAATTTCTGATGAATAGATCAAGTTGTCTGAGAATGTGTTTCAATGAAAATACATGTTCCAAACCACTTCTCTGTATATCACTCTCCGAGGCATAGTTACACACACAGGCAGTTTAATTTTAAGGGATGAAGAGAAGGGGGATCAGGTAAAAATTACTTCTGACTGTGTTTGGTTTATAAAGCCACATAAAAATCACAAGAGGACCGCAGGTAACAAAATTAAATGCAAGAAAAATGTAGGATATGGGCATTTAACGCTTTCATCTGTGAGAAAGAGGAGAAAATCAAGCTTGATTCTTGCTAAAGGTCTGAAAACATTCCAGGACTTTTCCAGTGTGAGAAGATGACCTAATACTGTGTGCCTGAAAGTATGTGTAGTTGGTCCATAAGCAGTTCTGGAGAAAAGTAAATGGGTTACCACTTTACAATAAGAATACCTTATAAAGGGATTATAAATTATTTATAATCAGGTTATTAATTAGTTTGTAGAGAGTTTCTAAACCATTATTAAGCCATTATAAACAAGATGCAGGCTCACTATTTAGTAAGATCTAGTGTTGTGATGGTAGTAGCATGTTACCAAATACTTGATGAAGTTGACAGTCCAACATTCTTCCTGAAAAGCGACAAAATAAGCTCAGCAACCAGCAAGATGTGAGCTCTTGCCAAATAGTGAACCTGCATCAGTGTATGACAACTATTATAACTCATTTGTAACTGCTTATTAATTATTTATAAACTGCCTACAACCTAATTAATGTCCTGATTTTAAAACATTTATAAAGCCTTTATAAGGATAGTCTTCTTGTAAAGTGCTACAGAAAATGGATCATAACAGTCTTTCTTAGTCCTGGTCTTGGAGTTCCACCCCCAGGATGTTTCCTCTTCTCTAAAACTCTGTTCACCTTTGGAAAGGTCTGTTAATTCGTTCATTAACTGCATCAGGTGTGTTGGAAGCAGGGATAACCCTGACATGTGCAGGGCAATGACACTCAAGGACCACTGCACTAGAACACCAAAACTGGATGGATGTGGAGTCAGCTTCCGTGGACTGAATGTAAATTTGTAATTGGCATTATCTTGGATGGAAGAAGAAAAAAGCTAAGCCTGAAATTTAGAGGTATTTTCAAGAAACATGAAAAATATCCTTGCAGATTTCTTCAGAAAAACAGAATTGTAGAATCTTGCAGTGAGAATTGCCACTTGATAATCGCTTTGACCTTTGTTTGAATCTTAGAGGGCACTCCCAAGCTAATATAAAATGAATGGGGTCATATGGAGCGTTTGTGCACATTTGTAATTTGTAAATGATTGATTTTATGTAGTCAAATGGACTCATTTGCCCAACACAGAACAGCACCTATGACTCCTGCCCTCCAGATAAGTTTGACCACCATGAATCTTCTGCATGTGCTGCCCACCCTCTAACCACATTACTACTTACAGAGACTACAACAGAAGTTGCTGCTGCAGACTCTAACTGATCCAACTTTGGCTACCCAGAGACCCTACTGCTCATCAGTTATCAAGTTAAAGTTTGCACACTTTTGCCTCTTATTGTATGTCATCTCTATAGGGTTATTCTTTTACTCTCCCTATGTGGGTCCATCTTTTTGAGCCTTTTTTCCTCCCAAGGTGTCTTCCTCCCAGAATAGGGGCCATGCATTAACTGATTTCCTGTGATTGGAATTAAAATCCATATTGAATTAGAATATTGGGAAACAAAACTGAATTCTTATGATTCCTAGCCACTTTCTAAGACAACTGGACTTGATTTGCTAATCATTATGAATCATGTACATGACACAGATAATGTAATTTTGATAATGTTATGCATGTTAATCCCTTAAATTACTTTGTTTCTTACATGTTTTTTTCACTCTGTACATTATAGCCCAACATTTACTTAAATCTGATTAAAACAGCATTTCTCAGAATTCCATGCAAAATTCACAATTTAGGAAGATGAATAATAACCAGTCAGGGCCTGTCCTCAAGGTTAGAGAGTTGGTGTTAATTAGATTTTTGACTGATTTCAGGTCATGTTTGGGATGATCTAGGACTGTGTATGAACTCTGCACTGCTACATTAACACTGAGATGTGGAATCCCTTTTCAACTGGAATTGGTTGAGAAATCTGAACTTGCTGGAAAAACTTCTGAGAAAGATCATTTTTGGGAGCCAAATACTACAACTTCAGGAAACCACAATGCAGTTTGTAAGCTTCTTTGAACCAACTTCAAACTGTAAACGGCCTCTTGACGGGTGTACTCATGCCTAGCCTTTACTCTACAGTTTAAAGTTTTTCTGGTGGATCCATGAAGAGGTAAACCAAGAAGTTTGCTAACTGCAGTGAGGTTTCCTGAAATCCTTCTCAGAGGTTTTCCCAGAAAGTTCAGATTTTTCAACCATTTCCATTTTAAAGGTGATTCCACATCTCAGTGCTAATATTGCAGTACAGAGTTCACACATAGTCTAAGACCATCACAGTGTTGAATGTTTTCTGTATTGCTGGCATGACATTTAAGTTTGAGAGATTCTATTTAATTTCCTTTTCCTCAAACATCAGTTGGTATCCGTAAGGTATAATAAATATTGAGGGGTTCAATGTATGTCACTGCACATAATCTCAAGTGAATGCTCCAAAACAGCAAAACCTGGGAGACAGAATGAGTTTCCTGTAGTTGTCGTTCAGTTCCAGTTTGAATTTCATTTTCATATTTGAATTAGCATTGCTTTTTTCCTTGCCTTGCTGGTGAAGTAAACCAGGATGGTCCCAGTTCTGAATGCAGTAAGAAGCACCACAAGATAAAACTGTATTTTGCATTCATTCAAATGCTTTTGATTTGGGTTTCCAGAAATAACCTTACTTGGGTCCCAAGAAACACCAAGTCCACCCCTTCATATTGATTATGAAATGTACATTTACTGGCTTGTCTTACCTACTATTACAGCCACAGTCTGAAAAAAATGGAAAATAATATATTTTCTAATTGTAACAGATGAACAGACCACCAGAATAGCAACAGTATATCAGCCCAGTGTTGTCAGGAAACATAAGTTAGGTGCTAATGAGGAAATTCAAGTTTTCACCTGCTTGTAGCTTTATTACTTTGAGCTTGTGCAGTCAGACTTTATGCTTTGACCAAGCACTTTATTTTGTGTTGCCACACAGATTATCTACAGATGCTCAGTTTATAACAAATCCTCCGGCAAAAGTCACAAATGTTAGAGTGTGAATTATATTTTGGTATATTTAGGCTTTAGGTGCATGTTATGGTTTAAGTTGATGGTTTAGTTGAGATTCAGTTGGATTTCTGAAATATTTAGGTGAATGCATGGGCGCCGGACATATGCTCCCCACTTTTCCAAAAGCATTCTTTTAGTCCCCCCACTTTTTGTTTCCTGGACAACGGCCAAGACTCAGGACGCGCACAAACAGCTCCCCTCACCATCTCCCCACCCCAGCCCCCCATCCCCCCATCCCCACCGACAACAACCGAGACATGCACAACCCCCTTGTTTCCCCCCAGGACAACAATGGAGAATTTGCTCATACATCAAACCCACCCCCAAAACAACAGAGACCTTGCACGTGTGTACCAACACTCACACCACCCCCCACCCCAGCCCCACGACGCCCCTGCCCCACAAGACATAGACCAATGTGTCCCCCCACATTACAAATGCTTCCGGCGCCCCTGGGTGAATGTTAGTTAAACTACATACAGAGGAAAGTGACAAGCCAAGCATAGATTCATTAATAAAAGTGCACCAAAAATAAGCCAAAGGTACTCATTTTTTCATGGAGAACACTTTGGTCAGGAAAAAAAATCTTAGAGCACCATGATAAACAATATCTGATGTGCACGGACAATTCAGTGGTGTGTGCTTGTAAATGACATCCCCATAATAAATTGCTGGCAAAAAATGTACCAGAGATGAGTTTCTATTTAGCTCCAAAAGATAAAATAAGACTATTCCTCAAATAAAATCCATGGGTGCAAGTGTTGTTGATTATATTGCTTTTGTTTAAGGAAGTTGCAGCAGCTGGTTTTCCATCATATTTTTCTTAACCTTTAAAAACCAGCCATAAAATTTTGAAACTGCACACATTTTATGCTGTTTTAGTAATGTGGCTAAAACGGATGGGATGGAATTCTGCATATCTTTTTTAAACTAAACAAATTTGATTTATTTTGTTGAAATGTCAGCAGGCTCATCCTTCTTGTGGTTGAGAACCAAAGGTTCTATGACAAGCCATATGCAGATTTTAAAGAAAACATATGGTGAAATGTAGCTGACATAAATTCCCTCACTGACAAAACACACTCATGATGCAGATTCAGTAATCTCTCTGTTGCCTTTGTTGTGAGTAGACATTTCAAGAAAACTTCTTTGCAACAGTGGTCTGGCTATCAGGGGCAACTCAAACGTATTGGGTTTATTATTATATTTAGAATTACCCAATTACTAATCAGACATAAGCATATTGCCAGCACCGATTGTATCTTTGGAAGATCTGTGGCAGGTAAACCACAACAAACAGTGACAAACGTCTCAGTGACCTGAGCTTTAGTGCTTTGAAATCTGTTGCTACACATCTGTGATTCTTTGTATTTGTGTTTATCACGTTTGGTCCCTTTTTGGCCTCCTTATCCATGACGTCAACACACAATTTAAAGGCAACTTGATCTTCCACTCTCTCTCCCGATACATTACAGAGATGACTTGACCACAAAAATGATCAATGTCCCTCATCAGTTCAAAAATCTGAAAACAAACGCAACACACGGGATATTAACGGACGCCTTCACGTTTGAATTTTGCCAAAATTAAATGCAGTATTTTACAAGAAGCAGTGCTAAATACAGGGTGGAATAAAAATAATAACAAAGCTTAAGAAGAACAATAAATGATGAAAAGGACAGAAGAATTGACATAATCCAAGATTTCCTCTCGGTATTTGTGACCTTGTTTCATCTGGGCCTAGAACAGGATGCAGCAGACAGGAGAGGTGAGACCACATCTTTGTTTGTCGCTTATTTGTTTATTTATTTATTTATTTACCTAGAAGGAAGAAACAGCTTCAGGAGCCATAATAACAAACCCAGCTACCTCAGGAGACACAGAGAGCTTCTCAGCCTACCCAAAGAAACTAAATTCAAAAACAAATAGCATCAGACTCTCCCACTCTCTTCCAGCTGCATGCACTATTACTACTTCACAAACACATTTATATTCGGCGTTTTCCAAACAACGGTTGAATTCAACAGGTTGGGGGAATTGCGAAAACAATACAAGGATCATGCAGACAGGATCAGAGAAAAACAACAGAATCACAGCTGAACATGATGAATGTTAAGAGAAGCCTCTCGCTGATATGTATCTTTTATTAAAGGAAGGTTGATACAAATGAAACTGCCAAAAAGAGTTTGTTAAAGCAATGCTATAGAAGGGTCAGATATGGTTTCCTAAAGAATACATAGGTGAATAGTTCTTAAAAGAAACAATTTTTCTGTCTGCTAACAGCTTTAAAGACTAAAAAATACCCACATAATATTGTCCTAGAACCACATGTCCAAGCCAAGGACCATTTAAGTACCTTTTTTCAATAACACAGAATCACACATTAAAGCAAAAACCACACTGCAAAGGCAATAACTTAAGAAACTTTATTTTACAGAGCATAGAAAGACATCAAGGACAAGAAACTTTTTAAGGTCATAAAACTGTTTGGCAAAGACAGCCACTTGGGAACCTTATGTTAGGGCTGGGGGATTTGATTTGTGGGACTTTTATTTTGGAATAAGTACATGTTTGTGTCTTGTGTCACTGTGTTCACCTGTTTTATGTATCAGTTTAAGTGACTGGGCGTTATGATTGGTTCTTGTCTGAGAGTGTCTTGTATTTAAGCTCTATGAGTTGGAATTTCAGCTGCGGATCAACCCTCACAAATACCCTCACGCTAGCCCTTCCTTATGTATGTAACTGGTGTTTTTTTAGTTAAGCCCTCATGCCTTTTGTTTTGTTCTGCAGAATCTGTCTTTTTTATATTAAACTATCAAAAAGAACCTGCAATTGAGCCTCGCCTCACTCCCCCCCGAGCACCCCCGTCGTGACACCTTAATTTTTAAGGTGAAACATGAAACCACTAAGTTTTAATTTTAGAAGCATGGTCTTAAGAGCACAGAACGATTCATCAAAGACAAACAATTTAGAATTCTTTATTTTTGAGATCATTGATTTGTGCGAAAGAGACAAGAACCAGTTGGGAGTCTCATTTTAAGCATATGTTAGAAACATATGCATATGCATATGTTAGAAATTTCTAAAAAGAAATGCTACAGATAATTACAAGATAATGCACGTAAGATCTGCTTAAATATGCATGCATTTGCATATTTTAACAGCATCTAGACTTTGGATGAGAGTATTTTAATGAACAGATTATTAAACTCTACTTTTTCTTTTATCAAGACAATGCCACATGTGAGCAAGTGTGTGTTGCGAGGAAATAAAACATACAGTTTCATGAATATAGGTGTTTGGGTTTCTGAACACCAGGCCTGAACACCAATCTCTGCAATTGGATTTTGGATTTCCTGACAGAGAGGCCCCAGTCTGTACAGATGGGCAGCAACACCTCAAGTACCATCACGGTGAGTACAGGAGCTCCGCAGGGCTGCATACTCAGTCCACTACTCTTCACCCTGCTGACTCATGACTGCACAGCTGCACACAACACCAATCACATCATCAAGTTTGTGGATGATACGACTGTGCTGGAACTGATGAGCAGGGATGATGAGTCTGCCTACAGAGAGGAGGTGGAACAACTGGCCAAATGGTGCATGCACAACAACCTGTCCCTCAACGTTGACAAGACAAAGGAGATGGTGTTTGACTTCAGAAAGTCACGTCCTGCACATGCTCCACTCAACATAAATGGCTCTGCTGTGGAGATTGTGAGGAGCACCAAGTTCCTTGGGGTGCACATCACAGAGGAACTCACATGGACAACCAACACCTCCTCCTTAACCAAGAAAGCCCAGCAGAGACTTCACTTCCTGCGGCATCTTAAACGGGCAAGCCTTCCTCCTCCCATCCTCACCACATTCTACAGAGGCACCACTGCGAGTGTTCTAACCAGCTGCATCACCATCTGGTACGGAAACTGCAGCACCTCTGATTGCAAGCGCCTGCAGAGGATAATGAGAACAGCTGAGAACATTATCGGGGTGCCTCTCCCACCTCTCCCTCACTCCTTCACAACAAGTACTTTTCGAAAAGCCTGCAGCATTGTGCAAGACCTCTCTCACCCCTCACATGGACTGTTCACCCTTCTGCCATCCAGGAGAAGGTACAGCAGCATCAGAGCCAGATCGACCAGACTGCGTGACAGTTTTATCCCCAGGCTGTCAGGCTCCTGAACACCACACTGACCCCCAGGGTCCTCCTCCATTCTACCTCAACCCCATCTTAACTGCATCCTTTGCACACACACACCTTATCAAGACTTGCACCTTGTCATTCTAGCAACTACCTACTGCTGTGAACTGGTCTAGTACTTTGCACAATTAATCAAAATTGCACTAATAACTTATAATTTTGCACAATGCATCCACA
>JBBPCX010000001.1:37542752-37558901 GCA_037974365.1 Hydrocynus forskahlii
CTCACTAGGGGCTCGGACCTGGACTCTGTAAAGCTGCTTTGTGACAACCTGGTTGTAAAAAGCGCTATATAAATAAATAAACTGAATAAACTGAACTGAACTGAACTATTACACATAAAAAAAACT
The DNA here is from genome assembly GCA_037974365.1 of Hydrocynus forskahlii. Taxonomy (NCBI): domain Eukaryota; kingdom Metazoa; phylum Chordata; class Actinopteri; order Characiformes; family Alestidae; genus Hydrocynus; species Hydrocynus forskahlii. The sequence continues at coordinate 37,542,879 of JBBPCX010000001.1, forward strand.
CAAACATGTACATGTAGGTTCGCTGATTGCTTTGGATAATAAATAAAATAGCTTTAATTACATTACTGACATAATGACCCCTAGTGCAAAGAAAATTTGACGTCATGACAGATTACGTCCAATAATGTGTTTTGTTACCTTTACCATTGTCATGACAGATACTGCACTTGTCACAAGAGTTTGTCAAATGCTAATTCAAAGCTAAACTTTATATTAATCTTTAATGTAATGATAATGTCATGTTTATTATTTGACATTATTTGTGTTTACAGCACTGTCATGTCCTAAGTCAGCGGCTGCTAGAGGCCACCCTGTCCTGTCTTGACTTTTATTTTGCCCTCGCATGTGCACACCGATTTCTGGTTTAGTGTTATTGTTTACAGCGGTCTGGTGTTTCTGTTTCAGTTATAGTCTGCTCCTATTGGTTCCTGTCATAGTCCTGTGTGTATTTAGTGTCCCCTGGGTTGTAACCCAGGGTCGATCCACCATCGTCTACCCATCATTCATGTGTTGTTTACCCGTCTTTGGCCCGTCTTCTGTTTAGAATTTATCCCGTCGTACATGTGTTGTTTAGCACGTCTCCAGTGTTTTTGTTTACTTTGTACTTTGGTCTGCATCCCTTTCTTTTGTTTGAATTAATGTTTGTCTCATGGATCTCCGCATTTGCGCCTCCCTCTCTCCCTGGAGCCACGGGCTCCTGACAAGCACTCATTAACATGTTTAGTTATATGCATTCAAATGGCTTTAACAAATACATGCTTACTGTTCAGAAAACTGACAAATCATAGTTTCTTTAGTACTGCACTGTAGTACTGTAAAGTACTGTATATTCAATTTATGACATACAGAATGGTACATAGTATGGTCTAGATTCAATTTCAGATGGATGGGTTATAGGCATAGTTTGGGCTGAAGATTTTCGATGGACCTGGCAACCCTGTAATAAGTATCCTAACTGTAGCACAACACACGATATGCAGAGGTTATATAAATGTTTCAGGCTTTAACGGATGTAGCCTATAAGCGCAATGTAATTCATATGACATGACCAGAGCCATTCTGCTTAGCTTGTGCAGCTGGTAAATCTGGCATGGACCACTTTTTTTTTTTTAATTATCAGTATGCAAGAGTAACAGAAATTGTAATGGGCTATAATCAAATGTTGAATGGGACTTGTTTCTGATGATCATTTTTAATAACCAGGAAAGTTTCCTGTCTGAAGTTCCACAATTATACCAGATATCCCCAAATTTGCATGGAGTAGACGGAGATGGTACCTTGACAGCACACTTTAGAAATGCTTTTTCTTTCAAACCAAGAAAAAGAGCTAAAAGATTATCCTGTACTTTGCACCTGTTATTCGACTGATGAGCATTCACAGTCACTACATGGTGTATTAAAGAAAAGCAGTGTCTCCAAACACGATGGGGGTCTGCAAGAGAAGAAATCACTGCTCCCATTTGCGTTCAGAGTGCAGAAGTGCGCATTCAACTGATCAGATGTGGTAATACAGCGCCCCCTCCTGGACGTGGTGATTCAAGCCTCAAATAAACGCAGGTGAACCTCAAAACACACTGAAAGCAATTACAGAAGCCAAGGCTGCAGTAAATCGGGTTGTGATATAGATACACTATATGGACAAAAGTATTGGGACGCCTGACCATTACACCAACAGGGAATTTAATGACATTGCATTCAAATACATAGACTATAATATGGAGTTGTTTCCCCCTTAACAGTGATAACAACTTTCACTCTCCTTTTAAGGCTTTTAAGATTTTGGAGCTTCAGTGGGAATTTGTGCCCATTCATTCTGTAGAGTCAGGCACTGATGTTGGACGAGAAGGCCTGGGTCGCAATCTCAGTTCCAGTTCATCCCAAAGGTGCTGGATAGGGTTGAGGTCAGGGTTCTGTGCGGGCCATTCAAGTTTTTCCACACCGAACTCATCCAACCATGTCTATGGAGCTTATGGAGCTTTCTTTGTGCACTGGGACACAGTCATGCTGGAACAGAAAAGGTTCTTCCCCAAACTGGGTCCAGTTAGAAGCATGGCTCTGTCCAAAATGTCTTGGTATGCTGAAGCATTAAGATTGCCCTTCATTGGAAGTAAGGGGCCACCTGAATTCAATAAATAAGAGATGTCCCAATACTTTTGTCCACATACCGTATCTGTATCACCCTTCAGTCAAAGCCTTTAAAGTATTAATAATACACAGACGCCCATGTTTTATTTTATTATTTAAAGATGAATATTGTTTAATGTATTAGTCAATTATTAAGGCCTGATCAGTTCAAGTACAGTTTTTAAACCAAAACAAGATGATTTTAAGGCAAAGGAACCTAATTACACTGTGAGTGTGTATATGAATCATTTTCTTTTAAGCACCGGCAGTAAAATTGAAAGGCGAACAAACTAGGACAAAATGTTCTAGTCACTATATTGTGCTATTTTTGTGAATTTTCATTATATTTAACAGGCTGGTCGTGTAGCCAGAGCCTTTTGATAAGCAGCCTGGCCCCTTGCTATTCCTCTCATTACACCAACACATTAAGGCATGTGGGCAGAAGTATCACAAGAGCTGAATACCTCATTGGCTGTTAGTGAACACTGATGTCATGAACACATAAAGTCACTGGTAGAAATTCCTGCAACAGGAGCTGAATAGTGCTTTACACATGACTGGCCCGCACAGAACCCTGACCTTAACCCCATCCAACACCTTTGGGAGGAACTGGAACGGAGATTGCGAGCCAGGCCTTCTTGTCCATCATCAGTGTCTGACCTCCCAAATGCTACATAGCTCCCACAGAAATTCCAAAATCTTGTGGAAAGCCTTCCAAGAAGAGTGGAAGCTGTCATAGCTGCAAAGGAGGGACCAACTCCATATTAAAGTCTTTGTATGTATTTGAATGCAGTGTCATTAAAGTGTAATGGTCAGGTGTCCCAATATGTTTGTCCATATAGTGTATTTCAAGCTGGTCTGTGTTGAGTAAGACAGTGTCTCATTCACAGATTAGAATTTCGCACATTATTGGGCAGTTTCTGCAGCTCAAATTGCTGGATGATAGAAAGGTGTCAGAACACACAGAGCATCGCAGCTTGCTCCGTACCTGCTGATTGGTCAGGTCACAGTTTCTACATGTGCATCACTTACCTAGGGAAGAAGGCAAGCCAGTGGAGGCAGAGTGATGCTCTGGACAATGTTCTGCTGGGGAACCTTGGGTCCTAACATTCATGTGGAAGACATACCACCTACTTATAAACAGCTCTGCAAAACCTTACATGGTAATGCATTCCCTAATGGAAGTGGCCTCTTTCTGCAGGATAATGTACTCTGTCACACTGTAAAAACTGGAATGATTTGAGGAACCAGGCAGCTGGTGGCCTGGTGGTTATGGAGTTGCCCCTGTGATTGGAAGGTTGTGGTTTCAAATCCCAGGACTGTCAGTGATACCATTAAGGTAGCCTTGAGCGAGTTACCCTCCTCACACACTGCATCGCTGGCTGGCTGCTGTTTCATTTGGTGAATGGGTGAAATGCAGAGAAAGAATTTTATCACTTATCACACTCTTTTATCCAAATTTGCCACTGATTTAACTTCTACAAAGTCTTCCTTCTACAGAACCAAGTTTAAAGAATCGACATCCAACCCTCGCAAGCACTTTGCCATCTTTTCGTTTCATCTCCATCTCTCCCTGTTGTTCCAGCTCTCTCACCAGAAAACTACTTCACATTCTTCGATGAGAAGATTGATGACATTCGTAAATCCTTCCCGCCAATCATCAAGCCGCCTGCCAGCCAGAGACCAGCCAATGCCGGCCAGTTTCTTGGCTTCTCACCTGTCTCTCTCGAGGAGGTGTCATTGCTCCTGATGTCCGGCAAACCCACCACGTCTCCACTCAAACTTCTCGTGTCAAGTACGGTCCAGATGATATCTTCGGATCTAATCCCGCACATCGTCCACATCATCAATGGCTCCTTAACAACTGGTCATGTCCGATCTGCTTTCAAGACTGCAGTGGTCACACCAATTCTGAAGAAACCTACGTTGGACTCCTCAGATGTCAACAACTACAGACCAGTATCTCTTCTCCCCTTCGTTTCCAAAGTCCTGGAACGTGCTGTTTATAACCAACTCAATATCTATCTTTCTCAAAACAGGCTTCAGGACCCTCACCAGTCCAGGTTCAAGGCTGCGCACTCCACTGAAACTGCACTACAAGCCATCTCCGAAGAACTTCATGCAGCTAGGTCAGCCAACCTGTCTCCTGCTCTGATTCTTCTTGACCTTTCTGTAGCCTTCGACACAGTTAACCATCAGATCCTCCAGGCTAGTCTGGCAATTCCTCGATGACCGAAGCTACCAGGTAGCATGGCATGGCTCCCAGTCTGCCCCGCAAAGATTGTCCACTAGTGTTCCACGGGGCTCAGTCCTTGGACAGCTTCTCTTTTCTTTATATACTGGTTCTCTTGGGGATGTAACAGCCTCACGTGGCTTTTATGCAGATGACACAACTTATTTTCTCTTTCCCCTTTCAGACTGTCTGGCTGACATCTCCTCTTGGACGGCAGCCCACCCCCTCAAACTAAATCCCAGCAAAACGTAGCTTCTTTTCATCAAAGTAAATCCATTACCAAGCCACAAGCTCACCGTTACTTTAGAAAACTGTTATCATCCCCTCGAAGGTAAGAATTCTTGATGTCATGCTAGATGAAGAACTGTCATTCTTATCACACGTTGACCACCTCTCCAGCACATGCCTTTTTATACCTTTTTACATCAGAAGAATCCGACCCTTTCTCACAGCCGAAGCTACGCAGCTACTCACCCAGTCTCTGGTCATCTCTAAACTGGAACACTGCAACTCTCTTCTGGCTGGACTTCCACTGAAGGTAATGAGACCACTTCAGCTGATTCAGAATGCAGCTGCAAGGTTAGTCTTCAGTGTTCCTAAAATCTTAACACTTACCTTCAAGGCCAAGAATGGACTGGCACCCCCTTTCTTATCAGCACTGATCAAGCAGCGTGTCACTTCTCATCCTCTCAGAGCTTCAAGCACTGCTTGTCTCGAACCTCTGTTGCTCAAAAGAAGAGGAAGACATGCATCAAGACTTTTCAGCCTTGGCCCCCCCCAGTGGTGGCACGAACTCCCTCTTGCAATCAGATCTGTGGAGTCCCTCACTGTCTTCAAGCGTCTTATGAACACCCATCTCTTCAAGGAGCACCTTGGTGACTAACCAGTCCTCTCACACATCTTTTCCTTACCCTCTTAACTGTTGTTCCTTACTTGTGCATTTTGACATTATTTCTTTTTGACAGGGTTTTTTAAACTGTGTAACTTAGCTGGCAGTAACTTAAAAAAGCAGACGTTGTTTGAGTACAGGTATGAAGAACAGATGTGGACTACTTAAGCACTGATGTAGGTCTCTCTGGATAAGAGCGTCTGCTAAATACCATAAACTTAAACACTGTGCTTTGATGTGTTGACACGACAAAATTCCTGGTTGCCCAGATCCAAAACCAACAGAGCATCTATGGCATGCACTGGTACAGGCCACCTCACAACTTATAGGGATGCAAAGATCTGATGCTGCACACCTTCAGAGGTCTTGTGGCATTTAAGTCTCGACAAGTTGGCTCTTTTGGTTGCAAGAGAGTGACCTATATAATATTAGGCAGGTAGTTTTAATCTTACAGCTGGGCAGTGTCGAACAATTTGGATGCTTAAAGGGTTCTTTTCCCCCCCAACTGTGACTGATGGATGTGGTTCTTTAAACAACCTTTTAAATGGTTCTGTATTAACAAAAATATTCTGCTATTGCTAGCACATACTACAATAAACCGTTTTTGCTGAGAGCAAAAAGCATATTCTTCCAAAAGCATCCCAGGTGGCTCCTCATGAAGCTGCATGATGGAATCCCGTGAGGGAATAAAGATGTATCAAAGCAAAGGGGGTGGTGGTTGATGTGGTTTAAAAACTCCAACTCAAGATTACGTAAAGTAGCAATTCATTTATTAAAATTATTTACAGGTAATCAAAGACAGTATCCTGGAAATTGGTAAAAATTGTTTATACATATATATAGATATTTATATATATATTCCTGCAAATGTCTTATTCTGCACTTTTTCCAAATTAAGAAAAAAAAACCTGTATAAAAAATTCAATTCAGAAAAAGTACTCTAGCAGTCTAACATCCAGCACGCACTATTTACAGAAAATATTTACAGGTTCAAAACAAGCACTCAAAATTCAGACTCAAATTAACTTATCACAAAAAAACTTGGGTCACTGCAGCTTTACAAATCAAGAGAAAATATAAATGGTTCTTTACTCGGTATGGCTCTGCTTTACCAAACGTCTGATAGAGACAGAAGACACTTAGCTTAGTTCAGTTGGGGAGAGGAGGTGGTTGTTCATTTCACCAAGCATTCTAAAGCTGCTCTACATCACCAAGCTGAGATCAAGGTACAGCTTAAGATATTTCCAACAGAGATGGAAAACGGTGCTCACAAAATACTTATTTTTTACTTAATTTCACACGAAAGAAATTCTAACTATTAAATTGGAAAGAAAATAAAACAGGACCTTTTAGATGAACTAATTCAGAAAGACACCTCGATCGGAAATCTCCACAACTGCCGGGACACTGTTTTTGGTATTGCAGCATGAGCAACACCACCTCATTCAATTCTTAACAATATGTACATAAACTCAGAGCAAGTCCTTGCATAAAAACAAAAAAACAAAATAACAATCCACAGTTTTCAAGTCATCATCGTTCAAATGAAGAAAACCCAGTCCTGCTGATTTGATGCTTCTTTAAAGAAAGAAGGAAAAATCTAAAAGCAAACAATGATCAAATCAAAACAACTAGCCACGCAACAGACTTTCATTGGTTTCCAAATGTATAGTTTCTACATGATTGTTCTTTCAAACACATCCTTTGGAAGTGATGCAGGTTTGAATAAAGGCAGAGAACTTGTGGTAATGATGCAGAATCTCTCATCCAAACAATTGGTCTTGATTAGCAACCAAATTTAAGACATACTCCCTGAATTTCACAAGATGACACTTCAAATTTCAAGCAACAACATGCCAGGGACAGAATTTTTTTTTAAATATCAGTCAGAGCTGGTATGCCAGATAAGCTTGTATGCCACATTATCCCAATATTGGCTTTCAATATAATCTGAAGGTGAGCTTCAACCAAGACAATCAGATGATCCAACATGGTCAATAAGTGTGCAGACCGATCTTTAGCCACATCACATTAAGGGTTCATTAATGTCTTTTTAATTTATTAGAAGACAACTGCAACATGTAGCAATTTAATAGCAATATAGAATTTCTTCCATAGCTTGTAGCTCTGAATGAGCCCTTCATTCCATTTTAACTATTCAGTTCCTCTGCAACAATTGCAGAGGACATCAAAAATTCAAAAAATATAGTGACAAGTGAAAACATCTTTAATCCAATTTATATAAAGGATTTCTCAGCATCAGAATCCTGTGAGGATAACAGTATTTTAGATGTTTTAACATGTTTTGGTCATCTAATTTTCATGAGGTCTTACTTTCTTGGTAGCTTCTCTTTTGCATTTTACAAGATTATCTGCCAGTAGAATAAGACCGCACCAGGTGAAATGACTTAAAACAAGTAAAAACATCTAGAAAGAAGGTAAGCTTTCTCATAATGTCGTTGGAAAATATGACCTATATTGACTTTAAGATGAATTCACTTGCCAGTATAATTTTTGCGATGCATCCATAGTGATTAAATACATGATAGGACCCCCACCCTTTCTCAAAATTCACACTCCAATCCAGTTGAATAATTCATCATCAGCTGTTCACAGTTCATTATTGTTCTCAAATGCACATCTTTTAGTGAAATGATCCCGCACTGTTAAGAGAGTTCATCATCAAGTTGTATGTGCACATTTCATTATATTTCAAATATTAGTCACTATTAAACATAACAGTATGAGTTATGGCATTTGATTATAGTGGATCACCTTTAGAAAAGAGTAAAATCCTTGTTTAATCTTCATATGGGTGCACATATTTGCTTTAACAGTTTGAGGGAAAGGGGTTATTATTTCCAAATATTCAATGCATATGCACGAGTGTGCTCGACTGTGTGCGCGCGTGTGAACATGTGTGAGAGAGACAGCATTTGAATAATGCCTGGAAAGACCCGTGAATGAAAGGAGCCTCTGTGGTGAACAGTCCCCAGCGGCGGTGACCAGAGTGAAGCTGAACGCCTCCCACCGTAGGTCTTTGTGCCTCCAGTAACGGGCTCCAGCAGGCTGCCAGGTCCTCTAAAATTCCACTAAACTGCCTCACCTTCGCTAACAGTGCTCCAAGTATTCGATCACCCGTGAGATGGACTTCTGGCCCGTGGTGCCAACAGAACACTAATAATAGAAAAAAGGAAAGAAAAAGGGAAGAATGTGGATATGTATGACTAATGTGTATTAAAGAACAAATTCACACTATCAGGAAAAAAGAAGAAATATCCATGTAATGTAGAACACCAAACTAGTAAATTTAGCTCCATGAGGGGTAAAAATATCAGTTAATAAGATGCTATAGTTTAAGCTTGTGTATTATGAATCTATTAATAATTCAAACCAGGAATGTTGATTTCAAACAACATTCCTGGTTTGAATTATTAATAGATTCATAATATAGCAAACAGCAGAGAGTATTCCTTGCTTGCTCTGAACTCTGAAGCCAATATTTGAAAAAAGTTAGTGTAAACCCCAGGACAGCTGGCCTAACATGAACTATTTATTTCTTTGTTTATTTACGTATGAATGTATGCATGTATGTATGTTTCACCCCTAACTGCTTTTAAATGAGGCACAACACAGGCCAGTCATTTAGAGCACATTCACACTTTTACACACACCATAGTTTAAAAGATACAGTAAGGAAATCTAGATATAAGAAACTGTATATGGGCCCTTTAAGGCTACTACAACTAACTAGACTAACTTCACAGCTGCTTGCAGACTACTGTGCCATTTTTAACCTCAATTTACCGTGACATTTTCAGTTCTGTTGTGTTTTCAGTCCTTACCGTCAGGTTCATGAAGTTGAGGAACTTCTTTAGCATCTCAGTCATAATGGAAAAATCTCCCTTAGGAAGGCTCTCCCTCACTGACTTGACATTCAACTAAAACATACACAGAGACACACCTTTATATGTACATTCAACAAACCATGACATTATTTTAACCAACAGAACATTATTAATACAATTGTACTGTTTCAGCAAGTAAATGAAAAATGCCCGATAGCTAGGAACTAACCGGACTGTCCTGACAGAGGCAGCCCAGCAGCAGGGCAGTGTAAGACGCTACAATACTGTCCTCCATGTGCTTCCCAGCATGCTGCAGTGCTGCAAAAGAAAATTCAAAGGGGCCACAAATCAGTGACATTAAATGTCATTTAAACAAGGAGAACGTGCATGTGCGGGAAAGGTGGCTTGTGTGGTTTGCCATACTAGGCTTTGTCAGACATACTCCCAGAACACAGTATCTGTATGATGCCCAAAACAAAAGCCTTGGTACCTTTATTGAGGTCCAGCTCCTCATCTTCCTCCTCTTTCTTTTCCTCCTTTTTGTCATGTGCCTCATTGGTTTCCATGGCAACCCACTGAATCTCCCCAGAGGTCTCCTGCCACTCTCCACTCTGGTCAGCCTGAGACTTGGGTGCTTCGCTGATGAGGTCATCGGTCTGAGCCTCGGCCAGCACAGCTGCTCTCTCTCGTTCCAGGAACAGCTGTGCATGTGCACGAAAACAAACAAACGCACACTGGCACTCTTAGAAAGCATTTTTAGGGATGCCATGGATATTCCACAAAATTCAAATCACTTGGATCATTCAAATTGAATAATTTCTGACTTTGCTCTTGAAATTAGGCAACAGAAACTTCAGCCTTAATTCGAGGTATAATCCAAATAGGTTTTGTACTGGCTAGATGGCAGGCTGGCTCTGCAGCATTTATTCCCAAGCACAAAGACCCAGTCACAATTGTGCCTGTCAGGGAAATCACATTCATTTCAATGGGATTCGGCATGATGAGTGATCTTGCATAAGCTTATTCCAGGACAAATACATTTGAGTTGATTTTTCATCCAACACAAATGGATCGCTAAATTTAGCATTTCCCCCATTGTGGACATTGTCTGCACCAACTGTAGCTTTAAAAAGCTGCTAAAAACTGCACTATTCTCTGCAGCCTTCTTTTAAACATTTGCACTTCTATTGCATTCTGCACTCATCTCTTTGACTTCCTTTATTTTTTTCAATTTTATTTTATATTCTATTTCTGTAAAGCACACTGAACGATTGTGAATGATAATGTGCTACATCAGCACTTGATTTTACATTTTACACAAACCTTTCTACAAACATTTTTACCCCAGTGGCATATAAAAAGTCAGTTGGGCCTGTTATCCAGCTGCAGAGTCATTATCTACAGCAGGCGGGTGAGACAGCTTGCTAAGGCTATGTTAGCCATGTGGCTAACCGCAAGCGCACACAGATGTACAAACACAACAAACCCACACTGCTGCTGGTTATCTACATTTTTTGCTTAAGGTCAGTACAAAGCACTCGCACGTTTGTGAGATAACAGTAATAAAAGTAAGTAAATTGTGTTCACATTTGCATCATTTTTGTTTCTGGTTAGTTGGTTAGCTAGACTACGAACTGCACCAACATGGAGGATTTTTGTTTTGTCACCAATATTTCAGTCCAAGTCTCATCTTTTTAATACGGGAAAGTGAACTGTCAAGTGTTACTCCAGCTTCAGTAAGAATGGCTGTCCAAATTTGCTCTCTTACTTTAGATCTAGATCTAAAATTATGCAACTAACCAGATCAATGCCAGGAGTTGATGGCCTTCATGAATTGAAGTCAGTACTAATCTCCACAGAATTGTGGCTGAGAAGGAAGCCAGTCTCTTATAGATTATTTAGACATTTGAGATAGAATCCAGAGATGAAAAAAGTGTATGGACACAACTGTCAAATATTTCAGGTCTACACATACCTGCACCAGCGCAGGAAGAGCATTTGAGGACTCTAGTGTGCTTAATTTGTTCTCTTCTCCTTCCTTTTTGTTCTCTCCCTCCACCCCATCTTCTGTTTCTTTCTTCACATCTTTCTCTGGCTCTACCAGGCAACTGGTGTCCACCTCCATTTCCACAAGACAGTGCCTGTTTCTGGAGCTGTACTCAACCAGGTTTATCAACAGCCCCAGGCCCTGAATGCAAAACACAAATATAAACGTAACGAAGACCATTAGGGTTGTAAACGTGCCTCAATATTAATTACATTTTTTTTTTTAGTATTAGCGTCTAAATACTGAATTGATAATTTTCAATAAAATATGCAGACCCTGTTGGCCAAAATAAAACATTTGAAAAAATACTAATGTAAATACAAAACAGGAAGAAAAATAATAAATAATTAGTAGTATGAATGCATCCCCCATCAAATTACAGCTTTTTCTAAAGCTTTATTTCTATTCGTATTATTTTAACCACTTTTGGCATACTGGCAACATTCCAACTCTTAACACGTGCATGCTGATTTGAATCATTGTGCTTGTTTACTGCGGAGGACTAACAGTGTTCGACCAGTGGTCACTGAAAGTCTGTGCTTTTCCCCCATTAGAAAGCTATTATGGAACATTCACATACTGTGGCATTATTCATTCTGCCAGCTTGAAGTCAAAAGGACTGTACATCATGAACAGTTTAAATAGGGCTAAATGGGAGTGAACCGCCATTTGCTAACTTATTAGCCTGTCTCCTGCACAGCCTACACAGACAACACCCTTCACTGAAACCACAGTAGGTGAGAACTCATCAAACTCAGAAAATCTCCAGTTCCATGTCCTGTTTTGACACTGTTAAGACCTCCAGACATTTTCTGGAGTACATAAGTGAAGACAGTCTTAGAGAACTGAAGTTCTAATCTCATTCCACTCTCACTCTACTCTACTGCTGTTGAGAATTCACACTTCACATTGTCTTGCATAAATTCATCTCTAGTATACCCTAAACAGGCTGTTATCTGAATATGGACAGCCAGGTACAGTCTGAGAAGCCTGTCTGTCAGCCTCCACAGACAGCAAAGCACAGAGCAACGAGAGGCTTACAAAATTTAAAAACAGGTGTATATCACATGCAGCCGACGCCAGTCAGTGCAGTCGACTTTAAAATGCAGACAAGATGAGTAAAGCTTTAAAAAATGTTGTGCGAATCCTTGTTTGTGCACATAAATGCTGTTCCATATGAGCAGGCTGCATGGACTGCTAATGCATTTAAACATTAAACAAATGAGAATGGAGACAAAGAAACAAGCTAAACAAACAGCTGCTTTGTCTCTACAGTAGTTGCTAGTGAGATTTATTACTTGGTCCTTTGTTGCTGCCATCTCTTGATGGTATGCTACCAAACCACACACCACGGTAGTTTGACTAATCAACTGGCAACACCTTTTCAAGACACTTCACACCTGTGATTGGGTCATCTATGTTACATGTTAACGGCAGGTGGGAATACGGCCACTGTAGAAAGGTATACCAATGTCCCTCAGTTACACTTGTATACATCATGATTTTATAAGCGAATTAAGTAGGTCATTAATACGCACAAGCACTCTGATGTCGAATCTCTGCTCTTGAGGTAGAAAACGAGGGACTTTAAGGACACAGTTCAGCGCTGTGATGATTAGCTGATCCTGTTCACCAGTCTTTGTGCTGCCCCACTCTATAGACAGGGATAGAGAAAGAAAGAACAAAAGGGAGAAAACAAAGAGAAGGGGGGGGAGAAACAGTAATTTTCTACCAGGTGTGTGTTGACCTCCTCTTAGCTGTTCAACACAGACATTTTATTGGTTGAAGGTAATCTGCACCTATCAAAGTTACACACACAGCTATTGTGTCCATTATCTCATTTGAAACAATACACACAAAGTGTTTATTTTATTTGTCAATATTGTAGTTAACATATGATCAATAGAGTAGTGAAAAATTACATTAAATAGCAAATAAGTGGGGAAACCCGAGTGCAGATGCTCTCAAACAGGCAAAATGCATGGTGGTCGATTGTTTCATAAAAATAAATGTTATTTATATGTAGTGGCCTTGCTAATCATGTAATGTCAACCAAGCTGATATATTTTAGAAGTAATATATTTTGTAAGAATGGTGTTCTATGCATCCAATACTGTTTCAGAGACTTGGAGAATCTGAGGTTCATTTATCTTACCATTATCATGTGTGAGGTTGAGAAGTACTCCTATCACCGCTCTCATGCAGTCCTCAACAGCCTTGCCTACATTACTATGGCTACAGTGAGGTAGGGCAGTGCCAGAGGACAAGAGGGAGCTGTTGACCTCACGGCTATACCGCTGAATCATCTCCTCACAATAGCGCAGGCCCCTACACATACACATACCCAGAATAAACAACCATACTGTACCATTCTGGAACATGAAAACACACAAACACAGTGGAGCGACCATACTCCTCATGTACCATGACTGTACACAGACACACCCCTCACCTGGCTGAGGACACTATTAATTGTGAGTCTTTGTAGGCAATCAGGTAAGCTTGGTTCTCTGGGTTATGGACCGTTACCTGAATTTGGGGAAAAGAAAAAAAAAAAAGCCGAAGATGAAATCTCTCACCTGATCATGCACACTTACTTTCAGTCTATACATTGGCATATACTCACACTCTCTAGAACCCGTAAGCATCGCTCTGCCCCCCATAACGAGGCCACCAGCATCTCCTCATCCTCCTCTTGATCCAAGCTCTCTACACACTCTTTCACTGAGAAAGAGAGAGAGAAATGGGAAGAGAGAAAAATGTCACAAAATAATGCTCTGGTGTTGTACACAGAAAAACAAACTTAATCACTGATGAAATTAACTTCCAGTTAAAATATCAGTACATACTGTAATCATGATTGACAATTCAATATATAAAAAACACAAAGGTGAACTATTGAAGTGCCATGATTTAACTTTATTGTGAGCAAAATTACTTAAACTTGATACTGATCAAAATTATTTACATGAACATCAATGTCTTGATTCATCAAAAACTCAAAAAATGTCTTAGATTCAGCTGAATTACTGTAAAACTCATTTTGTATTGCAGCCTTCTGCGGTAATGGGATTATAATATTGCTAATGCATGACTCGGGGGAGGGAGGGCCATTCAAAGAGGGCAAAGCCAATAATGTGCTCTTGATGTCCCAGACACAGATGGCTGGGAATCACCAGGGATGTAATTCATGACACACTATTCTTTAATATAACAATAATCTCTGTTACATCTGTCACATATAGTAACAGTCAGCATTTAAGGCATTAGCCGTGTGTAATAGCAGCTCTGAGGCTATTACAGAGTAATCCACACTACCTTTATCTACAATGTGATCCAGTCCACCCAATAACCGTAACTCCTCTTTAAACCAGTCCCCTGCTCTCTTAGATGTGAGAGAGAGAAGAGTCTCCATTGCTAGGTGACCAGTCTGAAAACAGATAGACATGGTGTAGGTTAAAAAAAATTCATTACTTGTACAATTGTTTCCTTATGCAGTATACACTATGCTAACGTAACAAATATTTAAAAATGTGTTATTTAATAAACAGTAATGTACCAAGGGTCACCAGTCTTTTCTGCCAATGTGGCTTCTGCTTCACTAAAATGAAGCAGAAGTTTACCTTTTTTAATCTGGTCTCAAACAACTGATTAGTTACTGGACTTCTGCTTGGTTGGAACGAAAACCTGCAGCCACACTGGCTTTTTAATTATTTATGAGAACAGGTATAAAATATGGAAGCCATTTGTACAACTCACAGTGATATTCTCCAGGTCCAGATGTTTATTGTGCACCGTTTCACAGAGTTTGCGGATCTTCTCTTTGACCTTGTTAATCTCTTTAGCCGTGAGCTGGTCGGGCACCGAATTGTCCTGCTCCATTTCCAGCAGCCGGATCATCAGCTCTAAACAGGCCCGGTCCAAGTCCATATTCAGCCGATCACGACTCAGAATATACATCAGGGACGCGGTGCATAAGGCCAAATTCTGAAAGAACAAGAAAATGATGAACAGAGTAACAATTACTAATTATGCTTTTTTAATAACTATACACTTTTAACATCCTCTAGCCCTTCATCAGTTGTACCTGATACACTCACATTGAGAATAAAAAACATGAACATGCACTTAGTGAAAAGTGGATCATAGATTGGCATGTATGGGGCCTCACCGGATGCTGTGGAGCGTCACTGAGCATCTTAAAGACCTGTGCCACCTTTCCCCGTGCCCTCAGGTGCATGCGGAAACTTGGCATGGCGCAGCGCGTGGCCAGACTAATTATACTATAAGGCAGGAGAATAACACAGTCAGATAAACCATTCATATATGCTTAAAGAACAGTAAGCCTGAAGCAGACTGAGTAAGCCTGAAGTAAATGTACAACCTGAAGGTAAGATCAACCTGAAGGTGGTGATTCACCCACACATCATTCGTGGTAACATTTAATGATGTACATGCATAACATACCATTAGAAACCATTTGGGGCAGTCACACAACTGAGAAATAATTTGAATCATTTTGAGGTCGGAGATTCAACACCCTAATTTGAAGTGTATGAGTAATATTTCTGATTATATGTAGTGTAAATGAGGCCATTGAAAGCTCTGCAGTGAGCATAAATCCCCTGTGTGTATTACCTAAGGCATCGTGTGTTGAGAGGTTGAGTGCTCTTCAGGCCGGTCTCCAGATACTCAAAATCATCAGTGAACTCTTGATTCTCCCCAAACTCCACCACATCATTAAAGTGCTTCACATGCTGAACTACTGTATACAGCTACACACACACACACACACACACACACAAATACACATTTAAGTTTTACAACAAAATGAAGAAACAATCTAGGGAAAAAGCACAGCTCTTTGATCAGTCAGTGAAAT
>JBBPCX010000001.1:37561846-37594970 GCA_037974365.1 Hydrocynus forskahlii
AGTTGCACATTTTGTATAAATATCACAGTATAGTATAAATAGTATTTTTATATGTACAGTATAAAAATAAATGTTCATCTGTACAGTCTAAAAATGTAGTACCTGTGTTAGTGCTTGTCTGACTCTCCTGTGAGTCACTTGTCTGAGGGCTGTCCACTCCAGTCGTCATGGCCTCCGACACAGCTTTCTTGGCCTTTTTCCTCCCCTTAGCTGCCGCGTCCTCCTCGTCTTCGCTGTCGCTCTCACTCAGGTCGTCAAAACCAAAGTATTTGATCTTGTAGCTGGTGCTGCCAGAGGCAACAGGCTCCCCATCTGCTTCCTGACCCTCATTCTCTTCAAATCCAAAAAACTCCAGTTTAGTCTCCTTCTTACTCTTTGTCTGAGTGGGCCGGAACCTGAAAAAGAGAGATCCATGAGACATAATGTAGCTAAATTATTGCTAAAATGTGTGAGTATTGTGATAGTACATTTAACTATATTAACTCACAGCGCATAGAAACTGAAAAGTCACTGCTTCACCTACTTTGTATGTACACTCACTGCCTATTATCAGCTCCTCTTACCCCTGCCAAGTGGTTTCACTGCTGGCGAAAGAAAAGTCGCTGTGCCCAGAAAATGAACACTAATGAAAGACTAGAGATCAACACAAACTCTGCAGCATCAGAATAACCATCAATAACTTTACATCTGCAAGGTAGACTACTTGGTTCCATGTGTAACAGAGTGGACAGTGTTTAAAGAATCAAGTAGTGCATCACTCCTATCCTGAGTATAATTCACCACCCAAATTACAGCTGCTCACTGGTGGTACTGTGGATCAATGAAGGGGGCTAACAAATGAGGCAGAGAAACAAAAGGACTACAGTCTTTAACTATAAACTATACAGTGAACCTATATGATTGTAGGCACAAGGTAAGATTGTCAGTTTATATTTAGGTTATGTTGAAGTCAGACCAAAGCAGAAAATGACATTATTACATTTTAGCGAAACGTCACAACCGATCACTCACCAAACCATTCTGCACTCCAGTTTAAATAGACTTTTGGGTTTTATGTATGTTTTGTGGTAATAAAGAAGATAAAGGGGTGCCCTGAGGAGAGAAACTACTGGACAGCATTGGACACATGATTTGGGCACCTCTGATCCAAAGCAATAAGCTACAAGAGTGTACTACATGGCCCCAAGTGGATAACTGATTTTATGAAGTAAAAAAAAACAAAAATTGATACAAATGATCTGTAAGTTCTTGTGTGTGTATATAGAGTGCTTTATTATGGCTCTCAAGGTTGTTTGTATGTATGTATATTACAGTATGTATATTACAGAAGATCTGCAAGTTCTTTTGTGTGTATATAGAGTGCTCTATCATGGCTCTCAAGGTCAAAATCAAGACTGTTCAAAGCAATTAAGGAGACACATTCAACATCGCTAACTTTAGCTAGCCTGAACGTGTATGTGCATTACCTGGTAGGTTTGGCAGCTTGAGTGTCCGTTTTTCTCCGGAAGGTTCCAGCCTCTCCGAGATCTGCAGGTGCTGTGTTCACAAACTCATCCATGCTCCTGTCTAAGGAGTCCTGGATGGTGACGTTACACACAGACACACATGACGGATGAAGTACCGTGTAATCCCGAACCCTTCCCCGGCCTGTGGTAGCCTTGACCTCTGAACTGCCTGCAACTCCACCGCCGCTTCTACCTGGTCCAGCGGATGGTTTACTTGCCCCACCCCCCGCCGAAGTCTCTGGCACTGCACCACTGTCTAGTTGCTCTTTGTTCCTTGTGGGCCGTCGATAAACCCTATTGCCTGACGGTTTGAGGAGAGGGAGCTGTTCAAAATCAACCGGCTCCTCCGGGGCAGGCTCCGTCTCTCCAGGGCCTTGCTCAGCCATTTTAAGGCCATCCGAGGTGACAGGACTGTCCCCGGATGGAGATTCTTCCCCAAGCGAGTCCCAGTCATCTGAGGAGTCTCTAGTAGATGTATTCAAAATGTAGGACTGTGAGGTGGGTTTGCTCATTGCGCTTGATGACTTGTACCAGGCAGCTCCAGTGCTTGCATTTGAGGTTTGCAGAGGCTTGACTGCAGTAAAAAAAAAAACAACCATAATATTTTAACTGTAGTTGTTACTCGATTAATTTCTTTAGAAAATCTTTAAAAAAAAAAACACACACAAAATAAAATACCCTCTCAAATAATGGCAGGCAATTTGCATTTTCATGAACATATATGTTCTACTAATGCAGGATATTTTAGATATTTATAATAAAGGCTGTGTTGCTTGCATTCCTGTAACTTTAACACCATGAAATGGTTTACTGTTTATTGAAGTCTTTGGGCCTCAAATTACACAGTTATAAACCGTAATAAATTACCCAAAAAGTACATTACCCAATTATATATTTGGTTTTGACCCAAAAAAGAAAAACAGTCAAACATGTGGAATGACATAAGAGTAATAATATGCCAACAACATGGTATAAAGATCTAAGACATACAAGTGCTCACTAGATTGCAACTGCTGCACCACTGAAGGTGGAACTGAAAGTTCAAACACAGAGCAATCTTCAGCCCTGTTTGCTTTCATGTGCTGGTCATCATCGGCACCTCTGAGCAGTTAATGTGGCTGCAAAGTAACAGTGTTAAACTAGAAGTGCTTCACAGATTCTACAGATACTTCATTACACATGACCAACACTACCACTGGGCAAACAATTGTTCTCTGCTGTCAAGGAAGGTTGATTGCGACATACTGTAGTCTGCATACTGTAATCATTTTAGTAATTTTTGCTTTGCTTGTTTCGGTTTATAAAATTGGCCCAGTAAATTTTCATTTCTATACTATCCAGCAGTGGCCTGACTAATCATATTAAAATGTATTTGTTGAATGAGCAGACACTGTTACACAGCAGATTTTTAAAAAATCTGAGTTCAACCCCCTAAAGTTGGATGGAAAGAATGGGAAAGGATGGAAAGAAACTCTAACATCTTGAGGAAGATTCAAGGAGAGCCAAGACTAAACAAAATCCATCCTTCTCTTGGCTGCTCCGTATAAAAGAATCACTTAAAAACAAAAGAGAGTTGTGAACAGAGGGACATTCCAAGTGTCTTAATGACTTCTTGTACAGTTGCAACATGCCAACAATGAAATTAAACTGCTTCTTTTTCACTCACAAAAGGTAAACAGCTTGCGGAGCATCAAAATGGCATGTATAATAGTCTCTGCATCCAAATGCCACTGGATGTAGATTAGATTACATTTTAATGGTCCTGAGATGAAAGGCAATATCCAAGTTCTAGGAATTCATCCTAAGGAACACTGACTCTGTAATAGCAAACATTAAGGATGCTAAAAAATCTGAATCTACAATACATAGGGGCGTTCTCTTATACTGATGTATGGACAATCTGCACAGAAGAAAAAACAAAAAATGGAAATAGCTGTTTTGCTATTTTGATAGTTTGTACATACCCTGCAGATTATCTATTGAAAGAATAGCCAAGTATTTTTAACCTGGTTCACAATTCTGATGTTTCCTTTCTTTAGAAAACAACAATAAAATCCTGTTGCCTCAAAAAATAGAAGCTCTTGGCCAGATGATGATGCCTCTGCCCACTGGCTTCTAATACAAATGTGTTTTCACAGCAGGCTCTAAATAATTAGGCCTATCTATGGTAATCAACCATGTGCTACAAATGCAGGAGGCAGAGATCGGTTGAAAGCCACTGAAAAATAAACTGAAATGCATTATTTGTTAGCCCTAACTTTAAGCTCACCTCAGTCTGATGCCTAAGACATTATTTTTTAATAGTTTTTGAGAACAGTTGAATAATAGTTCTAAGAACAGAACTTTTTATACACCATTCATGGTGGAAAGGAATATGCAGGATATTGTAAGACACATTAACGCCCATGAAAATCAACTTTTTAAAGTTGATTTACGACCCCTATAAACATTAAATATAATCATTCAGGTTCACTGGTCATTTTCTGACACACAAATCGGAAAGAAAAAGCACACCCCTACACCCAGTATACCAGGATTATTTTCATCTGAGTATAGGAATTGTGTGCATTTGTATTACTATGTATTACAGAGACAATCCATAGTAATAGGCCGACTCTGGACCCAGTCTGAACCAAGTTTCCCAGTATTATTTTCATCTAAATATAGGAATTGTGTGTTCAGAGCAGGCCTACTGTTATGTATTGCATCTGTAATACATGGTGATACCATCACAATGTTTAGCCTGAATAATTTGATAAAGCAAGTATGATATGGGTCTTACCCGTAGTTGTGCTATTCAAGCCCACAAGGCCCTTGCTCACATTGCTCCCCAAAGCTGAAGTGCCCCTGCTGGCCACAGTACCATCCTGTGTCTGCTTCATGACTTGGGGCTTGGGCTGCTCGTTCCCAGAGCTTATTTTTTCTGTGCCTGCGTCAGATTGAGGGGCCACTCTGGACTTCACAGTCTTGGACTCCTCATCGCTGTCAAAGCCAAACGGGTCCTCTGAGCTGTCATCATCCTCAAAGCGAGGTTTTTTGACCAGTTCCGGCAGGTCAGGTTTGTACGTAGGCCGCTTGGTCCCAAGCTGAGCCTTGTACGTGGTCTCTCCCCATTTTGTGCTGAGGGTCGCCTTTTTATTAGCGAACATCTCCTCAAACTTCGAATTGGCCTCTCCGCCTTTCCGAGTGTAAGTTTTACTAAATCTGGATGTCATCTTGATGCAGATGTCACATATTCTCTGTGAGAAACAAGAAGAGCAGGTTAAGAAAAAAACACGCACACAAATACATCTGCCTGCACATCCAGAAAATGTTGCAAGTGCTTTCAAAAGTAGTTCAACTGCCCATTAAGCAATAAGCAGTGAGTAATCTGACTATGCATTGTTCCACCTCCTCCAATAGAAGTCATTCATGCTGCAGTCACAATGAATGGCTGCTTGGCCTGGGTCATACATTATAAAGTATAGTAAACTAGCCCCTTATAGTCATGCCATAACAGCACACAGTGTGAACAATGTGAATTTCTTTCCCTACATTTAACTCATTCATTAAGCGAAGCAGTGGGCAGCCAGTGACGCAGCACTCGGGAGAGCAGCGTGTGGGGTCGGTACCTTGCTCATGAGGTACCTCAGTGGTGCCACTGGCACTCCTGGATTTAGAACACACGACCTTCTAATCACACGGCCAACTCCCTAACCACCAGACAACCCATTATGAGTGTTTATACGGAGCATTTCAGCGCAGAATTTTGTCTGTATTTTACCTCATTCAAATCAGAAAGGACATCATTCAAACAAATGGCACAGTAAGAAACACTGGTTGTAACGGCTTTCAGAGTGGCCATGGATAAACTACGACTGGTCTATAAAAACCCAACTATGTAATAAAAGGGTCAACCCAATATAAGTAACGAAAACTTTTAGGCATCAATATTTGCATTATAATCCCATTGTTACTAGTCAAGAAGCAGTTAAACTATGAATTTAGCATTTGCACAAACAGCAGATGCACTGAGGTGTTAAAATAGCAGCAGGAGGGAACAGATGTATGAACAAATGGGCCAGGCTAGAGCTTAATCTCCTTGCTCTCTGCTTTATTTACATTTGAGCTTCATCAAAATGACATAACTGGATTGAGAAGACTACACGCACGAGCAACATACAATATATGTTTAATTTGTAATGGGGACGTGCTGCCAAAGGCGAGAAATCTCAGTGTTGTGTCTCACAATGACAGTTGGGACTGGGCTAAACTAGCTTAGCCTGCGAGCTAACCGCTGTTTATCTGTCGCGTCGTCATGTTTACTCAGCCACAGTCCTGTGAGTTTTTTGTGTTTTCTTCCAGTTTAACGGCCTGCCCAGCCTGCCCGATGTACCCTGAGGACAGGACACTAATCTGAAAGGTCTCCGAGGCTGAATTAGTGAGTTTTAAAAAGAGAAAGCACTCACCCAACTGCACTTCGATCCGACCTCCTCCTGCTAGGCTAGCAGGCTAACTCCCGGCTAGGCCTCCCAGTTCAGGTCTCCAAGGAGACGGGCAGAATTGTTTATTAACCAAGCGCACAAGAGCACGGCTGAGGCGTACGGCAGCTTAACAAACCTAATAACTCCCCAAGTCATCCCAAGCCCGAGTTATCATTTATTTCTGGCAAGCAGGACCAGTCCGATCATGATGCGCCATTAAAGTCAGCCCTCCTGCTCATCCAGCCTCTGTCTGCTAGGGTGACGTCACGCCCCGGCCCGGGACTGGCCTATAAGGAGAACCCTTTAACCAACAAATCCCCGCCCCCCTCCGACTGGGGCTCGTCAAGAGGCAGTAACAGAACCAGCCATTGGTGGAGACTACAGCATAGTGGGTTTCAAGCAGGAGAAGAAGGTGGGCTTCAGTTAGGAGCAGACCCCAGTTTGTCCAAGAGTCGATCGCTCCAAAAACTTTTGGGTGTCGTGGGGGTGGGGAGCAGTAGCACTTGGGGCCATTCTCCAGAAGAGGCCCAGTCTTAACTGGGCCTCATATAACCACTACATGGACGCCAGACCATTACACTAACAAGGACTTGAATGATTTTGCATTCAAATGCATATATTTTAATATGGAGATAGCCCCCCCCCCCTTGCAGCTATAACAGCTTTCACTCTTTTTGGAAGATTCTGCAGTGTTTCTGTAGGAAAATTTGCACCCATTCATTCTGTAGAGCATTTATGAGGTCAGGTGCTGATGTTGGACAAGAAGGTCTGGCTCACTATCTCCGTTCCAGTTAATCCCAAAAGTGTTGGATGTGGCTGAATTCAGGGCTCTGTGTGGGCCAGTCAGATTCTTTGACACTGAAATTCATCCAGCCATGTCTTTGTGGAGCTTGCTTTGTGTGCTGGGGCTCAGTCATGCTGGAATAGAAAAGAGTTCTTCCCCAAACTGTGTCTACAAAGTTGGAAGCATGGCTCTGTCCAAAACATCTTGGTATGCTGAAGCATTAAGACTGCCCTTCACTGGAAGTAAGGGGCGATGGAATTCTATAATTAAGATGTGTGCCCCTATACACCATGAGATAACTGTAAACCCATGATGTGGATGCACCCTGATGTCTATTGAGCTCCCTCTTATCCATAATGCAATAAGAGATCAAAATGTGCAATTTGTCAGAATCACTTCAAGAAGTTTAGTAACTTTCTTATCTTAGCCAGTTGTGGGTCAGAAAGCTAATGACATATGACTATTGCAATTCAAATAGGTAGCTAAAAATAAACAGGTTGTTGATAGATGCTATTTTTTGTTGTTTTTTGTTTGTTTGTTCCTTTTGAGCGGGGTGGGGGGGGGATTGAATTCTTCTTGCTCTGGGGTCCAAGAGATCCTAGTTATGTCACTTCTGCAATGATTACTGATTAGTCAGTTGCACTGGTTATCAGTTGCATCATATCTTCAGTTTAAAAGACTCCTCAATACTTTCTAAGCTCTCCAGCACTTTATGGAGTTCCTCCATTCTTCCAGGTCCTCCTGTATACCTACAGTTCTCACATTAGACTCTCTTCTATAGGTGGTAGATCTTTCAGTACTATACTATACAGTACTATAGCTATAAAACTATAAAAAACTATTCATTTCTTTATGAAGACTTTTCTCTACTTATTTTTTAAATGTGTTTTTTTGCACCTATTGTAAAGCAGCCTTGGGAGTGTGAAAGGAGCTATATGTTAACCTGATGATGATGATGATGATGATGGAACCGATTATAGATTGAGGTGAGATGGTACATTGTAGAGAAATATACACTTTTTATATGTAATGTTTTGTTATATGCATATTCTGATAAAATAATAGTAAATCTGAAAAAAAGAAAAATTCTTGGCTGCATTCACTACTCCACCATTGATAGTTAAAAAAAAAAAATGTTGTAGGCCAAAACCTAATTCTAAAACTATCACAAAAACAAAGCCTTGGACATCAGCCTGTGCATCCGTAACTATTTTCTACAATATTTCTCAATGAGTTACCTTTTGGAAGAGTAAAATGCTTCAGATGTCTGGTTCTCATCACAACCACTGTGAACGATTTTCGCTCAGTTCAAGACCTTGCTCATCTTTCCCGTTTCATGACTGTTAAATTGGTGGAATTACACTTCAATCCTTGTCTATGAAACCAATTCTTATAATTAATATAATTTAGGATCAGACACAAATTTGTAGAGTGTTATTTTTGGAAAATTGAATGTGGAAAAGAAACCTGAACATCTAATATGTTTTACAAAAAGGCATAAAATGTATTGCTGCCAGGACAAAACCTTGTATCTCCCAAAAAGAAACTTAACAGGATATAGGAAATAATATTCTTAACTTTTAAAACAAATTCATACAAGTAGATTTTGTTTGAAGCTGTTTCGGGCCAGTTGGTTCATTTGGGAAGCAGCTAACATTTTTAAATTATGAGGAAAAAAGGACAAATTTAGAGATAATGTACGCTGTGTATGCTGAAAGTTCATATTTCTTGAAATATTTGACCCGGAGTATTCGTTTTCCCTGTCTTGTTATGTGAGACATGTAAATTATAAATGTGAAGATAAAAAATGTATCAGCTTGTTATGGAACATCCCAGAAATAGCCAGAAATCCATGCAAAGTCAGGTAGACTGCGAAAAAGGTCTAAAAATTTAAGCTGTCCCTGAGTGTGACTGCACCATCCTGCAGAATAACCTGAAATGCATTTATTTTGGTTTTACTCATAATGTTATAAAATTAATAATGAATTGCATAAACAATAGCCACTAATGGCAGCAATAGATAGCGAAGACACTGTCTCATCCTAGCAGCGAAGACTTGTATGCCACAGAACCTTTTACGAGATGGAAGGAGGGATGTGGGAGGGGTGAGAGGGGTCATTTATAATGGTGGCGACTTTGCAGATTCAGTGTGTGGTATAAATATCCGGACTTTTACCTGATACGACATCCCAGTTTTATCACAGTGTATTACAGTCTGAAGGTCCAACCAAGGGTCACACTTAGACTTAATAACAAAAAAATAACTTGATTAAATGCAATGTACATGTTGCCTGAAATGCAGAACTTTAACAAAGCCACCTGCTGTTTGAGAGGCACAGTTCCATCTAGTCATTCCCAAGTTTGATCCTGAGAGATACATTATATAGACAAAAGTAGTGGGACACACCTCTTAATTAGTGACCCTTTACCTCCAGTGAAGGGCAATTTTAATGCTTCAGCAGACCAAGGCATTTTGGACAACACTATGCTTCCAACTTTTTGGGGAAGGCTCTTTTCTATTCAGCATGACTGACACCCCAGTGCACAAAGCAAGCTCCATAAAATCATGGCTGGATGAGTTCAGTGTGGAAGATCTTGACTGGCCCACATGGAGCCCTGACCTCAACCCCATCCAACACCTCTGGGATGAACTTGAACAGAGACTGCGAGCCAGGCCTTCTCGTCCAACGTCAGCACCTGAACTCATAAATGTTCCGCTGAACAAATTCCTACAGAAATACCAAAATCTTGTGGAAAGCCCTCCAAGAAGGGTGAAAGCTGTTATAACTGCATTTTAAAGTCTATGAATTTGAATGCAATGTCATTAAAGTCCCTGTTGGTGTAATGATCAGGTGTCCCAATACCTTTGTCCATTCCTGACAACGAAAGTTCCAGATGGAGTTTGGATCCTGTGTGAAAAGGACTTGAGATCAGTTTGTTCAAAATTTTGGAAAAGCCTAATGTAGAGCTCCAGATCCGCATTGCTTTATACGCAATGATTTTCCACACATTGTTGTAAAACCGAACTGGTGTCCAGCACAGTCCAAGTCTGATGAAATACTTTCTCTATCTCTGCCACTCATCATGTGTCCTTTTTTTGTCAATAATTCACAAAACTGTGAAGACTTCAAAGTGAACACAGTTACCTTTGAAGAAAAAACAGCAGCAGTGACCTCAGGTGACCTCTTTGTGGTTGAGATGTGATGAAGCTAATTGACCAAAATAAACTGGGCTGAATCCTTTTATTGGGGTTGATGCCGATTTATGACAAAGGCTATTCAACCACCTCTGTTAAATGGCCAGTGTCAACCGTGTCACCCTATTTTCATGTATTCCTCAAGGTATGACATCGTTGTGGGTTTTTTTTTTTCAATTATTTGTCATAACGTTTCATCTGAGTGCCTCCCAGGTTCTCTTTATCATTGATGTCAGTTTTTGATACTGTAAATTTAACAGTTATTTATGCAAATGTTCTGATTGGATCAGGCCAATTGCGCCCTCATTCAAAAGCAGACTTTGTAAGGCCAATGAAAGTGATATAAGCGGATATGTTTTGTGACATTACAAAAACACTTTTAAAGCAGGCTTTTTAGCGCAATGTACATTTAATATAGTCCACTGGGTCTTGGGAGTAAATCGTGGGCTATGTTTTCACAAAAAGTAGAAAAAACTAAAAAGTGCAAGGTTGAGCCTCACTGTCCCCTACATCATTTTTTGGAAGCTTAAAATCATTTCTAATCAGTTCTGCAATCATTCTATGACAAAAACGTTTGAGCTTTTTGCAAATGGCCAAATCATTTCCAGCACATTGTAATTAGCTCCTGTAGTCACGTTCGTGTTATTTCTGAAAAATAATTGCCCAAAACTAGGCAACTCAAACCTAATATTCGTAAAAATCGATACTTCATGAAGCATGAATAATTAGCAAAAAATGTAAATGATTTGTTAACATCACCCTATTAACAAATCAAAAGTAGATATCTCCACAGACATGAATAAACCTGCAGTCTACTGTCCAATCATGGCTTAACAGAAACTGACATTAGCATTTATAAAGGCTTTTTTCGACAAACTTTTCTCATAAAGGCTGCTTTGGTGAAATTTTGTGCCATTTCACCCTGGAAAATATTATGGCATTTGGCACTTGTTAGAATAAACCTTTATAAATATATACGTTATGACATGACATGAAGTTATGTGCCTGTCATGAGGCTTTCAGTGACCTTCAGTGAACTGATACCCAATTTTCACTTGCAATTTCTTATCATACCAGAGGGGGGGGCTTTAGTCTTCTCAAACACTCACATTGAACTTTCTCGGTGTAAACTTCTCACTTTCTTACTGTATACTCCACGGGTAATTCTCCAAGTCCTTCACTTTATTTACTATAAATGTTTGGTTTAAAAAAGCACACAGAACTGCTGGAGCTAAAGTTCATTAGTATTATTGCTGATGAATTTAAACCTATGGGAATCATGCTTTCGTAGAAGAGCTGATAGTTTTATTTTTTTTAAAATTTTTTATTATTAATTCATTTATATGAATTCTTTTCATGCTGTTCGTAGTGGTTTGGAGCTTTATTTCATGTGCTGACTGTGCCTTCCAGCCAGTTCGTGTGTGTGTGTGTGTGTGTGTGTGTGTGTGTGTTATGCTGATGAGCGAACAAATGTTGACCAGCTTTACACACATGAGACAAAATAAAATAAATGGAAACCAGACACACAGGATGTTTTCTGTGCTTGCCACTGGGCGTGAGTCAGGGGTTTGCTGCCACTTCGGGTTATAAAACTGGTTTGTCGTTCTGCTGGACAACATTAGATTTACGAACAAAGTAACCACACTGCCATTGCAACCATGGAAATGTGTTATGTGGGTACAGGAAAATTAAAGTAGATTTCAACTTATATACTAGCCTGTTAAAAGATTGCAGGACTGGAATTGTAGTTTGGAATCTGGAGAGGGTTTAATAGATGTCAAGTTAGTAAGTGCATTCTTGTAAGTAACAATTTTATATAAGAACAGGAAAAAAAATAGAAACCACTGCAATTTATTTTTAAATCAACATCTCTATGAGTATGACAACCATTCCATGCCAGTGTCTGTTAAACTCCTACACAAGCACCTCATTCTGCTTTATGAGGTACTGATTAGTGATCACCTGAATCATGTCTTATTTAATGAGGAAAAGTATAAAAACACTGCTGTAATCAACGGGTCATTCCACAAAATCAGTACATTTTCAACTTTGAAAATCTTAAATAGAAAATCTTTGTTTTCTCAATTTTTTGAATATCTCTGGAAAGAAGACCTCCTAAAGAGACAAAAAAAATTGATGGTGCCATCTCAGGCTTTTTGTTTTATATATGGTATTATATTTTATGATATGACATCATAGAACAGTAACAGGACTGACAGTAACAGGGTTGACGATTTCAAGCTAATTTGCCTCTAGTTAGCTAATGTTCAAGGTCACAAGAGCAGATGTCATACAGTTTGAAAGGATATTACTTACAGATGTGGTAAATATCAAGATACAAAAAATATTATTTTAATTAATATGTTAAAAATTGGTAACAGGAATGATGCGGTATGATCTCCCCACCGCCAACAATCCCATAAAACAACAAAATTCTACATTATAGAAGAGAAAATTGTACTTGTGTTTTAAATGTTGGAAATCCTCTTCCTGTAAATTATGTCACTGCTGGAATGTGCCATTTTTTACAAGGGTTTTTGTGTGTCAGTAACAGGGTTGACTTGAAATCAGGGGACACTGATAAAATTATTTAATTTTTATAGAGACGACATGTGTTCATGCTAAAAACATTGCTTAACAATGAGATTACTTTTAGAACAATATACAAATGTGAAAATTTCATAATTTTTCCAACAATTAAGAAGACCTGCTGAAAAATAACTTTCATAGTGAGGGACAGGCCAAAATCCCTGCCTTATCAACATGAATGCAAATTTAACCATGGACAATAATTTTACTTAATTTTTAGGTAGCATTGATGATAGAAGACATACTAATGTTATGTTTTCAAGTTATGCATGTATGACGGTGATATTATGACATATTATTGCTCTGGGACGCAAAATGTACCGATTCCATGGAATGACCCCAACACTCTCCTCTTGCAGTATGACCAGTTGGATGGCAAAACGCAACTAGAAGAATGTAAAAGGTAATGATTGCCAAGAGATTGCCAAGTTTTCTTTGAATCGTTCAAGTTCTGTTAACGTGGCATAATTTCTCTTATTTTGATGTGTCGTCATTTCCTTTCAAATGATGGGTTAACGAACAACATTTTTATTTGGAAATTAAGATAAATATAGTCAGCAGTTCTTAAAAACATTTTTTCCAGAGCTACATATATAAAAGTATATAGATATATATATATATATATATATATGAAGGTTGTCTGTGGCACAATCTGGCACAGATGTTAGCAACAGATCCTTTTTCTTGTTGGGAGTTGAGGTGTTCATCGATCTGACTAGTTTGTTCAGTCCATCCCAAAGAACTGTTTTGGTTCCTGATCAGTTTTTGCAGGTGTTACGTATCAAAGTAACATCCAAGCAGAACAATGCCCAGAGCATCACACTGCCTCTATCACTGCCTATATGATGCTCTGGGCTTCGATGTGTTGTAAAAGGAAAGATCTGCCAATTTCTTCCACTGCTCTAAGGTCTGGTTCCTATTCTCACATCCGCATTGTAGGAGCTTTGTGTGGTGGACGGGGATCAGAACTTACCAGTTCTGTCAGATCCTTACGCTTGCCTATTTTTCCTGCTTCTAACACATTCTCAAGAACTTACTGTTCACTGCGTATTACAACCACTTCACCGATCCCACTGTAACCAGTGCTAATGATGTAACCAATGATAATCACTTCACTGGTTATTGGTTTAAATGTTTACAGCTGATTATATAATAAATAGATTAGATCATAGAAAATATCTAAATATTTCATAGAAATCGTTGGTTTGATGTTTCAGACTTTTCAGATCCTTGAAAGTGAAATATCAAATGTCTTTTATTCATTTCAAATACAAAAGGCAAAAATGTCAATTTTTTTTTTTTACAGAAATTGTATAAAATCCCACACAAGTTTAAACGTCTTTCTGGAATTGCTGTACATTGTTTAGTATTGCTGGGCTGGATACAGGATTAGAAACTTTATCAACTTTATTAGTTTTATTAATGAAAAAAACAACATCTTTGAGAACTAACCGTGCCCAATGGCTTATTTTATCTGGTAAACAGTAGTAACATTTTTAAACCATACACTATCAATAATAAGGAAATAAAAAAAGACTTAATAAAGGTGAAAAAAGGATCTACATCAATGTGCTTTGTACAGTCTCTAAGGCAGGACCTTCACCCTGCCGGTCATTAGAAGGCCGTCGGCAGCTGGCCGAAGTCACTACAGTGAGTGTGACCTCAGAGATGCCCAGTAAGTTCATTGGTGTGGAGAATGAGCACCAGCTCCAGTCAGGGTCAAGGGTCAATTTCCATGGGGACAACGGTGAGAATGACATCCTCATTGCTACGGCGAACGACCATCCGCAGCGCAGCGTCTCTTTTGATGGCAGCGCTGACGTCCGTTGCTGAAGAGATTTGTTGACCATTGATGGAGATGATGACGTCATGCTCTTTCAGTCCACCACTGGAGAAAAGAAAGCAACAGAGAGAGAGAGAGAGAGAGAGAGAGAGAGTGAGAGAGCGAGCGAGAGAGAGAATGAAGGTGAGGTATCGAGAGAGTAAAAAGTTTATTGTTAATCAAATATCACCCCTGTTGATGTTGGAGATGTTTCTTTGGTAGAAGCAGGGTAAACACAACAATACATTTATTTAATTTACAGTAATACAAATACAGGGCTTGAAGAAGAACAAAACAAAAAACATGAGAACACCCAAGATGCTCCACGGGTCAAAATTCTGGACTGCAGCTGCGTCAAAGGGCAGCAGCCAATCAGCAGCAAGAAGAAATAAATAACGTTCTCGGATTGGCTACTTTCAAACCTCTTGTGTCTGAGTACAGGGTTATTCCACCATCCCAAGACTTTGTGTTCTCTGGATAGTACTAAAAATGATTAGTTATATTTTTTATGGAAATGCAGCTGTATTTATGTTAATATTTATGTTACAAAATTTGTAAATTATATTTTTCTTAATAATTCAGCACTAAAATGCATGAAAAATTATATACTGCCACAAAAAAGGCTGTGACATTTGGGCTTCGTCCGCCACGCCCCCTCCTCCTTGTGCCGGTTGTTTATGTTTGGGCGCTTTGTTCCATTGTGTGCGTCTGACTGCCTTGCTAAGCGCCGTGCCCAAACATAAACAACCAGCATGAGGACGAGGGGGCATGGCGGATGAGGCCCAGACGTCACAAAAGCAAAAAATAAGCATGGGGTTACTGTACATACACATATGTATATACAACATTCCATTTCAGATTGATATCACATATTGACAAACAAATTTGTATGTTTGGAATTTTTATGCTGTTACGAAAATTTACTTCAGTCCACATTTAATTAAGATATATGTACATCCATTTTCTTGGTTTTAAATTTTGTGATCAAGATATCTCATGTAGACATATATTGCACATATATATTTTAATTATGAAGACATATATGTACGTATATTCATCTTTGGTTGAAATTTGAGTACTAAAATGTCACATTGATACATATTTTTCTTGGTTTAGAATTGCACTGCAAAGACATCACATATTTCGAGAATAAGAGCAAGAAAAGGGAGAGATAGAGTGTGTGTAAAGTGGTGGAACAGAATTACTGTCACAACTATTGATAAATTACAGAGACTGAAATCTGCATTTCCCAGACTTTTGTTACAACAATTTCCAAAGCGAATACTAACAGTCACATGCGCTATCTTTTAGCTGCTGCAGACTTGGACAGTCAATTAAAAAAATCTCTACAAAAAAAATCACTACTATGAAAATATGTAGGTTATTTAGACATTTAGACATCAGTCTGGCACAAAAATGTGATCTGTCTGACACAAATCATGTTTTAGGCAAAAGCTCAGCAACTGTGTGCCAAAAATGAGAACATTTGTATGGCAAATTGGCCTCTAGGAGGCGCATTTTTATTTGCCATAACATGTAGTAACATCTTATGGCTAATCTGTCTGAACTTTTGTAAGATCCTAACAACATATATTCATCTGTTCTTCAGTCAAGGTTTGTATCTATGCTGATTCTTTAAAAATGTATTTTTCTGCCTCAAAACACGTTAGCGAGCAAAAACCGTAAGGCGCACAGCCTTGCAATTTGGTAGGTACATGTGGTACTCCAACTGCTACTCAGACACCAAGAGCCACGCCATTGCGCCAATAGGTGGCGCTATAACAAGCAGCAAATTGCACTGTAGGTCCAATTTTCAAAATTCTTTTGGCATATTATTCCTTGGCATCAGCCGAATCAAATGAAGCCCCGCCCATTCATTTCCACCTAATTAGATTTTTTGTTAATTTGCATAATATGCAACACCAACTTTTGCAAACTAGTCTCTGGTTTTTCGACAAATCTGCACAAGTGTGGTCTCGTTGGAATCGCAAGACACATATTGTCAATAATTATCAAAAACAGATGCAAATTTGCAAACAGCATGGCCGCAATATGCAAATTAAGCTTGTCGACTTTTGCATACAATGACTTAAACTACAATTACTCATAAGCCCTTGGGTCAGTGCATACCAAACTGCGTAAACCCATGCAAAATATCACTCAACAGCAGTACCCCAATATTTGTAAATTTTTACCACTTGGTGGCGCTATGACAGGTCACAAAGTGCTTATAGCACAAAATTGCCTCTATCTCTCCAGCCGTGTGGCCAATGAGCTCAAAAATTTGCGTTCTATGCCAGAAGACATTGCTCTAGCACATTCTGGAATGTAAGTGACATCATGCGACCGTATCATGAAATACATGGCCAATATCAGCCAAAGTGGCGCCAAAAATTTCTATGTGGCAAAAATCATGGTTATCCCAAGTCGACAATTCTCAAACTTGGTACATTTGTTGACAAACAAGGTTAAATGATGCAGTTCAAATTTGGTTCACTTTGCCCATTGGAGGGCGCTATAGCACATGTTCAAACATGACGATGGTTTTTCGAACTCATGACATATGAGACATAGAAAAAAACAACTGACTTGCATACACCCCTAATGGATGTCAACTTTAAAACCTGGGAAAATGTTTTCAGAACTTTCTTTCTTTGCGCATAATTTGCATTATTAGAGCACTGTACTTTTACGAACTAGTCTTAGGTTTTTTGACCTATCTTCACAATTCTTGTCTTACATGAATCCCAAGAGGCCCAAATCAAATAATTATCAAAAACATTTGGACTTTTCTGAACAGCATGGCCAAGACCTGCGAGTACATTCACGTAGATAGTGATGTAATTGACCCTAATGGGCCCAAATTGCTAATGCTGATCTGCACCAAATTTTGTGCAGGTGTATAATATGGTACCGCAAGGATGTGTGCAAAATTTCATTGACATCGGCCATTTGGGGGCACTACAGTAGATAATTGCATTTATTGTTATATTTTGTCCATGGCCTGTACACTTCAAACCAGTCTAACTCATGATCCATTCACGATAAAAGAGTGACACTTGCATAAAATGGTCAGTCTGCTAATTGTTAAACTTTGATACACCACAGCTTGTGGCTTTTTGTGACATTACTTCACTCTGACTCATACATAAACTGAATTATTACACTTCAATTATGGAATTTCTGAAATGATGCATCCCGATTGCAGAAAATTTATGAAAGGCTTCCACATTTGTGTCTTTCAAAACCTTGTAAATTTTGTATCATTTTGTCAAAGAATAGCTAAATGGTAGGCCAAAATGCATGTATTATTGCACACAGGAAACAACTGAACGATACTTTTGGGATTTCAAGGCACATGTGTCTCAAAATGAACATATTTATATATTGTCATGATCAGAATAAGCATGCCGAGTTTCCTAAGGTTTGCTCTTTATTGCCAAAAATGGACATTTCATTGCCGTTCATGGCTATATTCAAAATTAATTTTATCTTTAAATCCTTATGTAAAATCACAATAACACACATTAGAAACACTAAAGACAACATAACATCATTAAAGGCATGAAACTCATTCTCTCAACTTCTGCGGTGGTCATATTACACATCTGAATGTCATACATTTTTTACATATAATTTAACACTGAAAGCAAAAAGGCAGCGCACTATATTTATTGAATGAGTTATGATGTGTGGTCTTATAATTTACTGATGTTGTTCTTGAGTTACACATCAGGAACCCCGTTTCCCACTGCAAAGGTAGAATGACACATCTGTCAGTGTCCAAAACCACATAAGCATGTCTATTAAGGACTGCTTAATAAGTTAACATGGTTTGAGGTGGTTCTAGAGTAATTTGTGGTTACAAGCTACATTGGCTTCACAGCTCATAGTGCACAGCTACATAAGCAAACTTTGGACTCAACATATCCTGGCTGAATTACTGCATTTGGAGTAAAGGGAAAATTAGGCACATTTGATTCTTTGCTGAACTATGGCTTTCATACTCTGTTGAATGTAAGACATTTGTGCACAGAAAGATGGACCATTATTTCAGGCAGCAGTGCAGTTCAGACTAGGAAGACTGGCGTTGGGAGCTCATCTCAGTGTGAGTCATAAGTGTGGCAGGAAGGGCCTGCGGTTGGCCAGTATGACTGTGAGTGAGTGTGTGAGACGACTTTGTGGTGGGCACAATTTTTTTCACAAAACACCAAGCACCCGTTCTGGGAACATTAGAGTTCAGTAATGGGTGGGGAATTTTAGTACTCACAAGCAAAAAAAAGTCTGGCAAATATTAAAACAACTCTATTAAAACATGACTTATTACACTTTAGGCAAGTTAAAATGGAAAAGAAATATACCCCTAAATATACCCCACACATCAACTAGAGTTCCCAGCCTAGAGAAACTCGACCATGCTGCCTAATCAGGATGTTTCAGATGGAATGGTGACAGCCATGACGCTGTAAACAACCCCAGGACTGCTGGGTTTGGGTTAATTTTAAGACTAACACCCAAGTTGAGCTTTCAATCTGTGTAAGGTCTCAGATCACAGCGGTAATCTGGGAGTTGACAGTGATGTTGGCTAACTCAAGCAAGTCACCACACCACACAAACACTACACTATAAACTACAGTACTTTAGCTGGGTGACAAATCATTAAATAGACATTCATTCCACAAGGTGGCAGGAGAAATTAAGAAGAAGATCGTTGATAATTAAATAAAACAGAAAATGTCTAGTCTCTAAAACTTGCTAAATGCTGAACTAGGCTTGCTATTTTTTAGTGTTACAGAAACAAATTAAAGGAGAGGGACCTAATGAAGGACCCACACAGGGAGAAGAGTGTAGGCAAGCAAGTAACACAGCGACAGGGTGAGTAGAGACAGAAACATGAGAAAGAAAGGAAATGAAAGAGAAAAAGAGGAAAGTGATGGATATGTTAGATACTAAAGCACACTGGGGGAACCAAGAGGAAGGGTGAGTTCTTTCCAGATGCAAAACTGCTTCAGTGTTCAACCTTTCTTTCTTAATCTTCTCCAAAGTCTGCAAACTGTCCGGAGTATTTTAGTGGCCAGTATCATTCATGGTCCGATGTGTACATTTATGCTTTAAAACACAGGTTCCACATCACACAACAAGACACTGGCCAGAAAGTTCGCACTAACTGGTTACTAATATGCTGCCTGATGTGTGTTTTACAGCAGTTTACAAGGTTTAACCCTAAAAAGTATTTAAAAACCCAGTCATGGTGGAGTGGTTTATGCAAGGCATTATAAGGCAAGACCCAAAGAAAAGTTGTTGTGTTCTTTTTTGTATATACACTACTGTTTTTAGATCTAAATATTGGTTCTGTTAATTATATTAGCACTTTATTAGAACTGTAGTCATCGTGGCAGTTAGTTTCTATCACCACCACTGTTATGAAATCTGAGTTTCTCTCGTAATTACCATTTTAAATAGTGAATCATGTAATTACTTAATATTTAATAATTTAAAATGTATTTTTTTTATAATAATATATTTAATGCCCCTTTAATAGAAATAGGCAGAAACAGTCCTTTTAAAGCACTACCATGTAATCAGAGTATACACGTTATTTGAGATCACAGCGCAAAGCAACACAGTCGCATTGCGCTGTGATCTCAGATAACGTGTTACATGGTAGTGCTTTAAAAGGACTGTTAAAGCACTACCATGTAATCAGAGTATACACGTTATCTGAGATCTCAGCGCAAAGCAACACAGTCGCATCTCCACATTTTCATCCGGCCTTTGAGCCGCTAAATTCTTCACAGACAAATATTAATGCCACACTAAGCCCATTGGCATTAATATGCCAGTGAGAGTGTCAGCCTTTCCCTGAACTGGTCCCTCCCCATTTCTACTTCATCATGGAGTGTCATACCATAGACTCTGTTTACACCTATTCACTGCATGCATCTTGAGCATCAGGATTATTTCTAGATGAGGCCGAGACATATGAAAATGCAGGTGCAAACACACCTTAGATGCAATTAAAATAGATGCAGATCTGTTTGCTCAAACTGCTTTTTTTTTAAACCCTCAGGCACTTACCATCTTAACGTTTTTTCTTTACTTGTGTATTAACCTCTGACTGTTTTCTTTCTGACAGCGTAGCTCGCAGCAACTTAATAGATTAATACATTAATACATATTAACAGAAGTTTCATATACAGTAAACCCCTGACATTCAGGGGGGTTACGTTCCAAGAGCACCCGCGAATAGTGAAAAACAGCAAATTTGTGATGTGGTAAAAAAAATGCCTAAAATGACTAATTTTATAGTGTTAAACCTTAAATATGCCCCCAAATATGCTCCCAAAACACTTTGATTTCGTTTTAAATTCAGCTTAATGCATTACCCTTAAAGAAATGTAAAGGTAAACATGTATACATACTGTGCAGTGTACACTGAACTGATGTGTCCCCCAGAATGTTACCCCATTTATACTGTATTGTAATTCATGCAAGTATGTTTTCTTTGGTAGAAGCAGGGTAAATACAGCATCATTTAATTTACAGTAACAGACTTATAGGGCTTTATGAAGAACAAAATGAAAAACACAATAACACTCAGTGAAACACTCAAGATAGGTCCACTTGGAAACTGTTATGATGCAGGAATGCTGGACCGCATCTACCAGAGATGCGTCACAGGGCAGCAGCCAATCAGCAGCAAGGAGAAATGAATTCTTTGTGTTCTCTCAACTGTGCAATAACTTTAAATAGTTATATTTTATATGGAAATGTAGCTGAATTTACATTAATAATTATGTTACAAAATTAGTAAATTATACTTTTCTTAATAATTCAGTACTAAAATGCATGAAATGTATATATTGCCACAAAAAAATTGCAAAGGATATCTGCGGTTTCCGCAAATTTGCAGGGTTTCCCCTGACAGCTATTAGTTAGTTTCTAAGAAAAAATCCGTGAATGACACTTTTGAGCAGGACTGTAAATGCACCCGACTCTCCAAGACACATTCAAAAAACAAAACAAAACAACCTGCAGTCCTTCATATGGAAGAGACTGAAAATAAGGAGCACAGGTGATTTGCATAGTTTTCCCCACACAGTAATCTGACGAGCAATGCTTTTGACTAGCAAGTTTAAATGCATGTGGCGAAAATCTGATCAGGATGCAATCTATATACTAGTCATGAAAATGAGAACAGAAACATTTTATTCATTCCTTTTCTGTAACCACTTAATCCTTACTAAGGTCGCAGGTCCCCTGAGCCTATCCCGGGGTCTATGGGCGCGAGGCAGGGACTCACACACACACCCCCCTACAGTCAATTTAGAATCCCTAAGTCACCTGACTTGCATGTTTTTGGACTGTGAGAGAAACTGGAGACCCCGGAGGAAACCCACGCCACTACGAGGAGAACATGCAAACTCCACAAACACAAGACCAGGACCCAGATTCGAACCCCCAACCCTGGGGGTGTGAGGTAACAGTATTACCCACTGTGCCACCATAGGAGTTGCTCAGCTCAGGCAAAAACAGAGTACAGCCAGAACACGGTTAGAAAAATAATTTACATAAGTCAGACTTAAAGGCACAGGAACCTAAACTGCCTGTGTGGTAGATGCTTTGAGATATTCCACAACATGGCAAGATTATCACGCAGATGCGGACAGGATAGTTGGAAAGACTAGAGGCCTGAATGACATTGGGTTGCCTGGGATTATATGACAGGACGAAAGTGAAAGTGGATAAGCATCCAGCATATGTGCTGACACACACACCCACACAAACACACACATGCACGTCCACTTCCACACCCACACACTACTGTTAAAATGTGGTCACAGAAAATCCTGAGTGTGGGGATTCTTTGAGGATGAGTAAACATGTGGGTCTTTGAGGCTGAGCTTGTGTGGATGTGTGTTTGGAATGAAGGGGCAAGGGGGCTAATATAAATTTGAAACATGTGCAACAAGAGCGAGCCAAAGACAACATCTCTCCGAGTGTGACGGCAAAGGTACACACTGTGCACACTGCCAGTAAAAACGACATTATCTGAATGCGTTCAAGAGCATTTTGAACTGCTCAGCACTTTGGGAATTAGAGCAATAACTCACGCCGCAGCTGGGGTTTTGGAGATGACCTCAATGACATAGGCTCCGGATGTGATATCAGGGAAGTCCCTCTGTTTGGCTTTCAGCTCCTTGGCCAGTCTGAGAAAAGATGGAAAGGATCTTGAACAGGGGTCATACGAAGTGGAGTTACTTACAGTGTATGAGCTCAGTAGCTCAAATACTTACGCTGGAGTCAGGGTCATCATTCGAACACCAATGTACTTCTTCTTTGCAGAACCTCTACCTGTCGAGAAGCCAAAAAGCCAAGAAAAATTAAAGAAATATCTCAACCATATTTGCTACATGAGTGGTGTATTGTCAAATAATCTGGGCACATTTACCCATGCTAAAAAAAAAAAAAAAAAAAAAAAAACATCTGTAACTCACTTATAATAGAAGCAATTGGGCAGTTGCTGAATTCTACAAGTAATACATGCACAGACACTGGTATGTATTTTGAGAAAGGGGGTCTCTTTTTGTCTGTCAGCTGTGTTTTAAGCATACTGAAAGCTAGTTGGTCAGTGCAGCCTGGAATACCTACTATCATTTGGGTATGTAATCACTTGAGGAATGCTGAAATGGGACGCAGCCACATTTTGGCTGGTGAAAGAGTACAAACCTCTGGCCTGCCTGTCATAAGCCTCAGAGAGGAACTGCCTGATCTTGTCTGAAGGAATGGCGAAAGAGATCCCTGCTGTAACCTTCAGAGTGTTTATCCCAATCACCTCACCGTCCTACAGACAACAGAACTTCTGATGAGCTCTCAAAATAACACATCCCTCGTACAATGACAGAAAACAAATCAGAGGAATCCTTACCAGATTAACCAGAGGTCCTCCTGAGTTTCCATACTGTTGGAAGACAAATCAAGAGTTCAGACAGTGTGATATCTTTTAAACTTTCTGTAAAGAAACTTGCATGGAAGCATTTGAAATGCTATGCTCAAGTGAGAGTACAGCAGGAATGGAACAATTTTGACCAGCCAAGACACTTTTTTCACCAGCTATCATTTTAAAAATAGCTGTGTGTGCAAAAGTCAGAGACCACCCTTTCAGTTATTTAATTTCCAGCCAAAATGACCATTAAGAACAAGTAAATAATTCGAAACGTGTACAACAGAGAATTACACAGAAACCTCAATGACTAAATATAAAGGAGTGAGTCCACCCTTTGCCATTATTACAGTTTCCATTCTTGTCAGGAGACCTGCTTTCAGTTTTTTGTGGGGACATTTTCCATGCTTCTTGTTAACACCTCCAAAGTTCAACTGTACAAATTGGCAGCAATTTCTGCTTCTCAGAATCCAATTAATCCCAATTACACTCATCAGTCCATAAAACCTTCCTCCACAACTGAGATGTGCTTCAGTTTTCTAGTTTAAATGTTTTTTTTGTCTGTTTATGTTTCCCAGTAACCCCTCTTGAACAGCTACACATCCTTTTTGACCCAGTGTTAAGTGATCTTCTCACAGTAGAATGCACATATGTGGCTATTTTTTTCAGAAATGAAGCAAGAGTGCTTATGTGATCGGAGATTTTTTTGTTCTCCCAAGTATTGTTTGTATGATTGGTAGAAACCCCACTTATCTATACCTTGTATACCTCTTTTAATTCAGTTTTTGGGAAACTCCTATATTTTTGTCTTTGACTTTCCCTTTCCTTGTGTGTGAATTAGGGCATTAACAGAAAAGCCGATTTGTCAGCTTCTCTCAGGGGTAGAAGACTTGTGCCTCTGATGTCGACAACCCCTGAGAGAAGTCGACAAGTCGTGTGTTTTCTCCCCTCTCTCTGTGCGCGTGCTTGTGTACACAATGCAATCTCCACCTCTGATTGGCTTACGCTGACACGCAGTCCTTGACTTAACCAGTTATTATAGTCACTTCATAAAAAGGTGATCTAATCTAAACATAAGACCACAACAAGACGAGAGACATGGCAGCAGAGGCAGTAGGTGACAGACACACATCACATGTGTGGAGATGCTTCACTCTAGACCGCACAAACAGCACGGTGACCTGCACACCCTGCAAGTCGGGGTTAAAGTACAGTAACAGTACCAGCGTTCTGCACAGCCATCTGAAACGGCATCCGCTAGCTAACATGGGTGACACTAGCACTGCAGGGAGTCGGGGCACTTTAGTCGGTTTTTTTTTTTTTCAATCTCTTAGCTTATTAATTTGGTTCTGTTTATTTCATCTTTTTAAAACCATTTTTATAGATGTATTTCTGTGTTTGTAATAGGTGTTTAAACTCATTTTATATACATTGTACATTGCTGTTTATAAATGTGATATACTGAGTTGGAATTGCAGAACAAGAACAATCATAATCATCATTCCTATTTAAATTAATGAAGCATGTGTGTGTGTGCATGTGTGTGCACTCACATTAATGATGGCGTCGGTCTGAATGTAGTCCATGTCAGAGTTGCGCAGGCCCAGCTCCTTGCCTCCTCGCTGGGTGGTGCTGACGATCCCTGTGGTAACCGTGTTCTGGAGGGAAAACGGGCTGCCAATGGCCACCACAAACTCTCCTGGTCTGAGGTCAGCTGAGCGGCCCAGAAACAGCACAGGAAGTTTGCTCTGTGGGTCAGGAAATGCCAGAAGGGGAATTCATATTACTGTGGTACGAATACTCACATTTCATTCTGTTATAGTGGGAACTGCTAGTATTACAACCTGTCATGAAAGACGGCACGTTACAGTGGTTTTGCCATCCTTATGTACTACATATTGATTGTATATCTATTTTTTTGTATTTTATTTTTTCAAGATCTCCACATAATACCTTTGTATGGGTTTATACATGAAAACAGTTATTGTACCTAACCATTTCCCAACCTCTCCTTATTCCATAGAATGAAACAGGTGGCTTTTTACTGCGCCTTTAAAATACATCCATTTTTGTGACATCAGAAACAGGGACAGTTAGTTTCCACACGTGGATTGTGTGAACAGTAAAATGAATGCTACTAGTGATATGGTGAGAATGTGATCGTTTTAAAACTACCCATCAGGCCAGACCTATTCCAGCAACACACGTGATTATGTGTCCCCTAAAAATGAGTTAGCATTTCAATTTTGGACCATATTTGAAACCGTATCACCAGACGACCTGTCTGACATGATGGAAAATTGAACGCTAGAAGGGGACACGTGCGTACCGAGACATGCTTTTTCCATTCCTTCTTAGAGTCATTTCCGGAATCTCCCCCCTCCTGCCTCCGTTGGCTCACTTGGAACACCAGATTAGCATCACGACAACAGAAACCTGTCTTTAACCGTGGCACTGGTGTCCATTTTGTTTATGACAGTAAAAATAGAATTAGGGTTAGGGTTAGAGAACAGACAGCAGAGGAAATGAGACTGTTATGGATACCAGGGGCACTCACATTCTTACCTCTGCATCTCTGCATGAATTATGGGTCTGTCTAA
Source organism: Hydrocynus forskahlii (assembly GCA_037974365.1). NCBI lineage: Eukaryota > Metazoa > Chordata > Actinopteri > Characiformes > Alestidae > Hydrocynus > Hydrocynus forskahlii. The sequence continues at coordinate 37,587,750 of JBBPCX010000001.1, forward strand.
ATGACCCATTCATGTGACAGTTGCGTTCAAGCTAGTAACCCCTGTGACCATGAGCTTCACTGTACTGCCCTTGCCTAAAGAGCACAGGCCACATTACACTGCAGCATAGAGGCTAATGCAGCTAACAAATAATGGAAGCGTATGGCTACCAATTAGCATTGTGCAAACTACATGCATCGGTCATCAAAACTTTGCATTAAACCAAATGGAGTTTTATCTCAAATACACTTGGTTATGTGGTCCCTGAGAGCTGAGTGCAAACAATGACATTTCTATTGATTTTCTAATTGAAATTAAGTACACTTATTTTGTTCATGTCTGCTTATTTTTATGTGAAATCACTCAATGGATTTGATATATTTGATAAAATAAATCACAAAATGTGGCATGCACATTTAGTATGGTATTATTTGGTTTTATTTTTTCCCCTATATGTTAAATATATAAAACCTGTGCACTGAAATTTGCAGAAACATCTCATTTTTCTCGTTATTCCCTGTGGAGAGGATTTGTAAACTTAATTTCACTTAGAAAATACTGAAATCACGGTTATCTAAAAAAATAGATAATAGCCAAAATGCATAGCTAGCAATGGCACCTTCAAAGCTGATTGATTTTTCTTGATAAACTTATGGAGTACAGTTTCAAAAACCACATGGCAAGCCTATTTGACCACTCAAAAACTTGATATGGTTTAAAACATCGATGTGATGACAAGCTAAAAACTACAAACTAAAATGGCAGACTTTGGACTCCAAAGAACATTTGGGGTGAGGTGCAAAACTGGGTAAATGACCACACTATTATCATTCACACACCTTAGCCATCCAGTTCGGAGGAAGTGAACTGGCAGTCCTGAACAGTAAACTGATCTGGAGGGTTGCATGGTAAACCCTGAACAAACTGGACCTTAGTTAACCTGAGTAGGTTTATAAATAGAGCAGGATAAAGGTGATGATGACTGGTGAGGGGGTGGAGACCCCCTCCCCAACACCACCACCACCACACACACACACACACACTCTCTTCTATCTTCTCTTCTTCCACTCAATTGGATCGTGAAACAGGAATAGCATTGCCACTGCCAGGAGCCACTGCCCCAGTATTAACAACATAAACATATGGGCGGGTAGGCAGAGAGGGAAACACAGCTGGTCAAGACAGTTAGCAGCGGATTTAGGCCTATAACAAATGAACCTAATTGAGTTTTATTTTCAATCAGTTTTTCATTCTGGGTGTTTTCTTTTCTAAACCACCTTGGTCTTGGAGACTGGCCTATTCACTCACTCAAGAGTGTCTGACTGCTGAGTATTTATTGTTTATTTTGTAGTTTTTATAAACATCCCGATGAGTTCTGGGTCCTAGCTGTTTTTCTCTATTGGAAAAATAAGTGAATTGGAAAATTTCCCGAATCACAACAAATTTCAAAGAATGCTTGTTTTGTCCTTTATACCTTTTAACCACCATCACCGCTGAGTAGTTGAAATAGGAATATTGCTACAGCATGACTTGTTTTACCACTAGCAGTCATTTCAGACGCCCAGCAGTGAAAAGGAGGACTGATCTTGGATCTGTACCACATTAATGAAGAGCTGGTAATGTGATTTGAGTGAGTTGTGGGAACGTTTTTAAGAAAAATGTTTTGGGTGCCTATAGACTTAGACAGTTTGCTTTTAACCACATTATCATATTACATATTACATTGTGTAAAAGTTATTTTAAAAGGTCCTTGTTTTTGCCTGCTATCAAATACAAAATGATCCACAACCTCGGAGATGCATTGCAGGAATTTAGTTTTCTATACTGATCTACTTATTTTATATACTGATCCCAGAGGAAATTATTTGAGTCCTCTGCATTTTTCCCCATTCACCTAATTGCCCAACTGCAGTGTGTGGGGACGGTACTTTGCTCAAGGGTACCTCAGTGCTGCCACTGATAGTCCTGGGATTCGAATCCACGGCCTTCTGATCACAGCGGTAGATACCTAACCACCAAGTCACCAGATTCCCCAATGTGTTAGGATCAACATGCACATTAGCTCCATTCTACAGAGAGTTAAATTATGAGCAATAGTGCGTTTGTACCTGGCATGGCCAAAGCAGGAGAACCCACAGTGCAAACACAGGGGTCTCCAGTTTTACATCATCTAGCATCCAAAGTCAAGTGAAGTCATTCTGTGCCTATGTGGCATATTAGTCAGGCTTCTTGTATGTGAAATATACTTCTGTACTCAACAACCACTTGGAAAACCACCCTGAAAGCCCCTCTGTCATTACCCCAGACACTAGTCCTTTCTGATCTTCAGAGACATTCCTTTAATGTACGAGCCAACCTTAGTGACTTAGAGGAATGAGTAATAATTCACATACCATTATAAGACAGAAAATCAACAACTCTTTTTAACAAGAGTTTACAGCATTCTTTTTGATGTAACCACACAGCCAAGAAACAGTAAGTAAAGTACTTTGTGTGCTACTCCACTGCCGTTCACCAGTTCTTGATTGTCAGATTCAGATTCAGCCAAAGTAACTTTCAGGACATTTCATTCTCTCAGTTAGTGAATCTGAGGTTGCAAACAAGGTTCGAAATGTGGCAGAGGTCCTGGGGGGTCCCATGGTGGAGATGACAAATGTACTGATACATATTCGTTTAGCAATATATTTTTCTTATCAAACAAGTGAATGGGCATGTGGAGGCTAGCAGGATGCCCTGCTTGTCGTGGGAGGCTGCCTGAATTACCTAAATAAATGACTGGGATTTCTGCACGTAACCTGTCTTGGGACCTTCTTGCTTGAGAAAGAAGAACTCCAGCCTATGTTTTCTTTCATACCATAACCATATGTTGAAGGCGTGGTCCGAACTCGCAAAATGACTTTTATTGGAAGCTGTGGGGGGGGGGCTGTGTGCACAAAAAGGGTGCTTGGGAAGATTAGGTAATGCTGAGATGAGGGAAAGAGAGGAGAGGTGTTTTTGTTATGCTGTTGCCCTATACCTGCCCTCTCCGCGGGCCAGCTGGCCAGTAAAAGTCTACGTAACCCAGGTGTCTGTGTTTATGGCAGGGCATTCTGTAAATACCTCATCACCGGGGGACACATAAAGCACGATGACTTCAAACATCCAACAAAGTGAAACCTCTAACACAGGCTAACTGTAAGAGGGCAAGGTGACGACATGTTATTGTGACAAGTTATGGCACAATACACTTTGTGGGTATGGTCAGTACTTCTGGAACACTGGGCCACTCTGTTCATCATACAAAAAGATGTAGGCCTGTAAACATCAACAGCCGCAAATCATCTTTATCAATGATATGATTTTCACAAATGATGAATCATTCAACTTGTAGTTCTTTGACTGTTTTCAGTGCGGTACAAGGCTCTTACTGGTGACCATCCCAGCATGACAGGGGGAGAGAGGAAGAAAGGATAAACAAAAGCCTGCATTCCAGACTATCGTTACCAAGCATGCAAGACAATCTGACCCACATCAGCAAGGAGATATATATATACCAAATTCCACTGCAATGCAACTGTAGTGTAACACTATGCAGCACACTCCAAAGCTGCTGAGCCTTAAAGGTGACACTACAGGCCCCTTCAGGTAGATATTACAATTTTGGTCCTTCAATTTTTTAAGAAGTTGCATCTATTATATGTCCTTCCTTAAAACGTAAGAACTCAACCAAAATATATTCATTCTATTTTGAGTCTTCTCACGTCTACCTGTATTTTCCAAAATGTAGCAACTTGCATCACCCATATTAGCCTTGATCATGCATCAAGTATCACAAAAAAAATCAGACTATACAAATATGTGCATTACTAATATAATATGTGTACAGTAATCACATATTACATTTTGAGATCTCTCTAAGTGATGCTGTTCTGAGCCCCATTCTTAAAACTATTTCTCTGCATTTAGAACCAAAAATCCCAGTTTCCAGATTCCAGCTACACTTTGTCCAAAAAATGACCTGAAACATGTTTTATAGTTACAGTGCATAGTGTTCAGTAAACCATTAATATAAGAGAGTGCGTTCACAATGAAATAAGCATACAAATAAACATATAATATTTGAAAAAAACATCATATTTAAAAAAACATTTTTAAAAAACATATTCCTTTTATTTAATTATCTAAATGTATTTTGTTTTATAAAACTTCCTTTCCAAAAAAAAAATGTATTGTGATATTAATTTAAAAAAAAGAACAATTTACCTGTAGTGTCTCACCTCAAAACAGCTAATAACCAAATTGATCCAATGAAATTGTCTTTCATCCAGAATCCAAGAGGCAAAAAATAATATCCTGACAAGTGAAAAATGTCTTTTATCTAGTCACTATATCTGATATTTCTTGGCATGAGATTGCTGTAAGAATAGTATTAGATTATTCAATCTATTTCTAGATGTCAATTATTTTATGAGGTGAAAGTGATATGATAATTCTACTTCTTGTCTTACGAAAAAATGGGCTGCCAATAGAATATCTTTCTACATAAAATGGCAGCACACTGCCCTACACGCAGGAGACACCACTGGTTAAAGCTACGTGCAAAAACACTTAACTCCTCGTGCTACACTTTCCTACCACTGTAAATCACTATGGATAAAGAAAATAACAGTAGAAAAACACACTTCTTTAGAAAATGATGGAAAAAAAACATAGTTTAGCAAGACAAGCACATATGGTTTAGCTAGGCCTCATTATAAAGCCAGAGAAATCAGGCTATAGCTAATCCACTAGCTGACAGAAAACATCTAGTGTACACACGACAAAGTGAGATCAGTCAGAATAGCTGATATGTTAACAACTATCACAAGTGTGAACCAGTATTATGCCCTACAACTTCAAGCCATAACTGATGTAGACCACAGATACTGTGTTACTAGCATGCTAATAATTTGATGGGCATTAGGTGCTTTGAGTGGGTGCCGCTTAGTTTCAGAGGAATGTGGGCTTGAAATCTGTGCGTAGTTTATGAGATGATAAAGTGCAAGGATGAGACAAGTTGAAACCCGACCCGAACGCAACACAGATCGCATGTGGCTGCTCATGTGTATGTGCACACGTGTAAAGGGGATTTCACAGACAAATTGTTTCCAAATTGCGCCATGATGGATGAGTGTACGCGTGCACAATCTAAACTTCTTCCCTATATTCACGCCTGGTTTACATTGTCCCCTTATATCATATGACTCAGTTTTACCCAGTTTTCGGGAAGCCACATGAAAGCAGTTGCAGACCACAGTGTGGGCCGCTGGAACATGGGTAATCTAAGGAAACTGTGTGTTTGCTATTGGACTCATCAGCCCAACATATGTTCTCAAATACGGCTGAACCTAACTGGGCAGAGAAGGCTTTTCTTTGGCTTGTGTGGAAGACTGTGGAAACAGGCAGACATGGGAGATTTAAATCAGGGAGAGTTAAATTAGGGATGAGGGGAGACGTGGAAGTGATTCATTTCCCCACAGGGCCAGCTGCTTTCACGAAGTCAGATGCCACAGAAACAAGCCTGACATCAGGTTAGGAACTGGGGAGCAACACATGGTAACAGTGTTCTGGCACAAGAATGAGAAATGTGAAGAGCTAACAGAGCTTTAGCAGTCATAACTTACAGGACTGTATGGCCACACATTTGGATTTGACTGTTAAACTCAATGGTGTTTTTAAAAGCACATGAGAGTGAGAATAAAAGTAGGTCCCGATGTCTCCAGTGCTATTTATTTATTATTTGAACACTTAAAATACCCATGTGAAAAGAGTAACCAGGAGATGTTACCTTTAGCCCTGTGGAGGACTCTTATGGAGGACTCTTTTAGCACTGTGGAGGACTCTTGGCCCACTTTTGTTTGAAGAATTGCTTTAATTTAGCCACACTGGAGTTCTTTTGAGCATGAACTGCCCAAGGTCCTTGCGTCATAATGGGGTTCAAGTCCAGACTCTAACTAGCCCAGTCTATTGCCTTAATTCTTTTCACCCATTCATAGGTGGAGGTGCTCTTGTGCTTCGGACAGTTGTCTTGCTACATAATCCAGTTGAACTTGAGCCTGATCAGGAGGTCATAAAGGCCATGAAGCTGTTTTTTTTTTTTAACTCAGGTTACATCAGTGATTTTTGTCTTGCAACTGTCGCATGGATCCCATTTTGCTTAGTTTCTTTCTAACAACGGGCACAAGAACACTGACCTTATCTGAGTCAAGAAAGGCATGCAGTTCCTTAGATGTTCCTATGCGATCTGTGGTTCAGTGGACGGAGTCATAGAAATGACTTTGGCCCAGACTGATATGTATCAATCACTTTCATTCCCATTTCTTCCCAAGTTCACTTCGCCTACTTCACATTGCTGGAAAGGTTATACTGTATTTACGTAGTAATCAAGCATGGGGAGCCTTTTTTAATCACTAAAGACTTTTGAATACAGGGCCAATTGGTTCTGCATAACTATTTGTCTTCAGTGAACCAAATTATTATTTAAAAACCTCTATTTAGTTTGAAGAATCAACTGAATGTGATAAATGTGAAAGAATAGAAAATAGAAAGAGGCAAATACTATTTCATGAACAGAGGAGTGTTAAATAAGAAACAAAGGATAACATACACAAACGGTGCAGCAAAAAGATGAGCGTTAGCAGTAACATGGTCGGTGTTTCTAATAAAGGGGCTAGTAGGAGCATGTGTGCATGCGTTTTTGTCCTCAGTAAAACCAGCAGCTGACTGTGAGTGAACTCATTAGCACATCACACGCACATATGAATCTGTTTTCTTCATCCCTTTCTCTCTTTCTTTTCTGTGTCTGAAATCATGACTGCGGCAGACAGAATAATGCTTTCCCCAGAGGGCCACATACTGAGCGAGAGAGAAAGAAAGAGAGAAGGAGGATAGAGGAAAAGGTAGGCTGAGGACTAGCGACTGACTGAGTGACTGAGCATGTGACTGAGTGAGCAGGAAAGATATAAAGAGAGACAAACATCTGACAAAGAAGCAGAATGAACAAAACAAACTTCAAAGAGAGAAAGTATTAGAGAAAGGTTGATGTATGATATGGCAATCTAGCAATTAAATTACATGAAAGGAAAAGGGGGAGAGAGAGACAGAACAAGAAAGAGATAGAGAGAGAGTTTGCCCTCCCCTCTATTGCCCCTCCAAGCATGTGTTATCCATTCTGTGCCCCAGTGTATGACGGGCCTGGCAGTGAAGGGGACCCACTTTAGAAAA
>JBBPCX010000001.1:37595070-37620591 GCA_037974365.1 Hydrocynus forskahlii
ATATATAGATAGAGTTGTGAATACTTTTTAACCGACAGTGTCTTAAAAGCAAAAAGCACATTCCACTTCCTTGGAGTCATCTTTGTGCCCCCACAAAGAATTTTTGGGTGAAATAATATTTTACTCAATAATTGAACACTATGACTGATTTGTTTGTTTCTGAGAAATATAACCACTTTGTTTGTTTTGTTTTTTTCAAATAATGTGACATGGGTACCCACATTACATCCAAAATGCCATATATGACCAACTGCTTATTCCAACTACACCACAGCTACATATTTGTCTAATGTGTCAGAATGTTTGAAAATCTAAGTGTAGACGTGAAAGGAACCCCTGTAGCATACACACAGAGTTATAAACACAATTGTGCGTGTATAATTGTGCCACTAGCTCTGTGTCCATGCCTCTACTGACAGTACTTCTACACTTTATGCACTGTTTAATCTTACTTAAGCCAAAACGTCAATCATATCAATCTTCTATCATAAAACTAATATGAATGTCAGCGACACATTAAAAACAATGTACACTTGAAATTATTGTCATAAAATCTATAACCAAGCAAAACATTACATCTCAACCCATTAATGGTTTATTGATTTGGAATATCAAAACAGTTATAAATGTATCCCTTGGTCCTTAAACTCTAGCGTCCTCTTTAAGTACAACTTTGGTTAAAACGCTTTTAAATGAAACGGGGCATGACATTAAGGCATGACAGAGGGGAATAGGAAATGACTGCAGTGGTCTGGGCGTAAAGCCGACACGTGAAAACGAATGATTAAGTTGACATTAATCATAATTAATAATTAAAGATATTAATAATTTAAATAAGAAAACTTGTTGAGGAGCCACTTGGCAGCAAAGACAGAAGGAGGAGGACAGAACTTAGCTTAAAACGTAGCTTTCAAGCTTATAATGTTCTGTGTATGTATTGGTTATTTGGTTAAACCATGGATATAGTGTGATAAAGGTGAAGGTGTGTAGTAGGGCTGCACGATATGGATAATATACTAGCTAATATATATTTCTATTTACTGTGATTTAAAAATATATTGATAAATCAAATACATCATCAATAATATGACATGGTTAAACTGGTCTGACCAAAATAATGTAATCTTATCTTATGCTGGCTTATCAAAACACCCACAGAAACACTGGAGCTGCGATTGTCAGGTTGCTGGCAGTACACACCGTGATTGGTTAGAAAGCTCATTTGCATATTGCCTTTTCTTCACTGAAATGATATATTGTGCAGCCCTAGTGTGCAGCAGGTGCATACGCGCGTGTGCTTGAGCAGCTTCTCTTAAGCAAGACAGGGGTATAGGAAAGGGCTGGGGCAGAGGGGGTGGAGCTCACATACGTGCTGCCTTGAGTGACACGTGGTGTGTACCTCTGAATACATGGGTTCGAATGCCTTCTGGCCTGACGCATCTGTAACAACACAGTGCACTCCATTAGAGAAAATGAGAGGGGGAAAGAACACAGAGAAAGAGACAGAGATGGAGAGAGGGACAAGAAGAGAATATGAGAGAGTCTGACACCATGAAATACGTCTGTGGGCCCAAATCAAGTCAAGAATACCAAGTTCTGATCCATCAATTCAGTCCAAACCACTGCAGTCAGTTTGACATCCATCCCTGGGTGTGTTTGTGTGCTCTGTATGCTCCTTACCTGCTCTGAAACCATTACCTCTCCGATAAGTGCAAACATAGTTTGGTGGAAAAAAATGAATAAATAAATAAAATATACAATGTTTTTGACTCAAATGTAGTCAACTAGCCAAGACATGTCTGTTGCCTGAGGTTTGCTTCTCTACCTTCGCACTAGAATTAAAAGCCTAATGTAGCTAAAAAGAAATGGAAGCCAATTTCCCCAATCAATTAGTATCACACAAACTGCGTGCCTAAATCATCATGCGCTTTCTTCAAACCATAAATTATGTAATCTCAAACAGACTTGCTTATGCGGGTTCGGACACTGCTTGACATATTATTATGCATCCAAATAGACAAAAGTACACTGCATAGCTAAAAACAGTAGTAATCATCTTTAGGCCTGAATTTTAAGAGTACTTCTGTCCACTGATTTCATAGGTCCAAAGCAAGACTAAAGAACCAAACATCAGACTCCAAACACGCCTCGGCTAATCAAGCACATTAAGGATGAAGGAAAAATCATGTAATCATTCCTTGAACAGAAGACAACATGCAGTGCAGAGGTCATGGTGGTGCCGACAGCCAACACCATGCATCGATTAAAGCATCCCAAGGTTTTGCAGACGTGTCATCAAATGCTCTTTTCACTGCAAAAATGTCTTGGCAAGTTAAAAAATCTTTAAGCCAGCCAATATATCTAACATGTCTCACTTTGAGATTGTTGTAAGAATGTAATAAGATTTTTCCATTATTCTATATTTTAAAGGTAATTTTATCTGGGGAAGTTAATCCACTGGCAGATAAATTGGCTTGCAAATCAAAATGTATCTTCCCAATAGAAGGTTTCACTAGACAAACTAACAAGTAGGAAATAACCTTACAATATCCTCAACAATCTTAAAATGAAATAGAGATGATTTCTCTTGTCAAGATCATTTTTTTGCACTGTAGAAATAATAATCCAGTAATAGGCACAAACAGTAAATTCCTGAGTGCCAGTATAAGGCTATGCAGGTTAAGTTTGTGGTGACGTATGCATGTATGTTTGTGGATACATACGGATGCAGCAGATCTCCCAGGGCCCCTTTGTGCCACGATGGCTCCTGAGATTGCTTTAATCCAGCTGTGCATCTCCTCAGGACTGTCCGCCTGAGACAAAGATGAGAAGAAAAAAAAAGGGGGTGAGACAGAACAGAAACACATGGAGAAGCAAAATTATTTAATAGCATTTTTCACTTGTTATTTAAAAACTGGAATGACCAAACATCCTAAAAGCATGAACAAGTACCTGAACATAGAATGTTCTTGATGTGGTGACCACTTCAAACAGATTGTCTCTCATCAAAATATCGCTGCCAACAACAAAAAAAAAAAAACTATTCAAACATATAAAACAGAAGGAATCATCCAAGTTTCCCAAACTGTATCTTCACTGGTGACCATATGACCAAACTTAATCTTATGGAACACATCCAAGCGGTTGAACTGGCACTAGAGGAGAGGCACTAGCTAAATATAAAAGAAAACTATAGCGAAAAGATAAAATATAAATATTATAAACTGGTTGAGAGACCCGGGAAGGGGTTCCGAGAGCTCAGCTAAATATGGCTAGCAAAAAATGCCTAGAAACACAAAAATGTGTATCAGAAAGGGGCTAAAATGATCAGATCACTCCTCTGAGGTCAGTGAGTTTAATGTAAAACAGAAGGTTAACCTTTTCAGGGAACAAGGGAGGAATCAAACACTAGACTGATACTGCACCATTACACCATACCTGTGTTTACACTCTTGAACTTTATGAACCTCCTTAAGGGGAATCATCCTTAGGGGCTCTTTATCCTGTAGAGGAAGAAGCGAGAAAAGAACACAATAAACTTATCCAACCAGCCGTCAAAGAAAGAATGCTTCAGGACACTATGTATATGTATGCATGTGCTGGCGTAGGGGTGCACGCTTCATTAATGACCCTCAGAGTGTGGGCATACAAGAACTGTAGCCATAATACTACAGATCTTGAAAATGATGAAAATTACCTTGTTTAATAGATGCGACTGAAAATAAACAGAACACCTTCAGTCAAAAGGCAGCTAAACCAGTTTGGGATGGCAGAGCATGTCATGATAACATCTCATTCTCCCCTAGACATAAATATACATGTGCTCACATGAGCAGACAAACAAGAGCTTGTACTTACACACGCACACACACACAGATACAGAGAGAGGACCGGAACGTCAGACAAACAGTGGTGTACATGTTGGGGCAAAGTCCTTAAGTTTGTGTTCATAATCTCTGGATCTCTGTGCTGATCTACCAACAAATTCCTTCAGGTTTGTAGAGTCATTCCCAGAAACAGACCCCAGATCAGTACGGCTGCTGTTTATTATTCTGCGTAGGCGATTAAAGTAATGGTTTGGCCGAAAATCAAATTTAAATAAAATTCACTCCAAACGTAGCTTATTAGCGAAAATACGTCTGTTGTGCCACTTCTAGTTTTGCACTGGTGAAGCTAATGTAGCTAACAAGTTTGTCACCATTTAGCATCATGTAACCTTTATCTCTAAATACTGAATCATGCTTAGTCAAAACACTCAATTGTACATTGCAGTCCTAAAATCTGATTGGCTGTTGTGTTCGAAGTTGCTGCAAAATGCTCAGTATACACCTATGGACACCTCAGATTAATTCTCTATTCAAGATGTGCATAAACTTTGTGCTGTTAATGAAACAATACTGCTCACATCTAACACCAAGTAAACTGACAGACGAAGAAAGAGCCCAGTTTTGTTTAAACTGAGGGACTGACAACTAGGACTGTGCTAATAAGCTAGTTAACAGGCTAATAGATAGCCAAAAGACTCATTTATTATTATCATGGGCTTTAAGAACTTACTAAGTTCAAGACTCCATGTGAAACTGCTATCCACTACATAATGTGTAAGCAAGATATGAAATTGTGGCTTGTACACCCCACTGATGCACTTGACAGGTATGATAAGTGGTTAAATCCCAAATGGCTACTGGTTGGACACATGCATTTGCATGAAGCATGCTAGTTCATGATCTCCTGCAATACATGGACAAAAATATTGGGACACACCTGTTTTTTAGAGTTTGGGCAAGGACCCTGACTTCAAGTGAAGGGCAATCTTAATGCTTCAGAAGACCAAGACATTGAGACAATGCTATGCTTCCAACTTTGAGGACCCAGTCTGGCGAAGAACCTTTTTCTAGTCCAGCATGACTGAGCCCAGTGCACAAAGCAAGCTCCATAAAGACATGGTTGGATGAGTTTGGTGTGGAAGAACTTGACTGGCCACACAGAGTCCTGACATCAACCTCATCCAACACCTCTGGGATAAACTGGAACAGAGTTGCGAGCCAGGTCTTCCTGTCTATGTATCTGAATGCAATGACAGTCCCTGTTTGTGAAACGGTCCGGCATCCCAATACTTTTGTTCATACAGTGTACATCATGTGCATTTGAGATTCAGATCCAGTGTGGGTAGGTGAACAAATACTTTGTATATAGCACAGTGCTAACATAAGACTAGAAACTGCATAAATGCACTAATGTACTGTGCGCCTTTACAACAAGTGGAAAATTCTCTGCATCATTTCATTTACCTCTTAATGTCCTTACATTATAAATTCTGAATGAGTTTGAACATTTAGAAATAATCACTACTAAAAATGTTCACGAGTAAAAATTCTCAGGTGAGACTCCACTCACAAGATCAGTTTTGAAGTAGCTCATGGAGTTCTCCTCCAAAATGAAGTATCTTCGTTTCCAGTTTTTCATCTGAAAAAAGGCAGACAAAAAAAATGTAACCTATAATCCTATACAGATATAGCCAGTAGCCCGTTACATGTACACATATTAAATGAGAGGTTTTTAGTTCCAGTCCTCCCCGGCTCTTCACAGCCAAGCTATACGTACCTTATATTAAAGAGATTGTGTTCAACACACTAAAATATTGCTAACCCTCTAAAAGTTTCAGCTTGAAACTAAAATATTTTTGAATCTTACTGTGCTAAAGGGGTGTCCCATCCTGGTCCTGGAAATCTACTGCAGAGTTTAACTCCAACCCTAATCTAACACACCAAATCCATTTAATTAAGGTCTTTAGAGGCATCAGACTATTAGAAAGTGATACATCTGAACTCTCCAGGGTAAAAGACCTCCAAGATCAGGACTGGGCTTCCCTGTCCAACACTGTTCCCCATTTGTGTTAAAAGGACACTCTAGCCAAAATGAAAAAAAAAAAAATTTTGTGGCACCGAGTTGCATCCTTCAGTGCCGCAGTAGTCTCTAAAGCGAGATTCTCTAGTTGGAAAACCAGGAACCCCTGTAATGATGCATCTTAAATGCGGAAGGACCTGTGGCAAAACTAAAATTGCTCTGGGGTATTTTTTAGAGCTGTTTTCATTCTTTATCTGAGGTGGCAGAAGCAAGGCAAATAGTTACTATAAAAATGTAACATTTGTATCTAATGTAACTCAAGTAAACATGTACAAATATTCTTTAGACTAATTCACATTTACTAGTCTATAGATTAGTGGCGAGACTAGCTGTCATAATTGGTTGAATCAACGAGAATTTCTAATGGTTGTGTGATGTATGATGCAAGCTAGGTATTATAGTGAGAAAACACTGATGAACAAAAACATGAAAAGTACATACATTAATACATTCTGTTAAATCTGCATTACAGAATATTGCATAATTTGACATATTTCATCGTAAATTCTAGGTTTAGGCTAGAATGGCCCTTTAAGTGATTTGTTGTGACTATCCCTTGAGCTGCATACTGTTCACTCTGCTTTGGGGACCCAAAAGCCAGACACAGCAAGTGTTAAATTTAAAGTGTACCAGAGGAACACTCAAGGTCAACCTAATATGGATTCACCTGATAATCAAGCCATTTATAAACTGACTATATGTTAAGCCAGGGAAAACACTGCCTATCCCCCAGAACACCAAGACCTACAGCGTTCCTAACCCTGGAGATGTTAAACCTGGAGATGTCAAAGCTGCTGTACTCACCACAGCGCCCTGTTTGACACAAAAGCCTGCCTTTATCACACTCTGCTCCTGAGCTGGTTTACACAAAAAGTAGGGAAGGTGGCTGTGAGGCCGCTTTAAGGCCTCCTTTTCTCTTCCGACAGCCTGTTCATCATTCCCCTCCTGCTGAGAGACAGAGGCTGCATGAGACGATGTGTATGTCCAAAGTAGAGTATAAGTTTGCACTGTTACAGCATTAATGATACTAATAGGCTTCAGGTTTGTTAGGCCTATTAGAAATACTACAGCAGGGTTAAATGCAGGCCAAACCTGGAAACCTGAATGTAAAACCTCAACCTGACATAAGCCAAACAAAATTTTGGGAAATGATCTCCAATTTTCAGCTCTTGTCAGGTTGGACAGACATTTTAATGTGAATGTTATGCCTTTGTTTGAATATGTATAACCTGTGTCTGTGTGACGATAGGCACTCCTCCAATGATCTCCGTCCGATAGGAGACTTGCTTTTTGCTCCCTTGAATATCACACACTGCTCTCTGACTCTCAGAACAATGAACCACATCACATGACTTAGGTACCTAGAAAGAAAGAGAGTCAAAGAGAGAGAGAGAGAGAGAAAGAGCGAGAGAGAGAGAGAGAGAGAGAGAGAGATTAGAACAAATAAAGCAAGGAGAAAGCTTGTGTGTTTTATTAAAGTGTGTTGCTGTAAATAGTCAGCCTAAAACTTCAAAGTCTCTCAATATTCCTCTATAAGACTGTCACCACAGAACACTCCAAAAGACTGTACATCCTGTTATCGCGTGTGGGTATGCACTTACTGGTCATAGCAGTCCGCCAGGAAAGTGAAACACAGGGACGGAGAAACTTAGGAAAATATGCGAATACAGAATGATGATGGATGATTGAGGGTGATTTGAACAATACAACATCCTGCTAGTCAGCCTGTGTGACTCACGCACATTAGAAATCATCGCTGTGAGAAATAATGCCGTCACAGACTTTAGACCTTTCCCCAGGCTTCCGTAGTCCAATGACCATGTGTACACTGAACATAATGCCAGTGTAACGAACACTAACATACCACCATGTTGTTGAGCTGATATGGTTCAAGAATGCTTTTGTTCATAAGCTTAACAAGTATTACATTACTTATCTCTCTAAAATAAAACTCTTGACTGAGCTTACTGTGAAAGTTTTTATCTGTTTTTCATTATTTCCCCATCCATATAAAACTTGACATATAAAATCTTGAATTTCATTGTAAGATACATGACTAAAAAAAATGAAGTCCATTTATGAAATACTGTTTATTTAGAATTAGACTGGATTGGGGTTTTATATATACACACACACACACACACACACACACACACATATATATATATATATGTTGTTTCTTTCTACTTAGTAAAGTGGTTCTTGCCATAATGTGGAGTAGAACCGTAGTCGAATAGGGTTACTGTGTACCAACCCACCCATCACAACTGATGATCCCAAATGCATTAAGAAGGCAAGAATTTCCACTAATGAACTCTTGATGAACACCTGTTAATTAAATACCATTATATATGCTAAAAGTGTGCAAAGCTGTCATCAGAGCAGTAGGTGATGTTTTCAATATTAATCTACAATGTAGCCAATAATAAAAACAAAGGAAACTGTTGAATGAGGTGTGTCAAAACTTTGACTGGTGGTGTATATAATTAAATGCATTTTTGTGCGGGGCGTCAAATTCTTACAGTAATTTTGGTGGCGTTATTGAGTGCGTTGACCCATTCTACAAGGTCCTGCTGGTCATTAGCCTGCAGAAAGAACTTCCTCATTCCTGCATTAATGACTAGAGATAAAGAGAGGGAGAAAGACAGAGAAAGGTAATTACAGCATAAAGATCAATATTTAGAGCACTTAGTCTACCATGTAGTAACAAATCAAATACACGTCCTGTGTTTCTTTAGCCTACAAACCTCAGTGATAAACAATAATTAATCTGGCATTTCACAGTAAGGAGCAACAGATAACTGTCAGATTCTTCTGGACTTTCTGAGTGAGAGTGAGACTTGTGGCTGTGGACACATGTGCCTGTAAATTCAGTAGGCTGACTTGATAGAGTGAAAAATGCAGCAGACAGACAACACAATGGATGGCATTCTTTCCATCTTGACACTCTCACTCCGGTGCCTCTGTGTCCTGCCTTGTGCTGATGCCCCACATAACTACTATTAACTCTTGGAGTCAAGAAATGGTGTAAATTATGGGTAGAATGTGCTTGTACTAGTCTCAGTATTACATTGCTACATTTTCTGTGATAATTCATTTCATTATAAAAATAATTGCAATATTACAAAACACTGGTGACTCAGTGAGTAAAGACAAAGTACACAACATTATTAAAGAATGATGACAAGAAAAACTGTTTAGGTTATACTTTGAAACGGCATCCGATCTCAAGCTAATTAATGATTTGTCCTGTCGAAGGTAGCAGCTCACTTGTGTCATATTGTCAGTACGAAACAAAGAGGACAACTAAAGCTGAAAGCTCAAAAAGAACTAAGGTATTGGGAGCATTTTCTTTCTTTCTACGGTAGTGATCTTACCAACGCTCCCACAAAGCTTATTTTATATTTCTAGATTGTATCATGTACATTTTATACTGTACTGTTGGTATAGAACTTTATTCTATTCTATTGATTTTTCATTTTTGCTGCTCTACCTTTGAACTGTCCACTTTCCGCCATGACAACGCAAATTCCCCACTTGTGGGACTAATAAAGGTTTATCTTATCTGATCTTATAAAAGCTCATCATTATGAATTAGTCCCTGGAATTATTTTTAGTTCTGTTGACTTGAGGTATTTAGGCCCTAATTAAAAAAACAAATGAAAATTTGTCACAGTGTTACATACATCAGTAAGTCACATAAAATGGGACAATTGGACCAGGTCATTCGGTAAACATAGATTTGACGGGAAAAACACAATCAGCTTGTTCTGGGAATCTACTCACACAAGCCAGATGGGAAACCCTTTGATGCCACCCATGTCATGTGCATAGAGGATCATCAAACAACAGTGAGACCTGGGTAGTAATTACTGCATGAAGTATTTTTAACACTATAATGAACACACTAAACATGTACATACAGCAATACGCAGATTATTAGCGCTTAATTAAGGCCTTTGGAAGCTTGCAAACAAGTAAAAAACACTTTATATAGATCTTTTTTCTCCTCTATTCAGAGGTACAACACTATATTCAAATAAAACCACCCCAAAATAATATTTCATTATGCAAAGAAACTTTCTATTTCTTAAAGGACCTTGAATTATTTCCATAATTAAAGCCAATTAAAGCCAACTGGTGCTAGACGCTAGCAGACTAGAGCTTGGCACTGTTCCTCCGGCAAAATCACGCAAGACTACACAGCACACTGTGATATCACACAGTTATATCAATGAGTGGATCCATGCCAGACTGGATTTAGTTGTTCTTTACATTTGGAAATAGACTGTGAAATTTATTTGGGCCAAAACTGAGCTCAAACACTAGGAAGCAAACATTAGGAAACACAGTTCAACCTTCCACAATATCAGTATCACGTTAAAGATTAATAAAAGATACGTTGTGCAGCCCTAGAGTGCACACCCACGCAGTGAGTGAGCAAATGACTAAACTCTCATGGCTCCTCTTTCCCTGCCCTTAGCCTTGGCCTGGGTGATGAATCACAGCCTTCTTACTGTAACCCACCATTCTGAAATGCTCACTAAACACCCAAAAAAACAGCTTCTACAACAGGTTTTAATAAATAAGTTCTCTAAAAGTAACTAAAATACATTGTTTAGTGTATATCAAAGTCAAATTTTACATTCATATAGTAGTGTTCAATCAAATTTAAAGATAGCAGTGAGTACTGTGTCCCACGGCAATGTAGATAATTACAACATAATTACTTTTACTTAAGTACTTAATTACAAAAGTATTATTTATAAATCCTGATCCTTTGTGGACACACAGCCTCTATAAATAGGCTTGAGTCATCATTTAGGTTCTGTTGTACTAATCTGAAGGACGTTACATTATGCTGTTTTTAGCTTTGTAGATCATGGTTAATTTTAAAGTATGTTTTTAAAATGACCTACAGTGACCTAAGGAACATTTATCAGTGGATATACTTTTTGTGTGGACTAGTATTCAAACCAGAACACTTCATGACAACACTGACAAAAAATGATTGACTAGAAAATGATGGTGTATTCTAGAAGTACAAACTGTAAATGTTTAATGGACCAGCTCAATACACTTACCAAAGCAGAACTCAGCTTTTGGCCTTAGCTTGGTGGCATCACTGACCTGCCAGGTAATACAGGAAAAAAACAACAAAAAAAACAACAAAAAAAAAAAACCAGTTTCACTGCATCTCATTGGTGCAATTTTCTGAGAGGTGTAACAATACACTTAAGATTTGGGTTCACTGGGTTCATGGTTCAACATTCTGACGACATTCTGAACACAGCTGAAATGAGAAGTAAAAAAAAGACGACTATTCAGGCTTAAATCACATTAAAGGTGGTAGGTGTGAAGGAGTGGGCTGCTGACTGCAGCTTCTAGTTCAGTGACATAATAGAATCCCAGCTCTCCACAATGCACATTTCATGCAGTTTTTGTACTGCAGTGCCAGTGTTTCAATGTACTCAAAGCATTCTTGATTTTCTACATGAAAATACATACACATACTCTGCAGGGAACGTTGGCATTATTCTGCCAACTGAATACATAAAATCTGTCATAACTTTAATACAGGCCACAAAGAACATTTTATGTGTTAAAATCAGTGAATAAACAGTAATTGTGCATTTAATTATGCAGAACAAAATCCCCTGTAGAGAATGTGTACTTATAATCATTCAGAAAATTTACAAAAAATTGAATCTGACCAGGGGTGCCCAAATTATAGATGTCAACCAAACTAAAAGCAATGGCAGAACTGTTTCTTCTAAACTATCATCCAAAAGCAGATAAGTGAAGTAAATCTTACTTTGGAGATGTAGGTGAGTTTGAGTGAGCCCACACATTCCGCTCCTATTGGCAGATTCTGAAAGGAAAACATAAATAAACTATTCCAGAATCAACTTCTATGTGTGCAGTTTTTGGTACTTCCTTAACATTATTAACCAACAAAATTCAGTGATCACAACTTCTAAAATAATACATGTGTTCATCCTCTCTGTTAACAAGAATCAAAGAGAGCCTTGGCATTGTTTAAGCATTTCCTGACGGAGAGATTTAACCTGTTCATGGACTCTCTGTGCACAGATAGAAACATGACATGCTTCACAACATTAGCTGTAGCAGCAACAGATCATGGTGGTTGATTACAGAACAGCTAACTTTTAGACTACTTCAGTTTGAAAGCAACCAGCCTCTAATGGTCCAAATTATGTGAAAAATTTTATTCTATTTAATGTCTTACAAGCCAAAGCCTACCTTAAAAGGTGGAAGTTGCCTGAGTACAGACAATCAGAAGAAAAAAAACTTTTGACATAAATGAACGAAGGCTCTAACTCTGTACATTCTAGATTTTATCAATAAGAGTCTCCACATTTTAAAACAGCCATTCCTTTTTAGCTTATCTACAATGATGCAACCTCTGCACACGAAGTCATCACCTGTGCTGACAGATTAGTCTGACATTTTATAAGCATTGGAATGTTCAGATACACATGGTCAAACACTCCTTCATAAATTTGTTGCACCATCGGTGGAAAACAGGCCAACAGAACAAGACAGTTTTTAAAAACAGCCTCAGAAATGTTAATGCAAAAGAAAAACAGACACTTGACGTGACATTAAACGTCTAATATTGACTTTCAGGGTTTTCTGTACCTGTGGGTTGTCCATGTACCACACCAGGCTGCCTTGCTGAGTGTCCAGAAGAAAGTAGCGGCGCAGGAACTTGCCGCTGTTCTCCAGCTCCTCGATGTCGAGGAAGCCGCAGATGCGGTTCTGTCGGTCCACGTAAGGCATTGCTCCTCTTCACTGCTCATTCCCTCCCTTCTGTATTGCCGCACAGCTGCTGCAGGACGGAGAGGAGGTCAGAGCATGAGGAAGTGGAAGAGAGAGCCAGAGAGAGCGAGAGCAAACCTAATGAGTGGCGTGTTATAACAATAAGCATGCATGTCAATATCCAAGAAGTCCTCTTCCCCCTCCTTTGTTGCCCCTTGGGCAGGGAGCCAGCAACCCTATCACTGCTGTTAGTCATACCCTCACATCAATCCACACAGGATCTGAATCATAGCATGTGCAGGCAAAGGGCAGCCCCTGCCGTTGCCAAGGTCTGTAGCCTGGATTCACGGAAACACATAACAGTGAGTCTGAACTGAAATTTGCCAAGTTTTAAATTGAGTAAATCTGGCTTTCTGAGCGCCAAAACAGCTGCTTGCTAACTTGAGAAAGAATCTACTAAAGAAGAAACACCACTACCTGTAGAACAGACAATAAACTGAAGGAAAACACTGCACAACCGGTAGGAGCACATTTATGCATGACATGCCCTTAGAGGGTGTTTCATGCTGGAGGATTCGATTTAAACAGACGCAGCCTTTAACTCATTTAAAAATCTAATCGGTTATTTTAATAATTAATTTAGCACATGCTTTGGAATTGTTGTTAACTGTTTAGTATTCTCTCTAAAGGATTAAAGAGAATGTTTTTGTAAATTCCTGACACTTTTCAGTGCTAGAGGCATACTGTTCACTGCTTTAAGCAAAATATGTTATTTTAAACCTGGAAAATGGACAAATACAAGCCTCCTCTTTTCAGTATGTAGAGAAACCAATACAGAACTTCAAGCACAGGACTGACAGGAAAACAAGTAGTGAAACGTAAGTCATTGCAAAAACAAAAATAAGAGTCACAAGAAATAAAGAACAGGAATATGAAAATAAGTGATTAAAACAATGCTGAATATCATTTCTTAGCAATAAATGGCTAACTAGGCAATGAAAACCGCCTTGTTATATCCAAGTAGCTAAAGGCTGCACATTTGCTTAAGAACTCTCGAAATGAAGCCAACAACTTCTTTGAAACACTGAAGCAAGACATTAAGACAAAGTTTACACCCAAGGAAACAGCAAAATACTGATTAATTTGTTTGGCTCTGGGTAATCAGCAAGAGGAAGCAAGCTATAAAGTGGAAGACAGAGAAAACTGGCAAGCTAACTGGTTTCATATGGGCTGTAAATTGTCCGAAAAACTGATGCAGACGGGTTTCAAATACTGGCAAAACTAAGTCATCGATACTGAATAAAACCTGTGTTCCACAACAAATGTTATTTCACTTATGATGGAGTATGCACGCGCGCACACGATAAAACTGGGACTTGTACAGACGCAGAAAATCAGAAAAATCCAAATTCAACCCAAAGACTCTTATTTTTAAATGGATATTTTACATTTTACATGGTGACTGGGAGCGTCCTCAACTGACTCAACATTAGGAGTGGGCGATATATGCTTGTTGTATTAGATGTAATCAACAACTAAATCATGAACACTGAGTATAAACCGTATCGCATTTTTAAGCCAATGGCATGAGTCTTGCTTTAACATTTAACTTCTCTCTCTCCCTCTAAAGGCTCTCTCCTTGTCAAAGACATTACTCAGTACACAACCTTTAGAAAGTTGACTCTTCATTCGATAAGCCAGCTAAACTGACAATAAACTGAAAATGTGTCTCTAAGCAAAGGTTTTAAGAGATCTACATCTTGAACTTCCTTCTGTGCCATCACTGCTATCTAGGTACACATAAATCCAGCCAAAAGCCTGCTTCATTAAATTGGAAAGATGCAGAAGCCCAAGTTGCTACCAACAAAAATAAAAATCTTGCGTAATGCCCCCGCTTGGAAGTCAAGGCAATACTGATAAATGGCCAGAGGACCAGCTTTCATAGACATGCTTGTTCACACATCCAGAGTATTAGCAGATTTGCAAGATCAGCAAACTGACCAAATACTTTTTACATGACTGTGCAGCATTGGGGGCCTCTGCTTGTGCTCAGTATCAACCACTGTAGAGTCAACAGGACACTACAATGGTCGTTAGAATGACAAAGTGAAAAAGCATGTCAGAGAAAAAAGGCGTTGGTGTATATGTGAATCCAACAACACTACACTTGTCAGTTGTAGCCACATCACAGGTCAGTTAAGGGGTGAAATGGTGCTATAATTTGGTCAAAGTTAGGTTCCTTACTCAAGACACACATAGAGTGCTGCCTGCATGTGAACACACTTCAACATACTGATAAAAAGATAAATAGAAAAAATATATACGATAGAAAAAGGGTGGACTGAAAGAGTTCAATAAAGTGCTAATGTCAATAGATGGAGAGAGTGAGCAGTCCCTCAGACGCTTTCTCTGACAAGGAGTGGATAAAGACAGCATTCTTCTCTCCACTCTGGAGGCTGAGACATTTATGGCAGGAGCGGAGGACATTGAGAAATAAACAGACAAAGCTTGTGACCAAAACAAGGCCTGCTGTGTCATCGGCCAGAGAGAGGAGAACAATGCACAACATGAGTCATCTAATCAGTGTGCACGAAACACACTTGCACTGAGTTCTAGAGCACAGAGTGAGCCTTGTGCTCTAGAACGTTCCAGGACACGGGCCTCCTGCTCTGGCCGAGGACAGAATACCAGCTGACCCCAACGACAATGTAGAAGCTTCTCATAATTCATCAGCCGACACCCGATATGTTAATGAACTTGGTCAAGAATGCTTCAGTAGTGGAGTTAACTAAGAAATTAGCTGAACCAGGTGTGTTTAAGTAGATATTCTACCAAACTGCACTGGATATCAGCCCTCCAGGACTGGAGCTGTACTCCCAAGAGTTTTGACTTTTTAGATTTATTTTATATGCGATATTGAGCCTAGAGGAAACTGTTCGGGTTCTCTGCATTTAACCTTTTCACCGGAATGAAGTAAGCGGGCTGCCGGCAACGGCGCCTGGGGAGCAGTGTGTGGCGACAGTACCTTGCTCACAACCACCTCCCTAATCACCAGTTCACCAGCCACCCCCAATGTGGATGGTTATTTATTTTTAAATTCATAATGCATTACAGGTGCACACACTCGAACATGATGTTTGTATTTATGGTACTGCACATAATCAGTGGTGACAATTTCTCTGAGCACAAAAAAAGGTAGACAGATAGGGGTCCACAAAATATTTATAGTCTTGTTTTGTTATATTCCAGCAAAAATGGAAAAGAAGCAGAAAACGCATGACCTCCAAAACTAAATGTCTTTGCGCGTGTGCCAGCTGGCGTACTGCTACATCAGGCCAGACTTCTTAAGACTAAAGTAAGGGGCACTCAACAGTGCAGCAACCACTTTTCATCTAAAATGTACTATTATTAACTATGTTTGGATATGTTTGGATCTATCCACTAATGTCCCACCACTATGTGTCAAGCATATATATCAAGCATCCCTGAAAATAACAAAGGTTGACACTTGCAACACCTCATTTAGCTGACACTTGCAACACATATAATCAATATACAACACTGGCCTTTGTGAGAGTGACACTGGATCACATACTGGACCGTTTCTGCGAGGTACAGTAACCTCCCCCCCACTTATACGCGGTTCAGCAGTTGCGATTTCAGTCTGTCACGGATTTTTTCTGGGAACCGAACTAATAATTGTTCGCTGAACCCCCCAGACTAACGAGGAAACTGCACACATCTTCCACATTGTTTTTTGCTCTTGTGATGGCCGAGTGTTCTCGTGTTTTTCGTTTTGTTCCTCTTAAAGCCCTGTATTTTTCTTACTGTAAAGTAAATGAATGTACTACTGTATTTACTCTGCTTATACCATAGAAAACGCCCGTGCATGAATTACAGTACACTCTATACTGGGGTAATGTCGGTATTTACATTCCAGCACTGCGGGAGTTCAGTGTACACTGTACAGTACGAATACGGGTTTACCTTTACATTTTCTTTAGAGGTAATGAGTTTAAAATGAAATGAAAGTGTCTTGGGAGCATATTTGGGGGCATATTTAGGGTTTACACTATACAAATAGGCATTTTTAGGCATAGTTTTAACTACATCACAACAACGCGTTTTTTCACTCTTGGAACGTAACCCCTGCGAAAAGCGGGGATTTACTGTATATCATAATCCCATTCTGTAGCAATATGAACACACTACTGGTATTTTGTCAGTATAGTGCAGGCTCAGCACTAACATTTCTGAATGTCGGCTTGGCTCTGAAAGTTCTGTGGATTTTGTAGACCCCTTGAATGCAAGGGTTATCACTCCTCTCAAAGATGCAATCTCAGTCCTCCTCTCCTTCCATCTCTCTCATCAGGGTTTTACCCCTACAAGAAGCAGAGAAAACACAGTGCAAGTCTGGTCTTGTAGCAACGTCAATTTGTTTCCAGACCAGCCAAGTTCTTTACACTTAATCCTCTGTATTGACACGAAACTCCGTGAATACACCATCAAGCTGGGGTCATACTCACACCGTTGATTTCATTTGAAAAATGTTTTATAACTGTTACAAGGAAAAGCCATAGTTCCAATTCCTTCAGTACCTTCTTGACCTGAACAAAGGCGAGGCTTTAACAGAAACCTCTCCGATATGAACTGTAGAAATTTTACAGTGTTCAGTCACAAGCATATTTTTGTGCTGCATCGTAAAAGCACTTAAGTGATTCAAAAGGGAAAGAAAAATCGATGTATAATTGCAGAACTTTGGCAAGATGCCCAAAAAACTTGCCCTGAAAAACTGCTGGGCTAGCTGATTGCATTACTGATCTCAGATGTGTTTTGAATGGTCGCTAACTCAATGGCTATTCCATGCATGGAAAACATATTAACCATGTAGTTGGACAGCTAGCCATGTCCTTGTACTTGCTATGTACCTACCCACTGAAACAGAACCGTTTCAGATTTTAGCTTGCTGGTTCCATTCCAAGCTGCCTCTCGGTGGAAACCTAGTACCCTCCTTTGCAAGACACATTCACATTAATTGTTAGGTTAAAAGTGATGGGGGCGGGGCTTCGCAGAATGCAGGTGGGACAAAGTGAAGTCCACAGAAAAAGTATTTCCAAACTTCATCCACTGTTTGTCCTATTTTGATCTCAAAATGGTGAATTTCACCAAATGTGAAGAATTTGTTTCTCTGAAAATATCACGAGAACGCAAATCATGAATCCAGCATACATGTCTCCAGCATCACGTCTCCAGTCAAATAGTGGGTTTACAGTTTGTCTGAACAGCAAGGGATCATTGGTATCCATAAATCATATGTATAAGTCAAAATCTAACTAAACTACAGATCTATCAGGTAATAGCACCAAACTACAATCTACAGTTTGGGAGTATCTTATTTCAAATAGGGCTGTCACAAAATTTAAGTCTTAATAGAGAATGCTTAGACTGCAAAACACGGCTGCATAATCATTGAAATTGTAAATTAATCATTGAGCTAATTCAAGGAAAAGATAAATTTTAATTAATTAACTTCAATGAACTAAGTAATCGTTTATAATCGGGTTATCATGACAGTCCTAATCTTTAATTAACATGTTAAAAGACTAGAATACACATTTCATCACGAAATCCACCCGAATTCTGAGATGGTCAAGCAAGGACCATCCTTTGAGAGGAGAGCCAGTATGACACATCACAGCTAACTTTTATTAGTAGTGCATCAGAAGTGCAGCAAAATGGATTATACCTACTAGCCCTAAACATTCCGCCCTTCTGGAACAAAAATACTTCTATGATGGAATAAGGCTGAAACCAAAATTAGCAGTTATTGACTGATCCTGATTTGACTCTGATATGACTGTTAAAAAGCATGTGTGTATTTTGTCTCTGGCAATTATATTATACTTTACCAAGGTGTACCTCAAGTAAACGATTTCTGTACTTTCTCCCCAGTTCTTTGGTTTTCTGCCAAACGTAGAATATGATGTTACAGAAAATAGCACACATCTTAGGAGAGTAATAATATCACCAATATCACCAGAGTACAAGGAAAGTAGGTTCTGACTCAAATCACCCTTTTCACTCCCCCCATTTTTCAACCCACCTTCAACAGCACAAGCTGTCCAAAGCAGTGACCAAGAAAAGCACTGACCTATGAAGGACCTGAAATACACTACCAGTTAAATGTTTAGAAGACACACCTGATTGAAATTCACTTTTGCTTTATTTTTTTCTGGCCTACTGCTGAGATGCAAAATTGAACGCCATGACTGTACCCCTCCGATGTGAACAACAAACCAACAACAACACAGACCTACATCCAAAGAAACACATTGTTTGCTGTGAGGTTTTATCTTTGGTGAGATTTTTGTCATTCGCTTCCTCCATATTGTACAGGATGTTGAAGGGCAAGTCTAGCAAGTGAGGTCTGCAGTTGTCGATTGTGATTGTGATTGTGATTTTGTGTGTGTGTGTGTGTGTGTGTGTTTAGTGGGGCAACATTATATGTAAAGTGGATATATGCACTAGAACTACGAGTTTCTGCACTTTTTTTTAACTCTATTTATTAAGAATTTCAAAAACTCTTACTTTCCAGACAGAACTAGTCACATGACACTCTCGGACACACCCAATTACTACTCTTCCAGCCTCCACTGTTCCAACGAAAATACAAAAGTGTGATAAAAATTTTCAACGTCCCTTGTATATTAAATAACAAAAACAAAATGTGTATATAAAACAGTCGTTGCCTGTAATTATTTGGTATTTCACATATTTTTCTAACGTGTGCTTGTTGATGTAGGCTCAACTTCACGTAGGGAAAGTCTAGTGCCAACTTAAATGAGTTAGTGCTAATGCTAAGTGGGTTAGTCCAAACCCAGTTGAATAGCAAAGATGTGTTGAGACTTTACTTTTTCATTTCCTGGACTGGATCTACGGTTGCTAAAAGGTAAATGACATACCCATTACATTAATCTACTGATCCTTATTTCAGCAATAATAATTTATTCTTACAGTTTTTAGCTCATCTTGTGGGCTACAGCACATTTCCTGCATACGAAGCACACCATGATAAAACTCAACGCATTTAAACACACAGGATCAACAGTGTTAATTCTAACAAACGCACTTCGGCAAGAAGCAGGATCCAAATCCCCCAGCCTTCCAACTCAATCAGAACATGGTGAACTGAAATGCACTACACTCCTTTGTGGTCTATGAAGTAGTGATGGACACCAATTCTGCACTTGATTACATGTTTATACTGGTATTGATACGGATGTGGCCATATACCCTCATTCCAGATGGCCTCATATGGGGGTTAGGAGGGTGTTCCCTGCAGAATCCAAATGAAAAAGATTTTTAAAAAGTAAGTGGTAAAATTAATATTTTCCAAAATGTTCATTAGGTTTCAAATAATAGCATGTCTTCCATGCCATATGGGAGCATCTGCCATGAGTGGTCTACATTAAACTGCAGACAATGATTATATAAACATAGCCTGCCTCCTGACTGGGCCAGTGTAGTTCAGCTCTGCTAAGCATTTTCCCATAGGTGCCATCACGCACCGCCTGGCCATTTATTATGCACTATTTATTTATTATCCTCTAGAAAATGAATGGGAGCTGCTGTGCCAGACTAATGTAATTGCACTGTGCTGTCTAAGCTATGAGGAGACACGATTAATGTTTGCCTTAGGCATGTATATCCACTTAAACTTTTTTACAAGCCATACACGTCCCCAAAATCCTCATAAACGGTAGCAGGAATTGAGAATTCAGCTGCTTTAAAAAACATACATGTTTACTTCCCTAACTGTTGTACAGCACTGAAGAAGTAAAGTCCAACACCTGCAAGACACTGACCGGCCAAACAAATAAAAAAATCAGTGCTAAATACCTACAAATTTCAAGGTTCATACCTGAAAATGAACAAATCCAAATGATGCCATCCCTCCAATTTTGCAGGGAGAGTATAAATAAATACCAGAGGAGTATTTATGAGTAAAATCCAGTATCAGATAGCTACTGGTGCACGCTGATATACACAAAAAATAGATGCTTTCTATTAAGAAAAAATCACCTTACTTCCATCAAAGATTATGGGAAAGCAAGAATTTTGCCTTTCAGTATGAAGAGTCAAGCTAAAAATAACCACGGACATGAAGTAACAAGGTTAAAAAAAGGAATTTGACCTGAAGGTTGACTTGAAGACAACCAAAACAATCAGGTAAGATGCCAAAAGCACACTAAATGACACTCAGCAACACAGAAATGATTACAGACTGATGTGTTGATGCTGGCTGTGTAGGACATCACCATAAATGAAGCGCAACCAATATAAACGTTCATACGAATATCTCCTCTATGTACGTATATACAAACATATATGTAATGTGTACATACATACATACTTATATATATACACATACACACACACACACCTATTTTTGTATTATTTGTATAGCATACTTTTCTATTCTGCTGGCTCCTACTTTCTTTTGTTCTGTCCACTTTGCTGCTGTAACAGTGCAAATTTCTCACTTGTGGGACTAATAGAGTGCTATCTTATCTTCTCTTACGTTAAATATGAAGGGGATTAACACTGTATATACAGGGCAATGTGTCAAGGCAAGCCAAGGTATCCAAAATAGTGAAAAATAAGGGGCATATTAACGTCAGCAGGTTAAGAACCACACAACTTCTTCATTTTTTAACTTTACACCTGACAACAGTTATCATACAGTCTTCTGGAAGCTTTAAAAATCAGAAATAAAAAGGCCTCCTGCTTGGCCAGGAGTTTCCCAGATGCTCCTCTGGAGCTAGCAGAAGTGAAGGGTGGGGGAGTAGCTAGCTAGTAGTTAGCCACACCGGTGTAAATTAGTTTTTTTTTAATAGACATAATACAAGAGATTAATGACCACCTTTTGTTTCGTAGAGACCCAAGGTACTCAAAAGCAAGTGTTTACAGCTTAAAAAAAGGTTGATCGACCTGGAAAACGTCATTGTTTTTGTTGTTAGCCTGAGAGCTAAGGTGGAAGCCTCACCGTCTTTCTGTCTTCAGTCCTGAAATGACGGACTCTGACAGCTCCAGATAAACTCTAAGGCAGATATTACTGCATAAAAAGCTGACAGTTTTCTTCTAAAATGTAAAAAAAACTAACTCACTCGAGTCCTGAAAGTTGATTCAGCCCATCTCCTGCTCCTCCGCAGGGCACGGAAGGGCCATGACGTCACGAGTCCCTTTTTTAGAAAATCCTGCAGAGAATTTCTGAGAATGACGTCATAAAACAGCACTGTGAGGTTCAGAGGGTAAAATCCTTTAAAAATTCATTCACTGCCCATCAGAATCAGATCTGCCCAAACAGCAGTCACCATTTTTAAAAAGCTGCTAAAACTGCAATACTCTCCTCTGCCAGAATCAGAATCAGATGACTATTCTTGATCTTGGAGGAAACTGCTTATGACTTGGTCCAGGAGGATGATATTTAATCTCACTGTGTACTAAATGTATATGGCTGGGATGACAATAAAGCTCTACTTGACTTAACTTGACTTGAGGAGTGGGCCCATTAACTTGTAAGGCAAAGGACAAGATGTGTACAAGCACAGCCAGTATGTTACTCATGCCGTTCTAAGGCAAAATAGTAGCATGAGAAAAGTAATTATTTATTTTATTTTATTTTTTTACCAATAATTTACCACAATTACAAATTTGTATGAAACACCAATACTTTACATAAGGATTGTGTTCAACAATCCTTATGAATAACAAACAAAGCTGCCATATCAAACCATTCTTTGTCCACATCTTGATAACTCTATAATAATTATAATTTAAAAAATGTGAAATTACCCTTTAAATGTGTTAATTAATTTTGTGGCTTGGATTAAGTGAAATCAAATTATTTTTTAAAAAATAAAATAAAAAATGATTACACTTAGGGTTACTGCATAATTTTTTGAAAAAATAAAATGTATTTGTTCAAACTAGAAATAGATACAGCCAGGCAAGCTCTCCCACTGGTTAGGGCTTCAAATGTTATATGCATTATCCAACATGTAAATACATCAGTCACAAACTTCAAATAAACTTGTAATAGATTCTATGAGAGTAGAAACTTTAAAGAAATAGTTTGGTGAAAAATCTAATTTAAGCATTATTTTTCTGGTCTTAATATGTTCAATAGGCCGAGACATGTTTGGTGTTCCACGTATTCCTCTAGTTTTTCACTAGATAGCACACAAATGATAAATATAGTTTCACAAGTAAGTCTACTAGAGGTTATCTAAGAGCTTGATAAGATTTGACAAACACATGTGATGATTTAGGCCATGCAGTTTGCACTTTTAATAACCGAGGAGTGCTCTTTCATTACATCTGAGCAACATTAGCTTCATAGCTCAAGTGAATACACATCCTTTCAGAGAGCATCTCCTCTCCTGATGCAAAGGTAAGAATTTGAGTGGAGTGCATCTTTTTTGGCACTCTTTCGCCCTCTGCTGTTACAAGACACCAGTTCAGGCCAAATTACATTCTGTGGTGACATGCTAGGCATGACTGACCCTTTTTGCTTTTATTTTCAGCATTTCTGAATTCATTCATTCATCAGATTTTTTGTAACCACTTAATCCTTACTAGGATTGTGGGCACCCGGAGCCAATCCCGGGGTCTAGGGGCGTGAGGCAGGAACACACTGGGCAGGGCGCCAGCCCACCGCATAATTAGCCTGTTTGCAAACACAAAGTTATAACTATATAATAACTGTAATTGACACATTATTGCATAGTATTGCTGTTGCTTGGTAATAGCTTGGTAATATTATCTTCTTGGTAATGTTATCTTCACAAAGGCATTTGCTAAATTGTAGTTAGCTAATGCAATATCACTGCCCTGTGAGTACCATTAGAGCCTGTTGGAACCAATTCTGAACAGATACTGAAAACTGATGAACTGGTGACTTCCTGTTCTGGACTGATAACCAGTTTGAAAAGTACAGTTCCAGTTTGCCGGTGCCAAAGACTTTGAGGAGTGGAAATACACCCATAAGCTCATGCTAATGTGGCACAGAATTGCCCAGGGAACTGTAAGTATGGTGAAATCCCGCCAATGGAGGGCTGTTTCCAGAAATTATGTTGGCAGGTAGGGAAAAATGATCATCAAAAACCCCCATCTAAATACTGAACAATGTTACAAAAAACTGATGCTGAGAGTGAGGAAAAGGACAGTAAAATTCTACGCATTGCTAGGGCTTCTGCAGCCAGAAGATATTTTTCATGGAATGCACCAGTGACATCCATTAATTCATTTATTCTCTGAGCCGCTTATCCTTTCCAGGGTTGTGGGGGTGTTGGAACCTATCCTAGCTGCTATAAGGTGAAGAAACACCCTGGACGGGTCTCCAGTCCATCGCAGGGCAACCAGTGCTATAATGAAAGCCAAAACAACTAAGCATTTTAAAGCATATTCAGAGGTGCCTGGAAGATGTGCCATCTGCTATGCCACGAGGTTTGTGAGAAGGTCTAAGTTCTCTGCTAAAGTCAGTTGGTCTGTATTTATTTATTTGTGTGTTTGTTTGTTTGTTTGTTTGTTTATTTGTGGACTACATACTGAATGTTAGTTAAACCTAAATGGCTCCAAGCTTCTGTGATTTAAAGAGGTATACAAAATGGTTGAAGGTAAAATCCAGTACTGGTGCAATCTAAAAAAAAATGTTTGCCTTGATCTAGTGTGGTAATCTGTGCAGTAACTCATGTGGTTTTTATTGCTCAGTTTACAGTTCATAATAAAACTGTGTGTACCAAAGATAAGCCATGATGGCATTCAACATATGAAAAAAAAACATCTGTGTACCTCTGTAATGACTTTATTGTTATACAAGAACTTGAACTGTACACACACACACACACACACACACATACATACATATATACATATATACATATATACACATATACATATATACACATATACACACACACATATATATATATATATATATATATATATAGAGAGAGAGAGAGAGAGAGAGAGATAATTTCACAACATTACTGTGGCATTGCAGTGTTACTATTGTAGCTGTAGTGGTTGCTACAGTGCCCTAATAATTTTCTAGTGGGAAAGACACTGGAATTTGGTTGACTACTGCTTGAACTGTGTGTGTGTAATTTAT
This sequence comes from Hydrocynus forskahlii, assembly GCA_037974365.1. Classification (NCBI taxonomy): domain Eukaryota; kingdom Metazoa; phylum Chordata; class Actinopteri; order Characiformes; family Alestidae; genus Hydrocynus; species Hydrocynus forskahlii. The sequence continues at coordinate 37,619,933 of JBBPCX010000001.1, forward strand.
TTCAATATAATTATATAATTTGGGTATGGCAAAGGGTTAGACTTAATTAACATAATACAGTGTTATCCACCACCCAAAAGTATCCATCTCAAAAGTCAAAAATGTCATTTTTTTTTTTTACCATTGGTAGGGCTTAAACTTGTGGCTATCTGGTTGAGAACCCAGTGCTCTTAATACTGAACCATCACTGTCAATGCATTCCCTAAGGCGAAATTCCCAAATTTGACTGTTTGAGTCTGTCTAAGACATCAACGTTGGCCCAATGTCCATCAAAAGAAGCGTACCCAAATGTTTGACAATTGACCAGTCTTGAATCAACATTTCTATTTTCTACAGCAAACAGCTCTCCACACTAATCCACAATTCCCTAATTATTCCCAAAGGGGAAAACACTGGAATTTAGTTGACTATGGCTTGGATCACGTTCAAACTTTCTCTGTGTTCAGACTTGTGAACAATGAGAAACATGTCCAAAGTTTTCGTTGTTAGTGACATTCAAACTAATAGACAATCTGTGTTAATCATCCGCTAGTCCAGTTTTTGACTTCTCAGATGGATACTTTTGGGTGGTGGATAACACTGTAGTATGTTAATTAAGTCTAACCCTTTGCCATTCCCAAATTATATAATTCTATTGAAATAAATTACACACACACACA
>JBBPCX010000001.1:37620691-37642662 GCA_037974365.1 Hydrocynus forskahlii
AAGAAGCTGGCATATTTATTTTGAATGACAAAAATGACCATAACTGTTCTGGCCTCGAGTGATTTTAATTTTTTTCACAACACAGAACAAAAGATTAAGGGCTTCAGGAGTCAGGAAAATCCTAGAAGCTAATATCCTACAGTCATGTAAAAAACTGAAACAGAAAAGACATTACAAGACAATGATACAAAACATACATCAAAAACAGTCTTGAAGTACTTTTTAGTTTTGATTAAAGTTTTTAAACAGCCTTTACTGTCCCTAAACTATTTTTAGAAATCTCATCTTAAAACATGCACTATTCATGCAAATCAACTTATAAACATTTCTGAAAAAGCTTTCTGTAAGGAAAAATAGAAAAAAAAATTAAGTAAATACAGTTTACATTTCCTGGTGCTCATAAGTTTACATACCCTGGCAGAATTTATGATTTCTTAACCATTTTTTTCAGAGAATATGAATGATAACACAAAAACTTTTCTTTCACTCATAGTTAGTGGTTGGCTGAAGCCATTTATTGCCAATCAACTGTGTTTACTCTTTTTAAATCATAATCACAACACAAACTACCCAAATGACCCTGATTAAAAGTTTACATACCCTGGTGATTTGGCCTGATAAAACACACACAACTTGACACAAATGGGTTTGAATGGCTATTAAAGGTAACTATCTTCATCTGTGATCTGTTTGCTTGTAATTAGTGGGTGTGTATAAAAGATCAATGAGTTTCTGGACTCCTGACAGACCCTTGCATCTTGCATCATCCAGTCATGGATTCTAAGTCATGGGGAAAGCAAAAGAATTGTCAAAGGATCCGTGGGAAAAGGTAGTTGAACTCTATAAAACAGGAAAGGGATTTAAGAAAATATCAAAGGAATTGAGAATGCCAATCAGCAGTGTTCAAACTCTAATTAAGAAGTGGAAAATGAGGGGGTCTGCTGAAACCAAACCACTGTCAGGTAGACCAACTAAAATTTCAGCCACAATTGCCAGGAAAATTGTTCAGGATGCAAAGAAAAACACAAATAACTTCAGGTGAAATACAGGACTCTCTGAAAACATGTGGTGTGGCTGTTTCAAGATGCACTATAAGGAGGCACTTGTAGAAAGATGGGCTGCATGGTTGAGTTGCCAGAAGAAAGCCATTACTACACAAATGCCACAAAGTATCCCACTTACAATGTGCCAAACAGCACAGAGACAAGCCTCAAACCTTCTGGCACAAAGTCATTTGAAGTGATGAGACTAAAATGGGACCATAAATGCTACATTTGGAGAGGAGTCAACAAGGCCTATGATGAAAGGTACACCATTCCTACTGTGAAACACAGTGGTGGATCACTGATGTTTTGGGGATGTGTGAGCGACAAAAGCACAGGAAATTTGGTCAGAACTGATGGCAAGATGAATGCAGTAAGTTATCAAAAAATAGTGGAAATCAGCCCGGAAGCTGCGCATGGGACATTCTTGGACATTCCAACATGACAATGATCCAAAACACCAGTTGACCTGTCATTGGCTACAGCAAAATAAAGAGAAGGTTCTGGAGTGGCCATCTCAGTCTCCTGACTTCAGTATCATTGAGCCACTCTGGGGAGACCTCAGATATGCAGTTCATGCAAGACAGCCCAAGAATTTACAGGAACTAGAGACTTTTTAGGAAGAATAGGCAGCTTTACCGTCTGAAAAGATAAAGAGCCTCATCCACAACTACCACAAAAGACTTCAAGCTGTCAATACATGGTATTAAGAACTGGGGTATGTAAACTTCTGATCAGGGTCTTTTGGGTAGTTTGTGTTGAGATTATGATTTAAAAAGAGCAAACAGACAATAAATGGCTTCAGGTAACCACTAACCATGAGTGAAAGAAAAGTTTGTGTTATCATTCATATTCTCTGAAAAACATTCTTCTTCCAGGGTATGTAAACTTATGAGTACAACTGTAACTGTCTGTAATAAAATAACTATCCGAAAGGCTGTCAAATTTATGTAGACACCATATTTTATGCTTTATTTTTTTCCAATATATAATATTCAGCAAATAAATGATAAATATGTTTTGACCACTCATGCCAGAACTTTTGCATTCAACTGTATTACCTCAAAGAAGGAGCTGCTTACCTGTGTGAATGCGTATGTGCTCTATAAGTCTTGCTGTGCCCCTGGTGGCATAATTACAATAACGGCACTTGAGTTTGCCATCATATGTTCGCTCAAAGCCATCCACCAACATGCCTGAGCCGTCTTCCAGAGACATGTCTACTGCTGGGTGCTCCAGGCCATTCTGTCCAAGGTCTATAAATAACATCAACAATGATATTAATCCCAGATACAGCAGGATCTGCCTACTCTGCTATCATGAAACATTCTAAATTACCACAGTTTTGAAGGCTGGCTAGCATGCTCACTTCACTGTACAGCCCTGAAATACTATGAATGACGCCAAGCTGTACAACCTTCAGTTCATACACTTTTTGTTGAACTTTAGTTTGCAGGATGATTCTTTGAAAGCATCACACTGGCCTGACATTGTTCTCTATTTTTCAACTGACTTTTAAGTGAGGCTTCCAACACATTCTGCACATAAAACTCCCCTAAAGAACATCTGAGGGGTTCATTTTCTTAATACTATTTGGATAAGATTGATTTAACATGACAAGGTGGGGTGACAGAATTATGACGGGTGTTTCTCAGTGATTTCAGTCCGGTTTGATTCCAGCCACACAAAAGGACTACACATAAGCAGTGGTCATATTAAGGGCTCACGGTTCAAGGTTCTTTTATTGTCATCAGCAGCTGTGAACATGTACACAGCATGATGAGACATATAGCAACATATAGCAACATGTAGCAACATTCAACAGAATGCAACTAGGGCTGACTAACTAGGCCTCTTGTTATTGCTTATTCTTTTCTTCTTTCTTATACACTTTGGACTCTTACTCCATACATTCCTTCCTTTTTACTTTAATCTGTGACTTTTCAACAGGGGTTGTTTAGGTGTGTAACTTAGCTGTCATTAACTTGGTTGAATAGCAGATGTTGATTCAAGCTTAGCTTTATGGGTATGAAGAACAGATGTGGACTACTTGAGCACTGATGTACGTCACTCTGGATAAGAGCGTCAGCTAAACGCCGTAAATGTAATGTAACAACAGAGACAACAGACAACACAATAAATAGACACAATAACTGTATGTAAATGGTAGTGTATGTAAACAGTAGGCTATAGTGTGGAGGCTATGTAATCCCTCTAGAGTGACTAGTATTGCACCACTAGTATGATTATTGCACAGGAGGCAGTTAGCAGCTTTGAAAAAGTGCAGGGGATGTGAAAAACATTCACTAAAAAGACAATATAGCAATATGACAGTAGTGTGAATGGGATGCGAATCTGACAATACAATACGCAGACAACACTGCAATGTGCAATGCAAAGCAGTGTGAATGGGATGTATAACAAATACAAAAAACAGACAATAAAGTAATGGGAGAGTAGTGTTAATGGGATGCAAATCCAGGACGACAGAGCAAGCAGACAATACAGAAATGTAACAAAAGTGGGAAGTGTGTGTTACCTCCTGAGATTTCATCTGTGTCCTTCACTCCGCTGACCGAGCCTGATATCATGTTGACATGTTGAGTCTGCTGGCTGAGGTACTCCTGGAAGTCCTTCACAAAGTCCAACGTCTCTGGCTTCTCCTCGCCCATTGGAAGATCAGGACTGTCTATGATCAATGCCTTTAAAACGGAGCAAAGAATCAGACAAGCAATCTAGAAACAACCGAGTCGTTGTTTATGATCAATGTCTTTCAAATGGAGCAGAGAAGCAGTCCAGAAACAACAGCATCTCTAAACAGTCATATTGGATGCTAAAGAGATCTGTAAAGGAATTTTACGAAGTGCAGGTATTTTACAAGCAGCTCGGTGAGCCCAACTATGAGAAAACGTGTATCCAAGGATTAAACACAGAGCAGCTATAATGCCTTATAGCCCTTATATCGACACAAAACACATGCTAGCTAGTTAATCAGACAGAAATTCATATTTTGGGCTGTCATGAAATAAAAGTCTGAAATTTAGAACACATACACACATATCAGGTCGATATATCTGTCTGGTTAGCTACAACTCGACTTATCTGTCCGGTTGGCAAGGTAACAGGGTTGCTACGAAGGAGAATGCTGACGTTAGTAGACGGTTTTTAGCATGTAGCGGCTAATTCCTTAGCACTGACAACAAAACATCTGTCCATAGAGCTTTACCTTTTTCAGCCTGTCGTCTCGACTAAACAGCAACGAAAAACAAGCCTGTTCGAGTTCAGGTCTATCGGTTTCGAGCAATTTATGTCAATAAATATCCCCCATATCAGGCTGAGTGTGGCGTTAGCAGAAAGGCTAACAGCTTCAGAGCAGCATCTTCTCAACAAAACAGTGGTTACGTTTATATCACAGGCTGGGTTCCTAGTTTCTAATAAACTCTTGACGACAATGAAAACAGGGTGTTCACTCCTTGCTTCCAAAAAGACGACAAGGCAAGAAAAATACAGGATTCCTGAAATTTAAACAAAAGAAAATCATCCCCTGCTAAAAGTTCACACCTAAAGAGCACCGCTGCAATTCTTCCTCACATTCTCAAAACCTTGGTTCCCACCTTTCTTCATGGTTCCTACCCCTCTTACAGTGTATGGACAGAATTATTGAGGAAAAAGGTATCTCTTCACTACTGAATTCAGGTGGTCCCTTACTGCCAGTGAAGGGCAGTCTTAATGCTTCAGAAAACCAAGACATTTTGAAGAACCCTATCTTACACCTTTGGGACGGAGATTGTGAGGCCGTCCAACTTCAGTGCCTCCTAAATGCTTAACAGAACGAAAGGGCTCAAATTCCCATAGAAACTCCAAAATCTTGTGGAAATCCTTCCAAGAAGAGTGGAAGCTTATAGCTGCAAAGGCTGGACCAACTCCATATAAAAGTTTATGTGTTTGAATGCAATGTCATTAAAGTCCTTGCTGGTGTAATTATCAGTGGTCCCAGTACCTTTGTCCATATAGTTTACCTGTTTTGATATAAAAAAAAACAACAACAACAACAACAAAACACATGCATTAAATAATCACAGGTCTGTCCTACAGCTCAGGGTTTGAGTCACAGTCCAGTTTCTTAAAAAGAAAAGGAGAAGAATGTAGTGATCAGTGTGTAGGGGGTTAATACCATCACATCATCTTTCATTCAGAGTTACTGATTATTAGCATTATGGATATGTTAAAGCAGGAATGTGACATTAATCAGCACTTCAGATTACGTGAACTGTAATGAAAGTTTTATTCACTTATAATTTCCTGTTGTTAAAATGGACTTCAATGACTGTTTCTAAAAAAAGTTACATGGGGCTGCTCAAGTCAAGTCAAGTAGGTTTATTGTCATTTCAGCCTTATACACAGTACACAGTAAAATGAAACAACATTCCTCAAGGATCATGGGCCAACATCAGAAGATTACACATGTCCAGAGAGGACAAAATACACAAAATGCAAAGAGAGCAAGAACAACACAAGAGCAACAAAATAACAGTACCAGACATTTACTGTTAGCGTTTGAATGAACACAGTATTATGACAGATACTGTACGGTGAGTTGTTAAGTGTGCAGAAATGTAGAATAGGGGCAGACAGCAATAATTAAAAATTGTGCAAATAACAGCATCAGCAGGACAGAGAATGTGCAGTAGCACATAGTACTGCACTCATTTAGACGACTGCTGTAGCTGTTGACTGCACAAAATGTTGTCTTGTCCTGTTGTTTTTTTGCACTTATGTTTTTTCTTGCACACTCTTTTTATCCAGTATGCATTTATGTAGTCTTGTGTTGTTTCTGTTTCTGTTCTTGTGTTGCTCCATAATCCTGGAGGCATGTTGTTTCGTTTCACTGTGTACTGTATGTGTAAACGGCTGAAATGACAATAAACCTACTTGACTTGACTCGACTTGTTGCTATAGAGAGGAACTAGATTAGCAGTAGAGCTTCGGTAGCTGATGATAATTAATGCAACTGAAAGTTTAACTGCTCAAAACTAGGCCTCCTCATTTCTTCGGGGATGATTTCTGTTCTGCTGTGATCTGTGTTACTGTTAAGAAAAGTCTGCAGTAGTGATGTTGCCTCTCTCTCTCTATGTCTCTATCATTCTCTCTGTCTCTCTCTCTCTCTCTCTCTCTCTCTCTCTCTCTCTCTGTATCTCTCTCTGCCTCTATTTTTCTGTCTCTCTGCCATTCTCTCTGTCTATCTAACTCTCCGTCTCTTTCTCTCTCTGCCGCTATCCCTCTTTCTCTCCGTCTCTCTCTCTCTCTCTCTCTCTCTCTCTCTCTCTCTCCCTGTGTGTGTGTGTGTGTGTGTGTGTGTGTGTGTGTGTGTGTGTGTGTCCTGAAAACCGCTAGATGGCGCTCCAGGATACAGCATCTCTACACACAAACCTTGGGTGCATTTTATTACGCGTCAGGTTTATCATGATTCACAAACAGACCAGGGACAGTATGATTTCCTATAGAGTCTTTGAAAACTAAATATATAGAAACACTTAGAAAAATTCCTTCATAAATGACGAGTTTGGTATGGAAGAACTTGACTGGCCCGCATCTGCCCTCAACCCCATCCAACACCTTTGGGATGAACTGGAATGGAGATTGCGAGCCAGGCCTTCTCGTCCATAATCAGTACCTGACCTCCGAAACGCTCTACAGAATGAATGGGCACAAAGTCTCACAGAAACTCCAAAATCTTGTGGAAAGCTTTCCAAGAAGAGTGGAAGCTGTAAAGAGCTGCAAAGGTAGACCAAATCCATAGTAAAGTCTATGTATGTGAATGCAATGTCAAGTCCCTGTTGGTGTAATTCTCAGGCGTATATATCTAAAACATATTTATAAAACATGCCATACATGTATAAAGTATGTGATAAATGGGTAAGGAGCAGGATGGCAGGGGAGTTTTGAGATTTGAGCCTTTTATATTTGTACAGTTTATTTGAAGGTCTGAATGAAACTGCATGCTGTTCTTTTTCTCCAGTAATGTAATTAGTTTGTACCTGAGTATAAGAAGCATTTTGTTTCCTTTTCACTCCTTTATAGCTGCACAGGAAAAGCAACGGAACTCATTTCTGCATCACCCCTTTCACCCGAGGTAGTTAGACACACGGACATGTTTCCCTGCGGTTACCATGGAGACCGAGCGAGAACTGCACAAGGGTTTAAAAGCGTTTCTTACAGAGTTTACAAACTCAGAGTTCACAACGATCTGGCATAAAGTAGTCATTAAGAAATTAACGCAGTCATTAAGTATGGTTTGATGTGAAAATCAATGTGAAAATGCGGTTTTAGAGAAACGTGATGAGGCAGGATTATTTACAGCATCGGTGAGTCTGGAGCGTCTCTATTACATGAACTGAAACCAGGAATTTTAGCTTAAAAAACACTATATGAACAGAAGTATTGGGACGCATGACCATTCCTGACCAACAGGTACTTTAATGACATTACATTCAGATACATAGATTTTAATATGGGGTTGGTCCCCCTTTTGGAGCTATAACAGCTTCCACACTTTTTGCAAGGCTTTCCACAAGATTTTGGAGTTTCTGTGGGAATTTCATTCTGTAGCCCCTCATTCTGTAGAGCATTTATGAGTACTGATGTTGGACGTGAAGGCCCGGCTCACAGTCTTCGTTCCAGTTCATTCCAAAGGTGTTGGATGGAGTTGAGGTAAGGGCCAGTCAAGTTCTTTCACACCGAACTCATCAAACCATGTCTTTATGGACCTTGCTTCATGCACTGGGGCACAGTTATGCAGGAACAGAAAAGATGTGTCCACAAAGTTGGAAGCATGATGTTATCCAATATGTCTTGGTATGCTGAAGCATTAAGATTGCCATTCACTCTCAGTAAGGGGCCACCTGAATTCAATAATTAGGTTGTGCGTCTCAATACTTTTCTACATATAACGTACATTTATAAGAATTCATGGAGAAGAAACACGTGCAAGGCACCATATGGCTAAATATTTCCAAAGTAAACTTATATTCTACGTTTTTTTCCTTTATTAAAGGTCTTGGAAGACAGTAGGTTCACTGGACAGTTGTATTTATGTAGAAGTTAGTGGAATTTTCCTTTATAAAGTCACAACTAACCAGATTGTAATGGAGAAAAAACATTTTTGTTTACAGCCAATGGCTCTTGGTAAATGAAAACAGACAAACAAATAAAAACATTTTATTTAAACACATAATTTTAGTTTATATGTATTTATTTTTGTTAATATATTGCTTTATTTCTTTATATACCATTTTCAAAATAGAGATACATTTCCAAAAAGAAGTGTGATTGTGCAACTCGGTTGCTATGATGGTCACTAGGGTGTTGCTATAGTTTTCTAGGTGGTTGCTAGAGAAAAACAAAAGCAAAAATGTACATTTTGACTGGCTTTTTGTACTAATTTTTGCTTTTTGGTCTTGGGACTGAAAGGAATGATGTTAGCCACTAAATTTCATGCACACATACACACACATACACACCGCTCTGTGTCCACAGTCAAAAGCCAAGAACGATTTGATGACTACTTGAACCAATTGCATTACTTTAAATAGCTGGATTGACTCATTTATGTTTCATAGTGTTTAATATTTAAACAGCAGGGAAGTTAGCTGAAGATCGCGTTGCCCCATTTGTGTCAGAGTGGTAGGGCCACCATTGAGGAGAGTGTGACAAATGAGCGGTTAGGCCGCGAGCTTTGTATCCACTACAGTGACACTTCTCCGGGCTGCAGTGTAATGAGAGTACCCGTGTAACACACACCCGGGCTGCCCGCCTTCACGCTTCACATGACCGGTGAACAAGCCGAAGTACAGCCTGGCCTTCTGGAAACGTCAACAAACAGCCTGTTAACGGCCTCAACATTGTTTTAGAGGAGAAATTACAAGATATTAGGAGTGAATGAGTCATCTGTAACCTAAAAATACAGTTGAAAAAAAAAATCAAATGACGTCATTACGCCACGCATATATGTTGACTGTGTGGGTATTATGAATTTTTTCCAACAAGGACAACAGGGTTTTAAGAATGTAAAACTGTATTTTATAATGTATTTTATTTTTTATTTATATGTATTTATTTTACAGAAATCAGTGATCCTTGAAATCAGTTGTGATTAATGGAGGTGACCGTTAAATGCATTTTTTACAAAGCTTTTATTTATGTTGCAGAAATGCCTAAATGTTTTACAAACCATTTTTTTCTGCTGAAGTCGTTTAATGTCAGGTACATAAATTGTCTAGTTTTGTAAATGGACCTGTAACTATAACTGTCCCCCAGTTTGCTGTAGGGCCTCTAGATGGCACATAACATCAAGCTATGGATTTAACAGCATGGGCCTGCAGTGGAAACCCTTCTGTTAAACCTTTTAGACAAAAAATGATTTAAAAGGTATAGTCTGATACTAAAGTTTGAGTTTATTTCTTGTCAAAATTGTTGATTACACATCTAATGATACTGTCAAGTTTTATGTATATGATATTGTCTGGTTTGTCTGTTTTTTAGTACTGCAGGAGGCCAAATTTATATTAGTTCAACCTGAATCCAAATGACAGGACGCCGGGAATATGAATAGGCTTAATATTTAATGGCATACCAATTGAAAGGTGATGGGACATCATGTTTTGTGTTTTTGCAGGTTTCAGGTTACAGTTACTGGGAAAAACTCAGACATGACAGCCAGCCTGGTGGAGTTGAACTGCGACCCCTGAAGCAGTCAATTACAGCAGTCCCTAATGGCCTGTCAACACTAATGTTATTTTATAGCAATTTAATTATGCTCAGGTTTCCTGCAAAGCCACTTCCCTTTAAATAATTTAAGCAGGGGTGACAATAATTTGTCAGCTGAAAAAGATGAATTGGGTTTTCAAGTGGGGTCCTTTTGTTGGAAACTTATTGTTGTCAAAGCAGGAGTTCAGCATTACATGCAGCAAACACTGGCTGTCAAGACAATTAACAGTTATTTTACTCTCTGGTGGGCTTCTTTTAACTAATCAATGATTTGACCAGAAAGGCTTATTGTTAAAGGGACAGCCTTTTGACCTAAAATGTGCTTATATTTTTTATTATTTAACTACACCTTTAGGAAAAAGGACAGATTATACAAATTGGATTTAAACTATCATGACAGAATGTAATTCCATGTTTTTAAACTTAGACTTTCTATGTAAAAGGAAGGGGTCTGTTCCATGATTTTCCCCTCATGATTTACCATTTAAAATAAATGTATTTCATTATTAAAAGGAATTTATTCCATGAATTTTACCCCCATGTATTACCATGTAAAAGTAAAATATTCCATTGTGAAAGCAAATCACATTATGAGCTTTTGCCCCATTTATTTCCATGTAAAAGGATTATTTCCCACTCTGAAAGGAAATAATTCCAGGATTTTTTTGGCCCATGCTTTTCCATATAAAAGGAATGCATTCCATTGTAAAATGAATGTATCTCATGATTATCCATGAAAAACAAATGCATTTTATGATTGTTTCCATGATTTTCCAAGTAAAATGAATGCATTCCATGGAGAAAGGAACATATACAACAATCTCCCATGTAATAAGAATATATTCTACTGGAAGAAAAATGCTTTTCATGCTTTTTCCCAACTATCTTCCTTGTAAAAAGAATCTATTCCATGGAACATATTCCATATTCCAACTACAGACACAATAATAGAAACTGTCCCAATAATCATTCAGGCCTAATTAATGACCATAACTAGTCTAGACCTACTTATAAACCTTGCCCGCAGCCACTTAGTTGTTAAGTCTTACTTTTCATGTGAATGCGTGGATTGTGTTAAACTGCTCGGTCTGATTTGTACTCATTTCATTTCATCTCTACTCATTCAGCATCTGTCATGTCTGCCGCCCCGGCCCTCCAGCCTCCACCTGCTCACGGCTGTAAGTCAGCTGCACTTTCTTTCTCGCTTTAATTCACATTTAAAAGCTTCTAAATGAGTGATCCCACCCCCACCCTCTCTTCTCCAAAGCGCTTGATTTATGTGCTGTTTGTGGTTTTATAAGAGGTGAAACAATTTGTTTCTGTCTGAAAAAAGAAAAGAAATTGGGTATTAATTTGCGGAACCCCCCATCACCACCACCACCACACACACACTTGAGCACTTTTTTTTCCCTGAAAACCTGCAGTCATATGCTGGAGCCTTTTAAATGGCTGACTATGACATTAGTTCTGAAGAAAGCCTTTTTTTTTTTTAATCCCGCCTGAAAAGGGCAGCTATAGAAACGGCACATCATTACAGCTAAAGGCTGAAGTAGGTCCGGGGCAAGGATTTATTCTTTACACGCAAGACTATTTATTATTTGACATGCCCCCCCCCAGCACCACTCTTTCTCTTACTCTTTCCCTCTCTTTGCCACCCCCTACCACGGCTCGATGTGAGGCGTGTGGCAAAGGGACAAAGCGAGGCAAAGGAACAGGAGAAAGGAAGCACATTATTAAGCTTTTCATTCTCGCGCCACTTCATTTGCTCACCGCCGCTCACACGCCGCCCATGTAATGAATGTAATTGCTACCTTTTGATGAGAGCACTATTATGTGAATCACACTTTAAATGGGCAAACAACACACTCCTCCCTCATCCGGCCCCCGCCACCACGGCTGCCCCCACTCTCACACACACGGCAGCTACGAGATACCCTCATTATGCCAGAGAGAACAAGTGGTGGGGCTCGTAAAAAAAAGTGAGACATGATACATTTGGACAAAGGGACAGATTAGCAGTCCATCCGTGCACATGCGTTGAAAGATAATTCCATATTCATGACTGTCCCACGAAGAAAAAAAATCCAGTGTTGTTTTTAATTAAATTAATTCAATGTCTACATTTTTTGGTTGATATCCAAACAATGGCGAATATGAATTTCTAACACAAAAGGAAACATTGTTTATTTTGATAAATACAAGTATTTCTAGTGAGCCATTTGTTGATTGCATGAAATGTCCGAAGACTGTAAAGTTATTCATGAGGATTTCACTGTTTATTTCTAAATCCCCCCCACACACACAAACACACACCAGACAAGTCAGTATTACAATATTTGTGAGGACTGCCGTTGTTTGACTAATGCTGTATTCGAGTAATACTACCCCTAAACCCAACCCTAGCATTAACCTCTGTGACCAAAAATCAGCCTTTTATTTTCTCTTAAAAAGAAAAGTTCAACTGGTGGTGGAAACACAATTTCCAGCAAAATGTCGCCACTTCTACAGAGAGGCAGAGAGAGAAAGAGAGAGACAAAAACAGAGAAATGGAGAAGAAGGAGATACAACAGTGAAAAAGAGAGGCACATACAGATTCAGACACAGAAAAAGAAAGAGACAGATAGAGAGAGAATAGCTATAACTGTTTAATAAAAGTGTCGTGACGTGACTTTACGAGGCGATGCACGATAAAACCTCTCACCTTATGAAGCCTGAAACGCGCCTCTCAGCCTGCAGAGAAATTTCAACAGCGCAGGTGACAGCCCCCTTCCATTCGCTTACTGCTCACAGATGCACAAAAAACTATAAAGCAACGTCAGCAATGATGAATTACACAATTACTCTTAAATGGCTGGCGTTTTCAGATCTATGCAAAGCCATTTGGCCCTTTTAATGTGAGTTATTATTCCTCAAAGCAAGCGATAGTTCAATGATAAAGTGATAATCAATTCCTCTGACTATGATGCCTAGCTGAGGCCTGAGGGGAACGCTACTGATCACTTCTACTGGCCTGCAACCAATGGTCCTCCCAGTGTGACCGATGCGCGGCAGCCGTGCCGTGTGACTCTAAAAAGGTTTATAACGTCTGAAACAGGCCGCCATCCGGGTCCAGTCACGCACCAGAGCAATGGGCCAATATTTCCCAGTGAAGTGGCATTTGTGCTGTATTTATCTGAGGGGCCCAAGCACCAAAACCAAAGGCCACTAATAAAGAAGATGCTATAATAGCTTTTGACTGGGTCCGCTATCTCTGGACGGGGAATGAAGTGTCCATTGCTGAGTTATCGTGCCCAAACGCCATTTGTACAGCCTGAAAAGTGGAGGCATTTTTCGTGCCTGTCAACAGCGGGCCATAGCTCATCGTCTTGAATGATATCTCCCAACGCACAGTTGCCCCAGCACACGCATTTCATACTCACAGCCAAACAGGGCTAATGGATAGTACTGTCTGAGGGCGGACAATTTAGTGCATCCCATGTCAAATCTTTGGAGCGGCCCGGAGTAACGCAGCGAAGGCAGCGAAGCGCATGCAGGATTCTCCAGTGCTCATGTTGGAGATGGCCTAATGTGATACCAATGCCCTGGTCCCTTATGACAATCGAGACTTAAAGCAATACTATAACGTGATTCAACCAGAGCCCTATGTGTGATGTATCTGTTGTATACAGTCAGTTTCCATGGACACTAAATTCAGTGCATTTATCTGTACATGGGTTACATAAGTCTGATTTATAGACCCCGCTGGTCGGTCACTAAATCCGATTTGTGTGGTCCGACCGAAGTCACATGTGCTCATATATCTGTCGTAGTTACAATGCACTGAATTAGTCAAACTTATGAATTTAGATCTCAATGTGTGACAAATGATCCTGCAATATTTCTCAACAAAATTTTTGTAATTAAAGCAGAAAATGAATATAGAATAACTGGGTCAGCTGGTAATACTACCTAGCAGACGAATAGTTTCTAACATCAGTGTTCAGAAATAGGGTTTAATGTCAAATCGTTTGCTGAAAACAGCATTCTGATGCCAAAAACTGCTAACTTGACTGGTCTGGCAGGGTCATGCATCCAGACAATCACATGTGAATCAGATAATGAGGCTTGAATCCAAATGGAAAAGCCAGATATCCCAAAAAATAACTAATTTGAGCTTTCAAAGGCCTTAGAGGAGAACAAAGAAAAGTTAATCCAAGAAATAAGACAATAAGAAGTGGACAATGGAAGATGATTCTGTTAATTGAATTCTTTAGTAATTCATGAAAGTGTTCTACAAGAAGTCTGAACAATATGAACAATATATGAACAATTCACTCTTTTGGAGACTGGGCTAGTTTTCCAGAGGGGAATTTGGGGTAATTCTTTAACAGGGTAAAGCACGACTGCACTCCACCTGAACATGCATGGATACCACAGAAAAGTGAAAAACTGGAACTGCTTGTTGCTCCAGTGTTCGTAGGTTTGTTAAGTTTTGATTAAACAGTGTCTGGAGACTTCCTTGTCGTAAGATATGTATTGGTAGAGTGTGACCATTGTAGCTTCATATTTAGTCACACAGTCACAACATTTTTCACTGAATTCAGGAGCTGCCCAATGGTTCACATGATTTTCCATTCTTCCTGAAGTACACGGAAATGAGGTGAAATTAAAAATACTGGAAGAATCTATTCACACAATCATCTGTGCTCCAAAGAGGTGATACAAAGAGGAAGTAATGAGACTTAATGAGGGGATTGATCTGTGAATGTATTGATTATTGATAATAGCCAATCAGAGGGAGATGATCTCCAGTTCATCCATCTATTCTAATCAGTAACAATGACTCTTTCACGATGGAACTGGACAGAGACACCAGACTGGCAGTTCTGCATTCTAATTGTGTTGGTTTGTCTGCATATGTATATGTGTGTGTACTATGTCCTAAATCTTTTTGGTTCCAGAATCGAATGTGCTTCTACTATGTTGTCACTGTGTATTATTGGTGGTATTACATCAAGACTACTGAACCCTTTTGCTATAATTAACATTTTTCCAAGACTTAAGTCTAATTACCATAAGATTATACCACAAGTCCATCAACCTAAAGTTTAAAATTATGCCACAAGTGCGCTCGTTTCAAGATTATATCAAAAGTCAAGCTATTTCAAGATTATATTACAAGTTCAGATTATTTCAGAGTACACCCCAAAACCAGCTGTTCCCAAATAATACCATAAAAATTCAGATGCTTCAGGCTTATACCCTAACTCCAGCTGTTAGAGCACATCACAAATCTACTTGTTTCAAGAATAGACCTCATTTAGGTGCTTTAAGATTATGCCACAGGTTCAGATGCTTTAAGAGTACCTCACATGTCCGGTGGTTTGAAGATTATACCACAAGTCCTATTGTTTCGAAATTATACCACAAGTCCAGTGGTTTCAAGATTATACTACAAGTCCAGTTGCTTCAAGATTATATCTCAAGTCCAGGGGCTTCAAGATTATATCTCAAGTCCAGGGGTTTCAAGATTATACTACAAGTCTAGTGATTTCAATATTATACTTCTAGTGGATTCAATTTTGTTCAATATTACACTGCAAGTCCAGTTGGTTCAAGATTAATTGCAAGTTCTTTGAGTGGATGGTTATTTAAGCAAACCTTTTAGTAACGATGTGTGTGGATGTGAGGGACATTTCAAAGGTCCTAAAACTTCCACATAATGTAAAAGCTGTATATCAGTTTAAGATATTTTTCTTGAAGAAGCATTAGGGTCACAATAGGATATTAGCACCTGTATCTTTCTGACGGTGAGGATGATCTTAACACTATGACGTTGTTGTGTGCTTTTCACTCTTGCAAAGTACTCTGGCCTGTCCCTCTCCTAAGCAGGCGTCGTTAGCGGCGAAATGAGGCGAGCAACTGGGCTCATAAGGGGAGGGAGTCGTGACCTTTGACCTCCTTGTCCTCTTATCGATCCACGAGTCTTGTGCAGCTGGGCCTCCTTCAGCCTGGTGGGCAGGGGGAGGAATTTAAACACGTCACACAGCGTACCACACAGACCGAAAGTGTGAGAGGTCATTAACGACCCTTATTTACCTTTATGACAGAGACAAAGAGGCCGAACTGACCACAGAGCATGAGGGTCACTCTGCAGGAAATGGAGTAGAGTGACGATCGTAACTGAAGCCGTTATTACCCAATTAGCCTGATCTAATCCTAACAATGTAGCTATTGTATTATCACATCCCTTATAAGAGGCTGGATAATGACAGTGAGGTTTGAAGAGGTAAGGCTAAATGTTGTTTAACACTTTGGTTATGTTAAACCCAAATTAATTCAGAATTCATTATTCTCCCTCAAAGCTCAGTCCAGGAAATTTTCTCAAAAGTAAGAATTCTAAACTTTCAAACAACACCATATTTGTGTGCATAAGTAGAATAGGAGATATTTTATTAAGGTTTTAAATTATTGAAGTTACTACAGATACAAAACATTTTGAGAAATATGTTTTCAATCACTGTCAAAATTTGCAGATGAAGATTTTGGGAATGCGAGAAAATGACAATCTTTTAGCAACTGAACGTTTCTTGACATTTAGCACCTCTCCTAGAGGGTAATTTGCTACATTTGTTGTGCATTAAATGAAAATATAAAATAATTATTCATGTGCATGCAGTGCCTGAAAATGTAGTTGTGTTACCCACTGTGTAATTAAATATGTAAGTAAATAATCAACAAATATGTTGAAAATAGAAAAAAATGGACAATTTCTATTCATTGACTGACATATTAGTTCAGCTCAAGTTAGCTAGAATTAAATGGCTAAGCTTCGGTGCATATTATGAGCCTATTGATCTTAACAATATTCTAAATTACTCCGTAAATATTAAACAAATGAGTAAGGAATGCTGTTATGATGGTGACTAGTGGGTTTGAGTGAATTGTTCGGCAAAAATTAAAATCTGCCATTTTCCACCCTGATGTAGCAGATCTGCCAAGATGTGTGCTGTCCAAGTTTTGCTTCTTCAGTTAGCGCTGGAGGCTGATGGGATTAATAAACCCTAGAACTGTCACTAAAATTGCCCAAACAGTAAAAATACATCAGCAAAACATTTCTCAACCTGCTCAAAACACATCCAAATCCTCTTTAAGGCTGTGCAGATTTGAGGATGTGATTAACTCTCATAAGTACAGTAAGTCATACTGAGTACTAAACCACATTCACATGTCTGAGCCACCTTAATGAAGATCTGGAAGCAGTTTCAGCAGTTTTCAGAAGTTTTGGTGCTGCAGTTTTTATCGATGTGGGCTAATTGGGTGAGTATTGAATTATTTCTTAGCAATGTTAGCCTCATAGCTGCAGTGAAAGAGGGAGTTAAACGGATCGTTGCTGTCGGGCCGAAACCTCATATGTCCAAAACGGCTGTTTTTCAGGAAACTCAAAAATGATGTATATTCTAAATAAATGAATACTGTGTCACCAAAATTGGTATAACTATTTTCAACACTTTTCATTGGTTAATAATTTCTAAATTTTACAGACCCACATGGAGACTGACCAATAGTATCGATTTATGAAAAAAAACAACAAAGACCAAAAGTGGAGTTACGAGGTTTCCGCCAGACAGCGACGATATGTTGGTTGATTGACTACATCTCTAATGAAGGATTCTTTTAATATTACTACTTCATTAGAAATGGGAGAAATTAACACATATAAGCAGATTATAAGACACTCCATATTGTTTTGTGTTGGGGAGTTCTCTCTCTCTCTCTCTCTCTCTCTTTCTCTCAGTCTCTCTCTTCTTTTACTCTATTATATTCTTCCTCTCTTGTCATCTCGTGGGACCTTGTCCACCCTCTTTTCCTCTATATTACTTTTTGGTCTCTTTCTTTTTTCAAGATCCCGTTGCCCTTTCACTTATCCCACCTCCTCCTGCCCCTACACTCAAATCCCCCCCTTTACTCACACACACACACACACACACACACACACACACACACAGACCACCTCAATCGTGTCTGGCCCACCAGGGCGAGCCTGTGGGCTGGTAACGAATTGGCTTTAAGGCTTCCTGAAATAGAGCAAAGGCGCCGGGAGCCGCGCGGGGGAAATAAGCGGCAAATGTAAGTAAGCACAAAATAGTTTTCCATAAATAATCGGAATGACAACACAGGCCTAATGGCATCAGGGGGCTGTAAAAGAATATGTAGCCAATTTTTGTGCTATTAAAGCGAAATGGAAAGCAAAATATATAAGAGGCAGAGGGAAAGGTTTCATCTGAACTCGGGGAACATTGCCTTTATGGCAGCATGGGAGATGTAGTGGTCCGTAGGGGAGCCCAACTGCGGTCAGGGTCTTTATAGCAAAGGAGAAAAAGAGAGAGAGAGAGAAGCCGAGAGAAAAGGAATGGGCCACACACAAAATCAATTGGTCGATAATTGTCTCACTTCTCTGGCGCGTGCAGGTAGGTGGCCACTCATCTGTTTTCAGGAGTGCTGATTTGATTTGCACTTATGTTTTTACAAATAATCAATGCTTCATTTTGACTGGATAATAGAGCGGGGCTTCTGGAGAACACCACACCTTCAGGAAAGACGGGGAGAGTGCGAATGAGAGAGCTATACGAGAATGACAGGAAATAGATAAGTATCAGAATATATAGTCTTTGGACTTACCCTTGGGATTGCTTCACTCCTCATTAATGTGTTTGCTTTATTCTAATGGTCAGTGGCAAGCCAACATGTAGGGAAGGGTGACAAGGGTTCGCTGGAGTGATGGAGATGATCCAAGTTCACTTCCCTGAAGAATCTTTCAGTGGATGCTGCTTTAAAGAACAGTTTTTGTAAATGAGATATGTGAGTATGAACCATTTTAAAGTGCCCATATTGAATGTCTCTTGTGTTGCATATCATCCCAAAGGTCTGTATATATAAAAGATATATACTTCAGCTACTGTACATCTAAGATGGATGTATGTAAATGGGCTCTGACTGGCTGTCCTGAATTGTGCCTCATTCAAACAGCAGTCTGGCCTGAAACAGTCCTTACAACTTCGAAGTAAAAGGGGCAAAACTATGCTGCTATAGACTGAGTAGGTGGATACTGGCAATAGTGCTGTATTTTGTGACATCAAAACAATAACAGATTTAAAGGGGGCGGTTTTTGTAGTTTGGTTTCTATATGAGGCCTGAGGAGTACGATCTGACGCTCTTGCAACATTTATATCCTATTCAAATCTAATTCCTGAAAATGGACCCTTTAAAGTGTAAAGAATCTCCACACCACTATCCACCACCCCTATCAGTTCAAGGCTTTTCTTAGGTCCATATTTCCAAGCCATTAACCATTAAGGAACCTTTATTTTGAGAGTGTATTAAGAGGGTTGTGGGATTGGTATTTTTTTTTAATATTATTATTAGTTTTGTTCATTTCATTAAGTGTTTTTTTCATTATTAGTCATCTGCCTGAACGTCATCATAACTGCAATATTCCCTTGAATTAATACATTATTGCACTGCATTGTTATTGCTCTTGGCCAAAAAAAAAAAAAAAAAAAACTGCTATCAGTGGACATAAGCAACTCGAAATGTCGCTTGAAATTCATCTTCCTGTAAAGTTCAGGCTCTTTTGAAAGTCAGTTTAAAGTTCCGCAGCTTAGCATGTAACATATGGCTTGTCATTGGCTCCATAAAAGCGCTAATTGCATTCTCCAGTGGCGATTGTGGGCAGAGAGAGAGAAAAATAATGGCATGTGAATTTGTTTGCGATTGATTTGTGGCCCGTGTGAGGCTGGACAGATATTTATAGGTGGAAAAATGGCCCACTGCCCTCAGGACCCTCTTACAAATCAGATGTGAAGCTCAATGTGGCCACCCTGTTGGGAAGCATGGAAGGAATAAAATAATGCTTTATGAGTCTGAGAGGCTATGATGATCCTGGAATGAGGCCTTAATGTTTTATTCCATCTTGTATTGATCTTCACTCCTTTCGAAAACTGTTAGGCTCATATTGTTTTCCTGCATTATCACAATGCAGTCAAGAGGAGACCTACATGCAGCACAAACAGGGATGCCTCACTTGACTTGAGGGCTACATAATCAGCCATTCTGTGCTATACCTACTATTTACCTGTTTTTTTTTCTTTCAAAAATTCATGATTAAATTGCTAAAAAGTCTTTAAATGTTGTTGAAATGGCTGTGAATCTGCTATCCAACATCTGGGACATCAAGGGGCACTCTGGCCAAAATGAAAAATGTATCTATTGCATCCTGTGGTTGGAAAATGTCCACTTTCCTCCTACAGTGGTTCCAGAATAGTCTAAATACTGACTTTCAGGTTTAAAGACCACAGGAAATACCAAATGATGCATCTTGAAGGTAAAAGGTACCTTTGAAAAGCACTTTGGGATGGATTTAGGAATTGCTTTTCTTCTTCTTTTTCTGATTAATACAGCAGGACTTCAGTTGTTACAAGTGGTGCATGTTTGAGGGCGATTCCCAGTGGTGGAGGGCTTTCAGGCCAGAATGCCCCTTTAAGGAGAAGATCCCATGATTCATGAAGCCAGGTAATGTCCAGGATTGGAATCAATATGCTCTGGTAAATACAATTGCTCACATATATTAACTAAATTATACTGTGATTTCAAACTAACAACCACTTCCTTTACTTTGTGTGCAAACTGGTTTGTGTGAAAACACTTCAGTGAAAAACCATAGCTATCAATTCTGATCTCTCCTCTGATGCACAAATGGGTAAAATGACTATAATAGCCATTCATCATCTTATGAATTTTGCCAAGCCGAGACCTGCAGTATCCTTACATTTTTAGTACCTTTATTACCTCAAGATTACCTATTTTAGTAGGAACCTGAACAAACATCAGCACAAAATTCTTCCTCTGCATTTAATCCATTCACCAAGAGAAACAGCAGGCAGCCAGGAACAGAGCGCCCGGGGAGCAGTGTGTGAGGACGGTACCTTGCTCAATGGTACCTCAGAGGTGCTCAGTTGGGAATCGAACCCACGATGTCCTGATTGCAGGGCAAACACCCAAACCACTAGGCTACCCAAAGAAGCAGCTGAGTCCTTACTAGTCCAATATTACCAAAACTCCATTGGCTTCTCGTCAAACTCAGTTTTTATTACAAAATTCTTTTTGTGACATAAAAAGCCCCGAATGGCTTCGCCCCTCAGTGCTTCTGTGAACTTTATCTCCTTTTACTACCCACCTTACTCACTTAGATCACTGCTATTTACTAGTTCCCAGAATTATGAAGGCCACAGCAGGGGGAAGAGCATTTTCATTACAAAGCCCCCTAGCTTTGGAGTAATCTTCCAGTTAATGTTCAGAACTCAGGCTTTTGGTATTTTATTTTTCAGAGCTATTATTTTTTTTTTACTGGTTGCTCTCATGTCTCTAAAACCCCTTTTTGCACTCTTCATATTAAACAAAACTAACGGTTTTTATCTCTTCTGAGTTGTTTGTCTTTTCTGAGAAGAATGGCTGCCCACCCATTCAACTTGAGAGATAATCGTCAGGGTTTCTGCTCATCTATTCAGGATTAGATCAGCCATAATTGGGGTCTCTCACTCACCTGTCTTACCGGGCAGTTTGACCACTATGGATGAAGTGCATTTGCTGCCCACCCGTACTATGGCTGACACAGATTCCCATGGAAGCTGTTGCTACTAATTAAAGACTCTGATTGATCCTACTACTGGCAACTATAGACTCTATGTACTTTCATTCTCTACTCCAATTCAGTGTCAACCAGGGGAGGACTGATTCCTTTGATTCCTTCCAAGGTTTCTTTCTCCAGCTTTAGGGAAAGTTTCTTGCTTCTGTTGCCCATGGCTTGCTCACTAGAGGCCTGGATTTTGATTCTGTAAAGTTGTTTTGTGAACACTTGTAAAATGTGCTATATAAATAAACTGGACTTGACTTGACTAAACATTCCTTTCACAACCTAGGCAAAAGGGTTCATGTCTGAAATGTAAGCTGCAAAAACAGCTTTAAATTCATTCAGCCTGGACTGCTTTTAAATTGTATATATATACACAGTACTGTGCAAAAGTCTTAGGTGCCTATACAAATAGTTTTTGTATCAGCAGTTTGGTTTCTTTCTGCCAGCAAAAACACAAGTAAATGCAAACAAACAAGAAAGCAATAAAAAGT
>JBBPCX010000001.1:37642762-37654878 GCA_037974365.1 Hydrocynus forskahlii
TAAAACCACTATTTTCTGTATTAATGTTATTTGCATTTATTGTAATATTCGTACTTTGTCAGTAGCTTGACACTATTTCTCAGTAGTATATATACACATATATACATATATATGTAGCTTAATATATATGCACATATATTGCATGGGTGTATTATTTATAGATATATCTTTCTTTCTAGAGAATTAGCAGTTAGTGTTCTCATCCAAATGTGTTGAGCCTTCCAATGACTACATAAGCAACAGTTTGTAAAGATGCAATTACATTTTATTTGTCTCAGTAAAAGTAACCATCACCCTCCCAGACTGGTAGCATCATGTGACCTAGTGAGTGGGAACTGGACATTAAGTTAGTGAGAGAACTGGGAAGAATTCCAAAAATATTTGAACTTTTATTTTTATCCTGAGTTAAAAGGTGAAAAGGTGCTCAGTCCATGCCACAATTGTCTCCTTTTAAGGTTAAAGCAATAGGTTGACCAAACATGCTAACATGGCTCGCAGTGAATGTAAGCCAGTATCCATCAATTAACATGATGTCATTTGCATAACAATTCATTATTAACAAAAATAGGTTTTCTTGACCAAACTGTACTGTTGAATGTACCATATTTGTCTTATATCTTAAAGTTTATCCCAGTGACTCTGACTCTACTGATGTCTGCACTGCTCCTAAAATTAGCATCCACATCCACATGCTTTTTTACTGTAAAATATCTTGCTTTAATAATGTAATCAATGAAGGTAGACTTTGCCCAGCCTAACGGGTCACATGTGGTCCCGTGTGCTTTAATGACTGTCCATCATCATAGCTCGTAATCAGTTCATTAAAGGGAAAATCCCTACAAGCTCATCTGAATAACAAATACTCGGCCCCCCTTCACCCCACTCCCCCTTTTGTTCCTTCGCTCTCTTCCTCCAAAGTGGATCTCTCAGAGCTTTATCCATGGCCTTTGTGTTTAAAAATGGTCGCCGCGAGACGGCGGAAGTGGGGGAAAAGGGGGCTGGTGTCAGAGCGGCAGGGAGAGTGTGAAAGTAGCCGATTTTCTTAATTCATCCCCCGGGAACGGATAAGTCTATCAATCTGTTAGATTGGAAAGCCATTAGCTGCCCTGCTTTATGTGTTTCGAGCTGTTAAGACAGAGCTGATTGATTGTTGTGCCTTTGATGGGATATGCTGATCTAATCTGACTGTGCTCCAGTTTGCAATAAATTACACAATTCATTTCCCTCCATTTAGGGGGAAAGGAAAATGACACCTCCAGGCACGCCTGGCCTCTCTGGGCCAAACAGCACACAGAAGCTATTTTATGGCAGCCATTTAGCCGACAAGCTTGCAGCCATCTAAGCCCAACCCCGCCCCCCCATCTCTCTCCCTCCCTCCCTCTCTCTCTCTCTCTCTCTCTCCCTCTCTCTCCAAAAAATCGAAGCATAATCAAGGTGTATGTTTAGAAAATTTATTGTTATAATTTCCACCCATAATCTCTTCCATTTTCCAGTGGCCGCGTGACATAGATCATCATCTAAAGAAGAGTGGAATGGATAGCAGTTTAAAATTTATCGGCCTTTGATTCTCAATTATACGTGTTTATGACTTCATCTGTCTTCGACTCCCTCAACCTTTTCCATTATGGCGGAATATTATTTGTACGGAATCCATTAAATTCACAAGGCAGGGGGACTCTAATGGCGGGGCCGCGGCGCTTTGCAGAGGGAAAAGTTTTTCCGCTGAAAGGTTGGCTTTAGCTAAAGCGCGGGTGTTATGACACCAGAAATTGCTTTATTGATGGGCTTCTCCCGAGCCCAGGCATTTGGGCCATTTGTAACAGGCCCATATCTCTATCTCAGCCGCACTGACGCTGATGAGAAGCCTTCTGCAGGCCGGACCCGATTACGCCACCGAAACGACACACACTCACGACACGCGGCCTGAGATTCAGCCCATTCATAGCAGGCCATTTGGAAGAAAGCGCTTGTGGGTGTGTGTGAACATCTGTCTATGTGTTTGTGTGTGTGCGTGCATTTGTGTGTGTGTGTGTGTGTGTGTGTGTGTGTGTGAGTGTGTGTACGGGACAGATCCTGTAAAGGATTGGTTGCCACAAATAGGAAAATTAGTGAAGAATGAAAATAATGAATGAGTGTTCATTGCCCTTTATAGCAACATCGCCTTTTAAGCAGCTTTGGCACATTGCATCACAGTTAGCTGAACTGCTTAAGTATCTTAGCAAAGATGATTTCCTTATTATCTGTCAAGACGTCCTGTGAAAGAAAGGTTTTTTATATATCCCCACATCAGACATCATGCCAGTCAAGTGCAAGTCGAGTCTCAAGTCCTTAGTAGAGCGCTTTTGGATGTTCTCATTCATGTACTGTAGGAAGGTAAATCATGTTAAGACCTGTCAGGTATGATACAGCTTAACAAAGCAAGCCTTTTTTTAAGATAAGACCTTTATTAGTCCCACAAGTGGGAACTTTGCATTGCTACGGCAGAAAGTGAACGGTACAAAGTTACAAAGTTCAAAAGTTAGGAGCTGCAAAAACAATAGAATAAAAGTTATACAAGTGCAAACAGGTATAAGCAAGACTACTTGTGTACCTACAAAATAAATCTTATTTGAGGCACAGATAGTCAAACTTCAAACCATCATCAGAGACTCCCAAGCTTAATTGCTTCATGTGGCCATAGATCACCTATTTTGACAGAAAAGCACAATTTGACTGGCATACAGCACAACCAATCGCAGTTTTGTTGAATGTGTAGGGGCAGGCTGTCAAAGCGGTGATACAGTAAAAACAGACCCACAGGAAACAAGGTCAGATGGCAACAACAGCTCTTAATTAACGATCAAAGACAAGATTCCATGAACTATATTTCATACGTTTTATGGTTGTTGCCTTAGAAATTAAAGGGTCCTGCACAAAGAAGGCTAAAATTTAAGAATGAAACATTTTTAAACATATTAAATGAAGTAGCCTTACTGACCCTATTTTAAAAACAGGCTGGAACTGACATACCTGTATCACTTAACAGCTCATTTATGTGACTCATTTATGTGACTCCTACATAAGATGCATTACAGTGATTCAGTTTTTTTTGTAGGCTAATTAGATTAAAGCAGATTGTGTGCTGTTTCTACTGTGTATTATTAAATGAAGGCACTTAAATAAATATTTTAATAACTTACATAACTTACTTTGTTGTAATGTAGCCGAACAGGCCTGATTTGGTAACTCAATCCAAAAATGTTTTTATTGTCATGGTGAGCAGGGCCGGCAATTGATTGGTACAAGCAGTTAAGTAGCCTTTAGCTTGATAAACTAAAGATACGCAGATAGCCAACAGGAGTATAAAGTTATATATTTAGATAGTTGTAGCCATCTTAACAAGTAACATATTTTCGATATCTCAAAGAAACAATTGAGCAAAATCTTGAGGAATAACTAAGGCATTTCTGATTTTTTCCTCATGTCATCTATAAAGTTACAGCTAAGCAAGATTTCCCATTGCTTAGGCATTTAGGGGCACTACAGAGGTCCTACAGTGTCAGATTAACCACCAACATACTTATGAGGAATCAACATAAAAATGAGGAATCAGTCAAGCATGTTTTGATTTACTATGGGTGGGGCCAGTTTTATTAGTGGAGACGTCACTCTAGTCCATCTGGAAGTTCAAATACCTTATTCACTATGAACATGAGTAGCAGCCAAATCGGTGGGTTCTTGTTAGATAATAAATGATACAAGCTTTATGCCAGGCCTCTGACTACTCCATACTCTTGAAATGACACATTGAAGGTAAAATATGTGTGTATTACGGGCCTGAAACAAACTTTTTTTCTGATGTGTTTAATCAAGAATGGTCAAAAAATGTTAATGTGCAATGCTTTTAGGTTGGTGCCAAAACACTGCTAAAATCACCACAAGGCCTAAGTCTAAAACATCACAATACCTCACTGATGCGTATCCGTATATGTATCCTTTTAGGCTGAGTGTTTGATGCTGAGACTAAGACAGGGTGATCACCTCTCCCCTTTGTAAGACTTGGTGGCTGTAGGTTGACCAGACATGAGATGGACATTGTTGCAGTGGTTTGAGATCTCTTGACCTCTATATGCCATTGAAGTGTGCTTTGCACTCTGGATCTCTCAGTGGGCATAAAAAGGCAGCTCACAGATACTTGGCTAATCACGCTGTAACTCAGCGCCCCTGGCTGTCCGTCAGCCAATCAATATCTTCAACAGACCAATTAAGGTGGGCTGGGTCAGGGACGGGCCACAGCGAGTCTTTTACAAGTTAAATGCTGTGCTTAAATGCAGCTTGTGTGTTACAGTGGGGTGATGTGTCTGACCTTCAGGCCTGTAATGCCTCATTTCAACTGGGCAGGGCATTAAACCGTACTGAGAGAGTATGTGTGTGTGACAGTAGTTTGGTGGAGAGCATTTAAACAGATTTGAGTGTCTGTGGTAGAGTGTTTTGCGTAAGTGGATAGCTCTGTGATAGATCACGATCTTCTATTAAGGCCTGTGGTTTTGGAATAATAATATATGTTATAACTAAGTAAATAAATATATAAATAAAAACAATGATGACATTTTAATGGAAAAGGTTCAAATGGTAGGTTTGAGATTTTTCAACTAAGACCTTATTGAAATTATAATAAGTGTTGTAGGTCGAGATGTTCTACTAAAAAGAAAAAAGTCAAACCATTTTCCATTAGAACTTTACAATAAGCCCCAGTTTGGTAATGTATAACCGTATAATAGATTAGAATGGAATAGAATAACCTTTATTGTCAAACACACTTTATTTGGATAACCCACTGCGGATGTTTTATAGATCTTACTTTCTTACATTCAGCTCAATATTTTTTAAATCGACCTTAATTTTCCCAATGATGGCACTTGTTCTAATGTCAAGCCTAACCTTCATTGCAACCCAAAACCTAACCCTCCACTGGTCCTAAACTTAGCTGCTGCTAATCTTAACCACAACTCTAACCCTGTTTGGAATTCCCCTGATAGTTTGTTAATAATTTGAAATCTATAGATAATTTACTGGGGCTGTTCCACATTAAATGGGACCAGATTTTTTTTTTCTTTGTGTCACTTCAGGTACTATGATTAAAAGATTCCAGGTTCTCACAGTCAATCACAGACTCATCTAGTTTTGATTAGCGGACTAAAGGATGTTTTATAGAGACTTTTTGTTTTATAGAGACTTTACTATTTGCCATACTGCTAGCTTTCACTGTTTCAATTATTCAAACAACGTTATTTAATTGTAGAAAAATGTAGTTAGGTCAAATTAAAATTGTGACGCCCTTGTTATGTTGACAGTGCAATAAAAAAACTGACTGGGTTGCCTCTTATAAACACATTTCGTTGATTTTTGTTTGGATTTTTATGCAGTCCTCCCTTAAATGTATTCATTGTTAATTCCCAACCACACGTTAAGCCTACCCTCTAATATTTGGGGTTCCTGACTGGAGTCCTGCTATCTAGACATCTATTACAGATATTCAATAATAATGTACCGTAGCACTTGCAAGTAGTTTTCCAATCAAACCTGATATTACTGTTGAAAACAGATCTGAACAATTATAAAATACAGGTCAACAAATGTGAGTATGCTGTGGTTTAAAAAGAAGGCCTATCTAGCTTTCTGAAGACTGAAACAAATGGAAGCTTGGGTCTAGATCTAGATGTAATACTGTATGCCTGAGCAACCATTTTATTGTAGTGTGTGGATTTAAAAACAGCAACTCTATCCAGTATTGTAATAACTGGCAGTTTGGTATAGTCGATGAATGATGTAGTTTAATATTTTCTCACAACGACTTGCTTCCAATTCCACAAACGTGTGGCAACAATTTACAGAAAAAAATGTAAAAAATGACCCTATACCTTACTTTGCATATGGTCCTATTGAGTAAGATCCCATCCTGATTTTAAAAAATTGATAACAAAGTGCTGTATCTGTATGTTAACCTTTGGGCACCTTGCTTTTAAGGATCACTATAACATTACAAGACCAGCAGGTTCTGAATGGAATGTAGGTGAGAAACCCCTCTGTCCAGATGACCCCCATTTGGAGCTGTAATTCAGCTCAGGGCCATTAAGAGCTCTGGCATCCAACAACCATATTAAATAATTCTATATCTTTTTTCAGAACATGCAATTCAATCAAAATGCAGGCCATTTCTAAATCTCGTAGACTTCCATTAAGCATTACCGTTGGCTATGTCTAATATGCCCAACGAGTGGCTTGGTTTAAAAACGGCCCTCTCCCATTTTTCACCTCGCCACTGCTTTCCCGCATTACTGGATATTTGTGTCTTTTATCACAATTTCGACCAGACGAGAGAAACTCACAAGATATCAAAACAAAAATCTATATATAATACGAGAGCAATTACTGCTTGGAGTAAGCGGCGTCCCCTCTCCTCATCTGGCGGGGCCCTTACACGGTGATGGATGTAAACCTATAAAGCATCTAAACTGGACCTTTTAACAAACCATGAGAAATACTATCATTTCTTTAATAGAACCTGCTGACCGTGTCATTCCGCCATGCCATTCGTCATTTTCCTGGCGAAATAATCAATAACTATAACGCTTTGAAATAAATAATATGAAGTCGGAGAACATTACATCTTCCCATGTAGGCCCAGAGAAAGAGCGAAAGAGAGAGAGAGAGAGAGAGAGAGAGAGAGAGAGAGAGAGAGAGTGAGAGAGAGATGGGGATGGTGTTACTGTAAGACTACAAAACATTAACTGCCTTCGGTGACTTCAAGTGTTCAATTGTTTTATAGGTCAGGTTAGTAAGGAGCATGAACTGGTGCAATTCATTCATAATCACATTTATAGTTGCGCATTAACTGAGCTAAGATAAGTGAGGTCCATTATTCTCAGACCACATCAAAAATCTCATTTTTTAAGTAAATCTAAAAAAACAAATATGTCTTGAGCCACTCCTCATCTCTTTATATTTTGCTTTAAATCACTTTGTTGGTGCAAAAAAACATTATTTTCTGCTTGTCAAACTGCCTTATCTTTGGCATATTAAGAACAATACTTTAAAGAAATGGGAACAAATGTTTTACTGCGACAGGCTGCAAACTGCCTCAAGGTACAAGGAGTCTAGATAAAGGAGTTCCAATCACTCAGCATTCAGTACCACTGGTATACTGATCACTGCCTGATCCTCTGGAATCATCTGCACCTGTTTCTTCACTGGTTCAGGCCTTAAGTTAGATGTGCTTTGTTCTGTTTGAATGATTCATCCGTAGGTCACTGTGTGTCTTAACAAACAAAAACATTCCTCTGAAACTGGTCAGGTTCAGGGACGGGACTGAAAATGAGAGTCTTTGAAAGTAAATCAGGAAGCCTGGAGAAGTGTTCCATAGTACTACATTAATCTGGAGATAGTACTGTGCAAAAGTCTTGTACCACCCCTTATTTCTCCATATTTTTCTACAAAAGTGATACACACTTACATGTATTTGCACATGTATATCACCAGTGATCTAGATGTTTTCACCTTTTATCCCTCTTCTGGTAAGTTGCCACTTTGGATTTGTTTTGTTCAGACAATGGCGATATACCTATTTACTGTTCAATGCAAGGGAACGGCCACTTTTTCAATTGGTTGTTTTTATCTTTGACACCTGATGGCGCTAAAAACGAGTTTAGAGTTCAGGTGAATAGGAAATGTGTCTTTTTCTCAAACATGCCTTGTGCTCTTTGAAAGACAGGGAAGAGGATATATCAAATAACATCTTAATTCTGTTGTTGTACAATGTTAGATTTACTTCTCTGTGAAGGACTGCTCATTTTCTGGGTGTTGAATTTGTATGTTAATGACCAGTGCTCTCATTGGCTGTCTCAGTACAGGAGGTGGGGATGTCCTTCTGTGGTGGTGGAGAGCTTTTTAAGCTTGTTGACGCTAAAAGGCCAAATATAATCACAAAATCATGAGCATGTGACATTACATCACTGTTTCACATCTTGTGTGTGTGAAATGACTCTGGGGCAGTGAGAGTGTGAAGGCTGGCTAATGGTGGAGGCCTCATGGTTAAGCAGCAAATCTGGAAAACACATGAACATTTTGTGAACTGGCAATAAAAATACAGTTTTGGTTATTAGGGACATTTCTATGGTACACACAGTATCAGAGAGGGTCTCTGAGCTAGCTGAGCACTGGGTTGATATTGAGAGAGAACGGTGGGAGGGGGAGGTGAAACATGATGGTTTGTTTTATTTTCCCTGCCTGCTGGTGCATGGTGATGTAATAAAAAGTCAGAAGGTTGACAGAAGTCTTAGAGGTTGACAGAATGCTTACATTTCGGATTATGAATTTTCTCTTTTAAAGCACATATGATGAAAAAGGTGTTAACATGACCAGGACTATGAAATAACAGTGTAAAAAAGGTCAGTTTTGATATTTATTCTATTTTCAATCCTTGGATATTTCTATTGGCCATGAACCTGCAGAATACCTACACGTGTTAAAAATGGACAAAAATGAACGTTTTACCAGACAGTATCAACACAACAGACATTAGAGAGGCCCAGTGCTTTTAGCAGCATCATTCAAGACCAGGCATAATGACTTAAAATGCAGAAAACATCATTTTCTTTACATGAGTGATGGGTACAAATCCAATACAAACCTTACATAACAGTAAAACCCAGTGTTTACATCAGGGTACTAAGACTTTCAAGCTCCTTTATATAAGCATTTCAAAAGCTCCTGTCCTGTTAGCAAAAACCCAGTCCCAGGCTTGTGTGTAGTTTATTGTTTGCTTTGCATTTAATAACAACAACAACAACAACAACAACAACAATAATAATAATAATAATAATAATGATTGAAATGCATCAACCAGATGCACATGCAGGAACACAATTATTACCAAAAGAAGTCAACTGAAAAAACGATATTGTATTAATGCAACATATCTCAGCCATGTTCATAGAGGTTTCTTCTTCTTCATCATCATCATATCATCATCGTCATCATCATCATATTATCATTATTATTGTTGTTGTTGTGGTTGTTATCATTATTGCTCTTTTTATTACCAGCAGCAGCAGCAGCTGCAGCAGTAATAGTACTAATAGTAGCAGTAATTATAGATGACCAATGGATTAATAATATAGCATGATAGTAATATAGTCATATAGAATATATAGCAATATGGTATGGTTGACTATTGTATTATAATAATAAAAACAACAACAAACACAGCAATATAATAATAATAATAATGATAATAATAATAATAATAATAATAATAATAATAACAACAACAACAATACTGCTACTACTACCACTGCTACTACTACTACTACTAATAATAATAATAATAATAATAATATTAATAATAATAATAATATTAAGAAGAGGAAGAAGAAGAAAGAATGACATAGACTATATATATATATATATAGTTGTATACAGTGGGAGTAATAATTATTTGATCCCCCGCTGAATTTGTAAGTCTCTAATTCATGAGGTAGTTTCTTTTTATGGAGAGAGCCAGAATATCAACCAAAAATCAAGAAAGAAACATGTTGCATAAAAGTTATAAATTGATTTGCATGTCATTGAGTGAAATAAGTATTTGATCCCCTACAACCCAGCCAGACTTCTGGCTCCAGACCGGCTGTGTGCCAATGTTGCACACTGATTACAATCAGTCTATCAATTACAGATACACCTGTCCCTCAGTTTATTCCATTCAAACCTCTCCACCAGCATGGGCAAGACCAAAGAGCTGTCAAAGGACGTCAGGGACAAGATTGTAGACCTGCACAAGGCTGGAATGGGTTACAAGACCATCAGCAAGAAGCTTGGTGATAAAATGACAACAGTTATTATTCGGAAATGGAAGAAATATAAAATGACCATCAATTGCCTTCATTCTGGGGCTCCATTCACTATCTTGCCTCATGGGGTGAGGACGATCATGAGAAAGGTGAAGGATCAGCCAGAACTACACGGGAGGAGCTTATTAATGATCTGAAGGCAGTTAGGACCACAGTCACTAAGAACACCATTGGCAACACATTACATCATAATGGATTGAAATCTTGCAGTGCCTGCAAGGTCCCCCTGCTCAAGAAATCACATGTACAGACAATCTTAAGTTTGCCAGTGAACATCTAAATGATTCAGAGAAGGCTTGGGACCAAAATCGAGCTCTTGGTATCAACTCGACCCGCCGTGTTAGGAGGAAGAGAACTGCTGAGTTTGACCCGAAGAACACCATCCCCACAGTCAAGCATGGAGGTGGAAACATTATGCTTGGGGATGTTTTTCTTCTAAGCATACAGGATGACTTCACTGTATTATGGGGCCAGTTGATGGGGCCATGTACCGTAAAATCTTGGACAAGAACCTCCTTCCCTCAGCCAGAACACTGAAGATGGGTTGTGGGTCTTCCAGCATGACAATGACCCAAAACATACTGCCAAGGTAGCAAAGGAGTGGCTCAAGAAGAAGCACATTAGTGGCCTAGCCAGTCTCCAGACCTCAGTCCTATAGAAAATCTGTGGAGGAGCTGAAAGTTCGAACTGCCAAGCAGCAGCCAAGAAACCTAAAGGATTTAGAGAGTTTCTGTAGAGAGCTGGAGAGTTGGCCAAAATCGCTCCTGAGACTTGTGCAAACCTGGTAACCGACTACAAGGAAGCTCACTGCAAATTAAATTGCTTGGGTATCAAATAATTATTTCACTAAGTGAAATGCAAATCAATTTATAACTTTTATGCAACATGTTTTGTCTTGATTTTTGGTTGATATTCTGTCTCTCACCATAAAAATACCTCATAAATTTGATACTGTTCATTTTTTTGTAAGTCAGCAAACTTACAAATTCAGCAGGGGATCAAATAATTATTTCCCCCACTGTATATTCACACTATATACATACATATATATAACTATATATTATATATACTATATATATCTAAAACTAAGTTTTATTATTATAATGATTATCTATAAATAACATCTGTGAAGTTATTACTGGCAGTATAATGTGTGTAGCCGGTTTTGTGGTGCTGTGTGGAGTTGAATGTGGCTGTAATGCTGCAGTAATTGCTCACAGCCTATAGAGGACACTACCAGCGCGCGCAATCACTCACTGTCCCGTCACATTCACATTCACGAGATGTTAATCATATCATTAACACAGTGATCAACTACAGATTAGACCAGAACAAACACACTTCTGCAGCTTACTCTAACAGAACTGAAAAACACTGCCCAAGGACCAGCTCAGCCCCATCCGGCTACAGGACAGGGCGCGAGGGGCGGCACGAGCTGTTCAGTGTCTGAGACACTTTATGCACAGTCATAAAAACGAGGTTTATTCTCTCACTCCTCCTGGTACAAGACTATTAGTGATATACTTGTATTATTACACAAGCCTCTGAGGATCCTAATAAACATTTAACGTTTATATTCCTTCACTGTTTATTTATTTATTAATTCAAATAACATGTATATATGTAATAAATATGTATATAACGTATATAATAAAGGCCATGTATCACTACGAAACACACATACAATGTGCTTAACCCTACCCTAATTTACCCCTGAAAATACACCAAACCCCTTCATTTGAATAAAGTGGCCGTGAATTTGTGAAACAGACCCCTTCATTTTACCTTAAAATTAGATTTAAGGCATGAGTGTGGAACCATTGATGTTAGGTTCTATTATTTAAGGGGCAAATTTGAAAAAGTAAGGGGGAATTCAGCAGTTTCAATCCTTACTCAGCCTTAATCTTTCCCTTAATTCTTCTTAATTTCCTGTATGGGACATTAGGATCAAAATTAAGGTAATGTTAAGGGGTAAAATTAAGGTATTTGGTTTCGTAGTGTATGTAGTGCATCTAAAAGTATGTATTTAATAAAGCTCTTTCTTCAGGCGGCTGAGTTACTTAAGAAAAAGAAAACACGTCGAAGTGAACTGTAAATGACAAATCCACTAAGAAAAATAATAAAATGCTTTAAAAAAACATAAACGAACAAACAAATGCCACAGTAATTACCAACGACTTGTTAAAACTGCACAGGTTTGGTCTACAATGTTTTGCTTTTTCTTCCATG
>JBBPCX010000001.1:37667758-37686285 GCA_037974365.1 Hydrocynus forskahlii
AGAGAGAGAGAGAGAGAGAGAGAGAGAGAGATTCCAGCCCGTGATGAGGGACTGGGTGGTCGTATGGACCCTCACTGTTTTTCTGTGCTCATAGACGCAACAGAGGTTTTTACCCCAGTCAGTCTCTCTCAGAATAAGATCGGAACATTTTTCAGAAGGCAGAAATTTGTAGAGCTGTTATGTCCGTTAGTTACTAAGAGTTTCGCCGTCTTTTTTATAGGGACCCACATGAGGCTCGTGATGCGCTGTCCAGACGCGCACATTTGTAATGCTTCATGGCTGTTTAGGAAACGCTAACAAGGCCTGACGGAGCAGGGCCGGCGAAACTATCCTCCCCTGCACCCCTCCACCACTAAACCCACCCCCAACCCAGCTCCCCCTCCGTCCCTCCCCTAAACCCCAGCACAGAGCCGGGAGGCGCGCACACCCTCCAATCAATTAGCCAATCAATTAGCCGGGTCGCGCCCGTGCGCTGGAGATCAGCCCGCCATAATGATCAAATTAATTCTTAAACGGAGATAATGGACGTGCAATGAGTTTATTATTTTCAAGAAAAATGAGAGAGGATCCATTATTAGTTCCCAGACTGTACGCTGGATTGTTCGACCAATTTGCCATTTATAGCAGAAGGCTGGTGGAATTTAAAAGGCCTGTTTAATGTGATGTATGAGTTCTGGCCAGGAGTTCAGGTGGTGGTGGTGGTTTGCTAGGAGCTGAGGAGTTTGGGCGTGGGCGGGTCAGGCGCTCCGACTAAAAAGGTGCAGATATTCACATTACAGCATAAAATGCAATGAGTTTTTTTTGTTTTCTTCTCCCAAACCCAGTAACGTGTGATGTCAATGTGGGTTTTGTGTGTCTTGTTGTATGTACAAACAGATTTTTAAATAATGTGTGTGTGTGTGTGTGTGTGTGGGGGGGGTTGGCGCTTACAGTAAATGAATTAATTGTCCGAATCCATATATTTTCATGGCTTGAAACCTCTTTGATTTCTACAAGAAAAATCAGACAATGTTTCATCAATAGTTGTTCATTTATTTTTTTTTCAATACAGAATCAAATGATTAAAACATAAAACAGGAGCGTGATAATGTCTCTAATTAATTTATTTAATATACAAATTTATTTGTGTTAATAGATGCGTCATAAAAACCCCACAGCTGAGATAATACATACATAAGCTAAAACTTAAATAATGCGTAAATCACAATTTGCAATTATTCATATAAAAACCTGCCCGTTTTACTTCTTGTTAAATGTACATTCTAAATAAACATGCAAGTGAACAGTAGATAAAAACATAAACAGAGGAATAAATAAACACATAAATAAATGTAACAGGTAAGGTTCAGGTCCTCACTGGCCGCGCTCGCCTAGTTTTTTCTGAGCGCTGCCGCCCTACCCCTCCTCCCTCCCCCATTTTTTCCCGAGCAAGTGTTTTTGAAATTTCCGGGCTCCACTGTGCTCGCGCGATTGGCCGGTACCGGCTTACCTACATGCAAATGAGGGCGCGCGCGCGGCCGCCTCTGAGCCCAGAGCGCGCGCGCGCGCGGACCGTGATGCATTCGGCCGCGTGCGAGGCGCACGAAAACGCCACTTTACAAAAAAAAAAAAGAAAACAAACAATACCAAAAAATAGCTCGCTCGGGACTTTTATTTTTGTATTGCTTTTTAAGACCAAAACAAACAAAAACGCTCCAAAACTTTTGTTTTTCTTAAAAAAAAGACCTTCATATGTAGCCATAAGTGAATAAAGCGCGCGTGTGTATTTTTACCCTGTGAGGCGCCGGCTCTGTTATGAGTTGAGGATGAGCCGTTCTCAGGACAGCGGAAGCAAGTGCTCGGCCGCCCCCCTCTCCAGCTTCACCATCCAGTCCATTCTGGGCACCGCGAGCGAGGCGAAGGAGCAGAGCCCCGCGGGCGCGGCCCGGAAGCGCGCACTCTCCGTGTCCTCCGAGGAGGAGTGCAGTGGGGCCGAGGACTCGGGGGACTGCTGTTGCTCCGAGCCCGGACTGCCTGAACCCTGCAGCCGCCACCAGCCGATCAACTTCTCCTGCCTGGGTAAGCCTCCTCTTCCAACCGCGGAATCAGCCAGAAATGACCTTGATCTGTTTTTTTTTCTCGCAGCTTTATTTTTAGCCGTACAGGCCTATTAGTAGCAAAACACACAACCATCATTTAAAGTGAATTACTGGCAACTAACTGGTGTTTGTTTGGCTGAGGCTTTTAGCAGGCTTATACAAGCATGTCAGCGCTAAGTCGGTGACCGATTTAAACCACTAGACATTGGTTTATTTGAAAAATCAACACTATTTTCCAGTCTGCATTTTGAGTCGAAGTGTAGACTCCACTGGCAGCACAATTTAGTCCAAATTAATCCATCGGTGCTTATTCACCCAATAATCTGCATGTTAATGAGACAGTTTTGTTCAACACTATCAGTGTTCATTGGGTCGTGTAGACTGTAACTGTGCCCTGCATGCAACAGTTCGAACATTTTAGGTGTTCAACACTGCAGATGTTTTTGCGCTAATTCAATATTACAGATCTAAATGTAACACTGGTGCTTTAATTTCAGTATTACGTCTCTATCAGTGAATATGTTCGTTATTACTGTAATTTAGTAGACGGGGTGGGGAGGATTTATATACCCTCCTTCAATCCCCTTCACCGAGTAAACCAGAAGATCTCCCGGTTCTCATGCCCCTCATCGAGAGGAAGAGGTCAGATAATCACCAGCGCCGTTTTTTCTCTCGCACCCCGCTAATTTGTCGCGCGGCGTTTCGCCAATCGAGCGTTAAACGTAAGTGCGGCTTTAATTAATATATCGTCCGCGCCGCTCGTGTTACAGCGCTGATTTGACTGGTGGCCCGTCACCTTTCAACAGTCCATCAGAGGAGCTCTCAGCCCACAGCGCCGAGTAATGGGGCATTTGATAGGCAAAAATAAAATACAAAATACTCCAGAAAATTAATTAGGCCATGTACCATGCAAGCGAGTAGACAAGGATCTAAAAAAAACAGTGTGTAGAATCAATATTGCGCGGAGCTCGCGGATTTTAATTGAAACGCAGTTCTTTTAGTGTTAACGTGTCAATGAAACGCGCTGCGCGTCAGTTGAACGCTGTAGATTTGAACTCAACCAGTGCAGGCAGTAACTCAACACTGGAGACGGACATTCAACACTGTTA
Source organism: Hydrocynus forskahlii (assembly GCA_037974365.1). Classification (NCBI taxonomy): domain Eukaryota; kingdom Metazoa; phylum Chordata; class Actinopteri; order Characiformes; family Alestidae; genus Hydrocynus; species Hydrocynus forskahlii. The sequence continues at coordinate 37,670,946 of JBBPCX010000001.1, forward strand.
ACCCACACTGGGGATTTTACATGGCACTCAGTTGATCAGGTTGTATGTAGTGTAATATATTATTGCGTACTATATTATTGTGCACTATAGTATATAACTAGTGTATGGTATATATGCAGAAATTTTCAGAAATGCTGACTGTATTTGTCGTTTGTATTGTTTGGAGCGTCCCTTCAAAATTGTGTTGAACTAAATATTACAATCTGAGGCTATGAATGAACACACACACGCTCATACACACACACACCTATATCACATATAGCACCCATATTCGGCAACAGTTTATTCACCACTGTTGCTATTATACTGTCACAACAACACGCTGTCAACTAATATTTTGTTAATGGGGGCAGCAGTTTGAGAGTAACAGCAAAATGGTCCTTAGCAGATAAAATACTTTTTACAAAAGTTGCATGTTTACCTAAAGGCCATAGCGCAGTCTTTGAGGTTCAGCATATGACAAATGTATCACCTGTCTTTATATATAGCAATAATAACTTGTCCTCAAGCACCTGACCCATATTACAGAAATACTTAAGTGACCATAAGCAAAAATGTATATACCACGTATGCCTTTTATTTTATATTCGTGTGTGTGTGTAAAGCTGGTATAATACTTTTATTATACGTTGTATTACATATAATTATATGAAATGGGGTACATATAAATAATTATACATTTATGATATAAGGACATTATTCATTACTCATAACTACTTATAGTTACACACCAATATACACGCAGGCATATAGAATAAAAATAATACAAAATGGACAAGGTATTATCACTTATGGTCACTCAAGGATGTATGTTACATGGGGCAGCTGTATTCCTCTACGTCCTGATAAGGTATAAAAACAAACGTATGTGTGTGTGTACGCATTCCTCGCAGGTCCCCCCAAATCCCTCCTCTCGTCCCAGGACGGCCTGGAGCGTCCCGCGCGCCTGCCCCAGGCCCTGCTGTCTGCTGACTACAAGGAGGAGCAGGAGGAAGAGGCGGAACGCGAGGGCGCCTCGTGCGAGGAGCGGCGGCGCGAGAGCGGCGGCGGGGACAAGGCGGGCGCCGCTGCCAAGAAGAAGACGCGCACGGTGTTCTCGCGCAGCCAGGTCTACCAGCTGGAGTCCACGTTCGACGTGAAGCGCTACCTGAGCAGCTCTGAGCGCGCGTGCCTGGCCTCGAGCCTGCAGCTGACCGAGACCCAGGTGAAGACGTGGTTCCAGAACCGCAGGAACAAGTGGAAGCGCCAGCTCTCGGCGGAACTGGAGGCGGCCAACATGGCGCACGCCTCGGCGCAGACTCTGGTGGGCATGCCGCTCGTTCTCCGCGAGAACGGGCTGCTGCGCGTGCCCGTGCCGCGCTCCATCGCCTTTCCCACGCCCTTATATTACCCCGGGAGCAACCTGCCCGCCCTGCCCCTATACAACCTTTATAACAAGATTGAGTACTGACTCATAGCAGAATAAACAAAAACAAAAACAAAAAAACAAATGAAAAACCCACGAGGACGACGCATTATTATTGTTATACTGGGGGGAAAATCTCATCATTCATCCAACTGACTTCATTCAAATGTGTACATAATTTCCACATTAATAAAATATAGGCTTATTACTCTGATCTGCTGTATAAAAATATACACATGGATTCGAACGGCAGTGGGCTGAAGTACATCAACAAAATTATTTTCAAAGGAAACCAAGCTTGTGTTGATGTAATAGATTTAATTCGCCTGGAAACATTGTACACATACATTAAATTCACTGCATTATTTTTTCAGTTTATCACACGTTTGTGTGTGTGTATGTGTGGTGGGGGAGGGGTCTGAGACCCTCAGTGAAAATGCCTTTATTTCAAGTATTTGGTCATTTCATACAAAGTTTTTCATCACAGATTTATCAGATTACAAAATATATCCAATTACAACATTACCAGACAATTTATCTAACAATAATAAAACTATTTGAATGAAATGTAAAATCTTTGAAATATTTATATGAATTTCAGACTTAGTTTTCATTAGATTCTACCGGTCTGAGCAGAAGCCTCTGATGAGCAGATCGGATCCAGCTGAGGGTCGCGTGAATACACACTTTACAGAAAGGGAGGAGACTCAGACACACAGATAGACTTTAAAATGGTCAGTATCCCAAGGTACACAGTGATCTAGAAAAAAATCAGTCTTTTTTTTCTGAACGTAAATTCATAATTTTTCTTTTCAAAATTAAAAAAAAAATCAAAATAGTTTTCACTGTTCTGGAGCTACTATTTCCAGTGAAAAAGGTCCCGTTTTCAAAGTGATCTCCCACTCCACCCTCACCCCATTGTATGTTGGAGAGAATTCATTTATTTCTATCTATTTGTCATTAACTGTCGCGCCGAACGTCTCTACGTCATCCCTTCTCCAAAAAGGACGTGTTCCTTAAAGACACGCTTTTTGTGTCCCACAAAACTCAACAACGACGACATATCTCGGACGTGTGTTTTGTTATTCGAAAATTAGAAGAGTAATAAACACTGAGGCGAGTAGAACCCCAGATGTCTCGCGAATATTATAGTTATTATTATTACAATTATTACAAGAGAAACAATCCCATTACGCAGAAACATGGACATTAATTTATACCTCTTTATTTGGATGAAGAAAAATAAATCACGTTTCTTATTATCCTGTTAAACGAGCCTGTGTGTGAGGAGGAGAAAGAAGAGCTTCTGTACATGTCATATAAAAATACACCGTGTGTATAAGGATTATTTTGTACGTTTACATTCCTGTTGCTTGGTTCTAACCAGTTTTTTTCGCGTTATGTGAGGAGTGGTAAAAGGGGGAAAGACTAATAAAAGTTTAATAACGTTACACCTGTTGCTCAGCTTTGAATGAGATGGTTTCAGCCCTGTTTTATATTTATGGAGAGTTTGCAAAGAAGAATGAAACTGGGGGTTTTCTCCTGTTGAAAAGTTTTTTGGAATTCTTTTAAACTTGCAATTCCTTGTTATGGGTGATAATGAATGAATGGACCAAACTGAGTAAAATCGTTTTCAAAATAACATCTAAAGTACCTGATATAAGGTAGTCTTCTGTAAGATGGCACATTTTTTTCCAGAAACATCAATTAATGCATTATATTTATTATATACTGTAGTATGTATTTCTCATACAGTCTGGTGTGACCATCATAATTACATATCTAAACACCATCTGGAATTCTGTCTTAGCATTAGAGACTTTGTAGGTTTCTGCAAGCTGTTAATCTTAAACGTTATGATCTAGTAACTAGCATGGACTTCTGAGTGGCCAGAAAGAAATCGAGAATGAGTACAAGAACAAGATTGTCCATTGATTAATAATGGGACCTTATCATTGGGCCACTTTAGCAGTGTATTGTTAAAATATGAGCAAATGGGTTTTTAGTATCACATCTGAAGTACCTGATATAAAGTGGTCTTCTGTTTGGTGGCAACAATGATTTTATTTTATTTTTTTCAGAAATAATACTTTTTTATCATTTTTGAATTAGTCACATTCAAGACAGTCAACACACTAACAATTAATGCAGAATATTTATTATATACTGTATAATTATATCTCTAAACACTATCTGGAATTCCATCTTACAGTACAGCCTTTGCAGGTTATGATCTAGTAACTAGTATGGATCACTGAGCAGCCGGAAAGAAATAAGTAATAAATACAAGAGCAAGGGATTGACCTTAAGGGGTTAAGATGTTGGAAAATTCTCCATAGATTCATGATGTGGCCGTATCATGGGGCCACTTCAGCATGAAGTGTATCAGTTCTAATAATATGCACTAATAGCAGCTAAGAAATGGTGCAAGCTTGTAAAGAATGATAAACAGATTTTGAAAAATAGTGCTTTTTAGGAGCATAGAAGAACCACTTTTTGTTCTATGTAAATTTGTTTAAAGAAACGCCTATAGAATGTGGAATGGTTTGTCTAGCTATTAAAGATTCTAGAACCAAGAAATATCAGGAACCTTTAAGAGCGCACAGTTATCAGTGGTAATCTACCTATAGATGAGCTGTTGGCGCTCTGTAGCCAAGCTCTGTATTCATTTGACATGTCAATGGCTGAGAACAAACGGTCAGTTTGTGTTACAGTGACACTGGGTCACGTAGAGCAGTGCTGTTGTAATTAGGGATAATTACACTATCCCCCGTCCCATGAACACCCCCCCCCCTTCACCACGCCATCCCATTCCATGAACAAATGCTCAGGCATGGTCGGAAACAAGAACGGCGAGGCATCAATGATGACAGGACTAGCAGTGCAATCTGATAAGACATTGCCCCTGTCCAATTTCAAGAGGCCTAGTGGTGTCCTGTTGCCTCGGCCTGTCACTTTTGTGTCCATCCAGCCTGGCAGTCAGGGGAGAAAGTTCGTGTTAACAGAGCAGAACATGCTTTCTGACATGGTTGTATTGTCTTTAAAAGTTGTGGTTTTGCAACAGAAACGAGCCAACCCTCGATTTAGGATGTCCATCATTTTAATCCTCAGTTTAATTTAGATTTTAGAACTGATCACAGACAGCTGCATCTATAGCATACTGCTGCTGATCAGAAAGAATGGAGGAGAATGAAGAAGATGCTGAAGTACTATTGTCTTTTGACATTTTGACATTTGTCTGTCTATCTATTTATCTATCTCTTTAGCCACCTGCGATGCATGCTAGCAAAAAAGGCTGGTTACTTTCCCTCTATGCCGTGCCAAACCCGAGAGTAGGCCAGGTGAACTTGCCAGAAGCCAGAAAAGAAGCTGTGCTATAATTTATCAGACTGTCTGTTTCGCAGCTCGGCTCAGGGTGGCCAATCTCGTGAAGGGAGACTTCAGTACCAGAACAAACAAGCTGAAAGTCAGCACTGTTCATGTAGGACTTAGGTCTTGAAGGTGCAACAGTTAGTATTTTTACTGTCCTACAATTACAAAGAAGCTAATTTGCCAGTTTATTAGAAACACCTAACCATTTTTTCAGAAACACTTATAATATGGTGCACTTTGTAGGCTTATGATAAATGATAGTAGCTCATTTGTTTCTGTAAAGCTTAGCAGCCCCCCTCCACCCCATCCATCAATGGAAATGGGCCTTTATTAGAGTAGCACTGAAGTTTCAGCTTTATTTATTGCACCATTAAAATAGCTAGATAAATGTGTACATAATGCAACACACACACACACACACAGACACAAACACACAGACACACACACACACATTTACATTATATTGTATTATATACATTTATAGATAGATAGATAGATAGATAGATAGATAGATGGATAGATGGATAGATAGATAAATAAACTGATAGATACACATACACATGCACCTGCTCACTCTTTCCCCTTATGAATGGATGTTTGTGCATATTTAAATGGCAAGAAATCTGTACTCTTTTTACACCTGATTTATAGATTAGCTGGAAAGTGTGGACAGGGAAGGAGGTACCAGCAGTCCTACCTGTGTTACATAGTGGTTAAATGGCAGGTGTGAATTACAAATTTTAATAGTGTGGCCATGAAAATGATTTGAAGTGGTTTAAAGTGCTGGGAGACAGCAGGAGGAAGATTTGTTGAGATGATGTGTTGTGCCTCAGGATTCATCCAGCCTGCCTGGCACAGGAGAAAAGCAAGAGTAATTCAGTTTGCGACGTAATTTATGAGCGCAGTAATGGGCACTATATATAAAGTGGAGAGACAGACAAAGAAAGGAAAGGAGGGGGTGGCTTTCTGCGGATGTTTTCACCTGTTACAGTAAGAGGAGGTGTCCACATCGTTACTCTTTGGGCTGAAAAATAATAAACAATTGCTGTAAATATTCACAATAATGTATTGTTTTCATAAATGATGTTAACAATTCTGGCAGCTGCATAATGTATGGTATGTCCCTAAAAAGAACACCCAGGAATCTTTGCAAGTTTAAAATTCCACAACATTAACATAAAACCTGCAAGATTTTAAAACTTATGTAGCTACTGATAATGTGGCCTTTAATAATGATGTTATTAATGTGCAGTAATAGAGCAATTAATAATAAACTAATAACTGGTAAAACTGGAGCTCTAACAGTGGTCCAGTGACCCAAACTCTGTATCATTTGTTTAGTTTTATGGCACTGATTGTAGAAAATTCAAACAGGCAAATGAACTAGTTGACCAATCACATTTCTTTTACCATGCGATATCTTAGCTAATCAGATTTCCAAGAGTTTATGTAATCCAAACTTTGAATGTAAGTTAATGTAACAAGATATAATTATAAGGCATTTTGAAGAATTTCTACTGAATCATTTGTTATTAAATAAAATGCCTGGAATTTTTAAGTTACATGAAAAAACAAAAAAGGAATTGTGGAGATACAAGGTTTTGCTCCAATAGCAGCAGTAATCTCAATTTTGATTTTTTTTTTCTGACACTGACACTGAAACTGAAAGCTTGAGGATCAGATACTAAAACTTAGATGATACGAGCTTTTGGAAGCACCTCACTTAAGAGTAGCATCTAAAAGTAGATTATAATGCCCAAACACTTTACTACTCCCCAACAAGTACCCAGCCAGCAACATGGCATCATACCATATGAGCTTGTGCTATTCCAGGTTAGACTGGTTACGGGACTGGAATTGATCCAGCATTGTCTCCTGACATTGGCCTGATACCAATGACTGGTAACAGATTGGTGCCATCTCTACTATGAAACTAATATGAAAGTTATTTGTGCAAGAATAAAGTGTGGATTAACACATAGGCCATGGGGCTCATACCTTTTAAATACATAAGAAATTTAAAATAGATTGATGGTATTTGGAGTGACTTTTTGTTACCTTTTCAGTCTATAAAGTCTATAGAGAACCATCCTTTGTAATTGAGATGAGCAAGTGTGAAGTTTGAGGAAACTTCAAATTGTCTAAAATTTCAATTCAGTTTTTGTGAAAACTATTTAGGAACCTTTATTTTTTATGAGAGTTCTACAATGCCATAGAACCACTTTGGATTTCTAAAGAACATGGCTCTTTAAAGAACCACTTTTGCAAATGAAAAGTAATTTTATTGTAAATGAGAAAGATTTTTGGGGGGGTTAAAGAACGTCCTTGTAATGTAAATGTTATGTTGTAATATTTTTTCCTGATACAAGTCTAAAATGGCAGTCTGTAGTTAAAAGGGGTACTAGCAGACCTTAATGGACTGTTGGCTAATTGAAAGGAAAATGCCCCCAACAAGAGAGCTGTCATTTGAAACAATGCAAAGGAGTATAAAAATCCTTCAAGAAGGAAATCCACCATGCAGCATGACAAAAGATGTCGGTTCTTCCCAGTCAACTGTGTGTAAAATTTGGTGTGTGTGTTAACAAAATCCGAAAATTATAAAAGGAAAATAGATTAATAGACCAATGAAGACATCAAAGCATCAAGATAGAAAACTCAAAGCCATATGAAATGAAAAACAAACTGGATGAAATGAGAGTAGATGTTTGCGAGAGGACTGTAGGAAAAGGGCTGAGAATGGTATTTGCATCCAAAGGAAAACCAGCACTAAAACCTAAACAGAAGAAAACAATGTTGCAGTTGGCTCAAGAGAAGCAATCACAGAGTGAAAATGATCTTCATGATAAATCAGTTTGCATTGGCAAACGAGATGATACTAGAACTTTTGTCTTGTTTGAAGTAAACAATCCAATTTTTCCCGTTCTTTTATGATCTGGGGTTACATGTCGGGTAAAAGCATTGGAGATGACAATCATTACCTCAACAGCCAATGCACAGATGTACATTGAAATTTTGGTCACTTTTCTCATTTCATTAATAGAAAAGAGGTTTAGTGATAGTAATTTTTCAGGTTGAGAATCTATGGTAGAAACGAAAAAAAGGTTCATGACAAGGCTCCATCCGGCAAAGCTGATCTGTCAACCACAATTCGAGAAAGTTGCAACCAACTTGTTGGTGTTATTGTTGTTCAGGGCCTAAAGGAACAACAGAGTACTAATTTTGATGTTTCTTGATGATTCTGAAACCTTTATCTCCACATTAAGTTTTTAAATAACATTCTTCTATTTGGTCTGGATAAAACACACCATTAGTTAAAACTGTTAACTGAATTACTTTGAGCTTTGTTTCACAAAGCCAGAATTGCTTTTAAGCAAAAAGAGTTTATGTCATATGTGATTTGTTTATTTGCTATCAAGTAAAATACCTGGTTGAACAGCTTTGAGTGGCTGGTGAAGAATATGTGTGAATATGTGTTTTAAAGTTTAAAAAGCACCCCTAATTTGTGATGCTATAAGGTTTTTCCTTGAACCTTATTTCCAAGCCAATAACCATTTAGAAACTTTTATTCTCTAGATTGATTGTAAATATTTTGTCAAAGCAGTCCTCCTACCTTTACCACTAGTACTAGCCTTCCAGTTAATGAATGAGAGGCCATGGACTGGACAGATGTTTCCAATGATTGCAAGGCATTACAGGCGGCATCTCCATGGACCTGCTTTTGCCTCTAAATGAATCTCAAGGAAGCATAACTAGGTTTCTGCTTGGCTTCAACGTCACTTCTGACCCATGCGAGCTGCCGTAGCACCAGACTAATGGCTAAAATGGAGGGCCCAGGCCATAAGTGATTTATCCTGATTCTGCTTTATATCAGCCCTAAATGGAAGAGCCATGGGGAAAATCGTGTTTACACCCCTCCTCCCTCTCCTTTTCCTTTTCTGTCATTCTCTTTCTCTCTCACAAATATATCGATATGAAGTCATCAAGCGGTTCCCAGAGCTACTTGAAAGTTACTTGCACTTCGATCAAAAAGACAATACATCACTGACTCAGCATTTAGTTACTGTCATTATTTACTGGCAAGTTAAAGGAAAAACCCAGGAAAGTCCTTGCCAGTCCAGCAGTGGGTGCCTTGAGCCTGCTGTCCTTCAGGCATGCCCCTCAGAAACTATTGAAATCTCTCATCAGAATCAGAATCAGAATCGCATTTATTGGCCAAGTATGTGAGTGAACACATACAAGGAATTTGATTCCTGCCGATGGTGTCTCTCAAGTACAGCAGTATACTGAACAATATAATATACGATAATGTACAATCTAAAATATGTGTACGAAATATGGATATTTACATAAAGATACATTCTAATTATTCGTACCTATAATGTGCCTATACTATTTATAATTATTTGTACGTACATATGCATACATGTGCGCACATACATATATACACAAACACACATACATACACATACTCACATACATACATATACATATCATACATATGCATATATAAATCTTATGTACAGAAAAATACAATAATGTACATAAAGTGCAGTTTCAGTCTTGTAGTTTGAAGTAGTGTGACAATTCAGCTGTTTAGAAGGGTGATGGCGAGGGGAAAGAAACTGTTCCTGTGTCGGGTGGTCTTGGTCTGCAGGCTTCTATATCATCTAAAAGTTTGTGTCCAGGGTGTGAGGGATGAGATGCAGAGATAAACAAACCAGTCCAATAGTCTACACCCACTAACCATTTTATCAGAAACACCTGTAGTCACATGCAAAGGTTAGAAAGCGGAGGAGATGGGCTGATAAATTGTGAGTCAACAGATTCCAGTTACAGTCAGTAAATGGAAACCTGAAAAGTGCACCTATAAGGAACACGCTGCTGCAAAAATTTGTGGACCCCTAGTCAAACTACATGTTATGCTGTAAAATACACCCAACGAGAAGAAACATATTTCATACCATAAACTGCAATGCAATCTTTGTAGTGCAATATTTTTGAAGTATTACTAATACACTATTTGAATGAATACAAGATTGTTTGAAATAAAAATAATCTAACATTACAATTAGTTGTTTTATTTCACATATCTAAAGACCAAGAAGGCCATGAGATTTCCCCTATGGAAAATAAGTATTCTAATGTATACATACATTATACTATATTAACACTGTCATAAAACAACTTCTTTAATATCTTTCAAATGGTCATTTTAAAAGAGAAGGAAAGGGGTTTTCTTAGGTACAATTGTCTAAAGTGGCGGTACTCCAAGTAATTTTGGAATATATTTGTTGGTCCATTTATCATAAAATGCAATGTAAATGACAGCACCAATGTACTATTCCATATCTAAACTATAATGTATATTATGATGTACATATATTACATATATGTACACTTACAATATGTAAACAGAGACTCTGAATAGCCATAAAATTAAGTAAATTGAATAACATTAGGCAATTTCGCATACTCATACAGGAGCCATGCTGTATCTAAACTGTACTGCAGTGGCACGGAACTTGCGGCATACTTGAATTTTCCAGTGATTTTCAGCCAAGCAATGATGTTTCTGACACGTCAGCGGTGCAATTCTCCCTGTGTATGGACAGTCGTTATCTTAAAACCCTATCCATAGAGTTTTTTTTACATTTTTCTCTGTATTATTTTGTGGGATGAATACTTATCCCCACTAACTTGTTAGCGACGGCCTAGCAGACCTTTCGCATTTCTCACAGTGTTAAAAATAAATTTATTAGCATCACAGAAATTTATCTTCAGCCCAAATGGATAGTAGTGCTTGTATTTTGTCAAACCTCCCAGATGTTAGTTTGTATCTCCATTGTAGTTTTCTTCGCATGGGCAGTAAAAAAACAAAAGCCTCTTACCAGTGTTGTGATGACAACATATCGACTAATCAGAAAGCAGTGACGCAGTCAGCTTGGCTGTGGATGCTTTTGGCCCTGCCATTGAGCAGGGCTGTGACAGCTCAGGTACACTTCAGGTACAGGTCGCCTTATTTGTAATGGAAAAACATTTTTTTCGCGGTATGGCACAGTTCCTTGTGCCAGTGGAAAAGCGCCAATTTATTATCACGTTACAGTGATAGGGCTGGGATGTAAGGGGCTGGGGTGTATTAGGCAGCAAGTGAACGCTGAGTTCTTGAATAAGGATCTGATTGACTTTTACGGCTCTTAATTATGATGGTTAGATGACTGGGTCAGAGCATCTCCAAAATATCTCCAAAGGGTCTTGTGGGCTGTTACTGTGCAGTGGTTAGAACTTACCAAAAGTGGTCCAAAGGACAACCAATAAAGCTAGTCCATTTAGTCCAATCCCACTGAAGAGCAAAAATGATAGAAAGGCTATAATAGAAAGGTGATACACAGTGCATTGTAGATGTAGGTGCATAGTCGCAGACCAGTCAGAGATACCTGGCTTGGTCCCATCCACCACTGAAAAATGGGCACAAGATCTGGACCCTGGAGCAATGATAGAAAGTGGCCCTGTCTGATAATCATAATGCAACATCATATTGATGGCCAGGTGTGTATGCGTCACTTCCCTGGGAATAAGAAAACACCAGGACACACTATGGTAAAACGGTAACAGGGTGGTGGCAGTGCGATGCTCTTGGGTCCTGGTGTATATGTGTATGTATTTTGACATGTACCATCTACCTAAATAACTTTCACAGACCAAGTACACCCCTATACAGCAACAACATTCCCTGGTGGCAGTGGCCTTTTTAGCACTGCCCTGCCACACTGCAAAAAAATGTTCAGGAATGGTTTGAGGAACAATGGTTTGAGAACAAAGAGTTCAAAGTGTTGACACTGGCCTCCAAATTCTCCAGATCCCAATCTGACTGAACAGCTGCGAGACGAGCTGGAAAACTAGCCCAACCCATGGAACTCCCATCTCACATCTTACAGGAGTTAAAGGATCTGCTGCTAACCACTTGGTGCCAGATACCACAGCACACTTTCAGAGGTCTTGTGGAGTTTTTGTGGCTCAGAGGATGACCTAAACAAGTCATTTGAATGTTATGCCCGATCTGTATATAAATGATGCTCACACAACACAGCTTCCCACATCTCCTTCCAGTCTACTCCCTCCCCCAATCTCTTCCCCATCTTTACTTGTCTCTTTGTTTCAGACCCCTTACTTTGGAGGGGAAGTGGGGAAGATGAGGCGGGTCATTATTCTATTTAAAAGCTACAATTTTTGTAATGGTTCTTGCAGCGGGCCGCAGAAGTGCAGTGAGCCTCCCTCAATATCCTGGACATTATTTGCTCGTTTAGTTAAATGATGTTTCTAATTGGCTCATAATTAGTTGTAATGAGGCTGACTCATGCAGCTCTGATGTGGGTTCATCTTAATCTAACGTGGCACCCCCAACCCCCCCTTCAAGGGATAATTACCCACAATGCTCAGTAGCCAAGGAGTGCAGCAACCCTTGCTGCAAATTGCTTGGTTTCCTGCCATCTTGTCTTCGTGCAAATTGGAAAATTAAGTTTGCGGAACAGCCGGGTTGAAGATGGGGCTGCCACATTTACTTTCCTCGTCTGTTTTAACTGATCTAGAGGGCTGGCAGGGTCAAAGAAATAGGAGGAGCCAGTTGTTTGAGCTTTCATTGTGTTATGATTGTAGGCTAACGTTATTAAAGGGATACTCCAGCATTTTTCAATCAAATCTCTATCTGCTGCATCTGTAGAGTACGATCGATCATCATGGACAATCATTTCAACACATTTCCCTGTTCTTAGATAAGTACAGAAAAAAATCTACTGCAGAAGCAGCTTCCCACTGACTTCTGTTTTTAATCAATGAGATGTTAGGGTTTTTAAGGCCCATAACAAGGAAAACCACATGTTCCTTCTTTAAAGAGTTCTACTATCTACTATGAATACATGTGTCAAAATGTACTGTTAATGCCAGAGTCCATATGATCCATGCAAGGAAATTATACTAAAAAAAACAGCCAGTGTTTTTGCGATGTCATAAAAAACAACACATGTACATATACCCAAACCTACTCAACTGACAGCAGATTAGCCACAACCCAACCCCCCCACACCCTTTTAAGGATAGAATTATAAGGACTGTATGTTGGGTACTAGAAGATAAAGAAGTTGGAAAAATTAAGGACGTTTACCAGACAGGAAAATGTGGCAAATAGAGATCAGGCTAAACATTCCTTTAAAGGTGGAGAGAACCATTTCGTGAATGAATATACTTTATAAAAATAATGTAGACTCATGTTCAACTGTGTGTGTGTGTGTGTGTGTGCGTGTGTGTGGCTGGGCACAGTAAAAGACTGGAGCTGAAGGTCATTGCGGTGGGTTGGTGTTAACATAAGACCCTTTTGTGGTTTGACTAAATGAACATGACCACTCACTGGAGCCCACTCACCCCCTTTAACCAGCACACACAAGACACACACACACACACAGCCCACTCACCCTCTCCAACAACAGAGCTTGTAGAGCCAAGCGGTCTGCTACGCTTCATCTATACCCCCCTCCCCCCTATACCTTACCACATAGCCACTAAACACATACAGAGAGGGGACATGTATTTAACATATACAATAATTCAACGATGTCACTGTCACGACAAAACTTTGTCCATCATATCCACATGTCCATATTTTTGTTGCTTTATGTACCAAAACAGTCATAATTCATTTTCCATGACCATTTTCCAAAATCTCTTCATCCTTTAGTATTAATTGGTCTGATTTTGTTCTTTATGGTCTTTATAATTCATATATGTACATTTGAAAAGCAGACCAGGCTGAAACATTCCTTATAACCACAGCAAGAATAAGCAGGGCTAAGCTTTAATTGGTTGATTAATTTTTGTAGGTTTATCATGACAACACAAACATTACCTCGTATTTCAGAGGATCTAAGGATACTTGGGGGAGGAATATACACTGTAATTCCTAAAGCACAAAATGTATTACCTTTTGAACACTTGGTGATGTGTTTCAAAATATATTTTCCCTGAACTGCTTAGACCTGGAGTTCCAGGACTTAATCATTTGCACAACGTCATTTGTAAGAGACAGTTAAGACATGGATGCTTTTGAATGGGGTTTCAGGGGTCCAGGCATATTGGTTTGAGCACATGAAGTGTGATGAGCAACAGGTCAGCGCTCCAAAACGGACCATTACTGAGAGAGTTGAGTCCACTTATCCAGATCCAGAATAGTAAGATGGCGATGGTGATTCTTTGTTGGCAATGCAATTTAATCCAAAAGTAAGAGCTAGATGAAGGATTGAAAACAGAAGACACTGTAAGACTAAAGAAGAAACATTGTCCAAAATCATTTTTGCTGTTTCATATTGATGGACAGACTCAAGCATGGAGATAACGATGAGCCCATGCATTCATCATGATGTACTGGCTCTCCAGGCTAGTTGTGGTATGATGTGGTCTGAGATGTTTCATGGGTTCCCTTGGACTTTAAATATAAAGGATTGTTTGACTACCCTGATAACTGAACACTAGCTGTGTGCTAGTGTGTTGATCTTCAAATGTATTTTCTATTTTTTGCGAGGTAATACCAGAACAAGAATGGCTTCACAAAAATGACAATTTACATTGTTAACCAATTGTATCATCCAACTTCTGTGCTAACCCCCGAAAGGTCTGGTCTTTTATTTTGCAGAGATTAAGATCAAGAATGAATTCTTCAATCTGACTATAAATTAACACAGAGTGTAACATGACAGGCTGAAGCAAATGAGATCATATAATCATCTTCAATTTGTGCAATTAGTGGTCATGTGTGGCAAGTGAGCTAGCTTGTTAGCGACTAGCACAGATGGTTTCTGTAGCTAATTCTGTCCACAGTTGAAATGCTAAGTCACTCAAATGTTTAGTCATTGTTAAGTTGCTAACTGCTCCAGAATAGGGGACATTTCTGTTGTTAATTTTTCAGTTTGGCTTTTTGTCAGTTGTGGGAGGCCCTGGTGTCGCTATGGGCCTTCATTCCTATGGAATGCTTTGGGCAAAAAGCCAGCTTGATGCAGTTGTTGGAGGCCATCTAAATTGTTTTGCCTCCTGCATGTACATTTTACACACATTAGCAGATGCAATGCTGTTGTTCCCAGGTCTCCATTGTTGCAGTGTTAAAAAGGAGCATGACAGCTGCTGTGATTCCTGACCAGGGCTTTAAATTAACACACCTCTCTTTGTTGCCTGGGTATCAGTGGTCAGCCACTAGTGAGTTAATTAGCTCTTTGTAGGATGGCAAGAGGCCTTTTTTTCAGCAGAAGGGTGGAGTCCCTGGGAAGTGGATTAGTGGCCCAAGGCAAAACCTCGCTGCTTTCCCTGTATACACCCTTTAACACACATATATACACACACAAGGCACAATGGGACCTCTCACATGTCAGCTAATTTGAGTTCAGTTAGCTGGGAGGGAAGCATCGTCTTAAAATGGAAAACGATTTCCAGGCAAGGGGTCACTCAGTAATATGTGTGTGTGTGTGTGTGTGTGTGTGTGTGTGTGTGTGTGTGTGTGTGTGTGTGTGTGTGTGTGTGTGTGTG
>JBBPCX010000001.1:37703262-37714773 GCA_037974365.1 Hydrocynus forskahlii
CCCCCCAGTTGCCAATGCTTTTTTATTGCAAATCTCTCTGCCCCTCAAAAAAAGTCAGCCACATTCAGACATAAATGGACCGAGGCATTTATCTACCAAAACGGCAGACTTCGACAACAATCCACAGGTGGATTTACATTGAGAATGGGGTGGCTTCAATGAGGCTTTTTCTCTCTTTTACCCACTCTCACTCACTACTTTCGGGCAATTTGTTCTGTCTTAGCAACTAGCCTGTTTCATTTACCACTTTTGCTGACCCCATTTTTTACATACCCCGGATGACTCGTGCCCTCGAAACCCTGGGATTGTTGTTTTCTCCCATTTTGCGTGCTGCGTTCCACTCCTTTCAATGGCAGAAGTTATTGAAATAAACCAGGGGTAAGGAGAAACAGCCCAGTTTCAGCAAAATGTCATTAATAGCATAGAGAGGTTTGTTTACCAAAAACCTTCCCTCTTGCCTGGTAATCAGGAGAGGGGGAGATCACGACATACAAGGGACTAATACATCCCAGGTGAGTGTACCTTTGGAAAGCTTTTAACCGAGCACTTCTTGTCTCTGAAGATTTTGGACATTGTGGATGCAGCAAACACTCTTGTCTGAATAACAATGTTTTATTGAATTGGTTTTAGATATTGTTTGCCATACTTTAAGTTAATTGCTTGTGTTCCAGTTGGTTTGCTGCCTAGTAAGCTAATATCATGAGATGCCTCTTCATGGCTTTATAAGGAATCTTAATTGGGCCAAGAATGAAAATGTTATTGAAATGTTGTTTTTTATTGAAGGTATTCATTATATACAGTTATATGATGCTTGAATTAAAGGATAACACAGAATTCTGATAATACAGAACTGGCCTTTCTACAGCTGGACATCTGGGCCTAGCAAACGTGATAGCTAATGATGGGTAACTTGTCTTGAAGTCTTTACCTGGTAGTCATGCATGTTATTTTTTAAAGCTCATAACTGAGCTAACACTGTGAAAATTAAACCTGCTGTAAAAAATGTATTAAAATTAACATTCATTACACAGGGGCACGAGAGATACTGAGCAATGTTCTTAAAAGAGGCATATGAATGGATATGTGTGCATTAAGGCCAAATTTAAGGTAGTAAACATTGTATAACTGTCAAAATGTACCATTCACCACCCCTAGTCCATCCAGTCCATATAGTCCACCTATGGAATATAGGCACAAGACCAGCCAATGCTGAATTCCATCACAAAAGTTATAATATATTTACAGTGGTTTACCCCTTTGCATAATTAATTTAGAAGTGTCTTTCAGCCCGGACTGCTTTTTTAACAAACACAGCACCGGGCCGGCAATCAGAGCAGAGCTCCTTTACATAAATCTTTAAGTCACTGTAATAAAAAAAGCCTGCTGAAATATAGACAAGTTGGATATGGTCATGTAAAATGATGCATGACTTTTTTTGATAGAAAACCATATAAACATCATAAGCGGACAAAAGTGTACGTGTGTGTACGTGTGTGTGTGTCTTGACTTGCGTAGAAGCATGTGAGAGCAAGAGTTGTGACATCGATTCCGCCCAACATTTGTTTAACTAATGTAATCCCCGGATTCGCCGTGTTTGTCTCTTGGCTGATCATTTAGCTGTGCCATGCATCAGCATGACTGGGGCCATGTGGAAAAGCCCCCAGTCTAATGGGTATAACACAGCGCTGGCTATTCTCTTATTATTATTGATGGATCTGTGTGTGCTGGCGCTTTCTTTATGGCCGCTGCAATGACGAATTGGTAGGGGAGACAGCCAAGCGCGCAAGCTGCCTTCACCGCGTGCCAGAAGCGTTGGAGCCAACCCCGGCCTTGCATATGTATCGATCCTTGGGCCCCTTTCGATAATTTGAAGCATGTCACATTTGACAACATTATGCCAGGACGGGTCGCATCTAGAGGGCTAATGAAACTGTAACAGTGTTAGAGAGGGATGGGGGATGGGTGGTGGGGGGGGGGGGTCATACTCTGAATGGATGCTGTTTTCGGCAACATTAACCTTGCAAATAGCTGTCATAGGCACACATGCGATTTCGCATGGGTGACGCGTGCTGCAAAATCACATCATATCCCCCCTCCTTGGCCTCACAGTGTAATAACTTTGTCATTGTTGACATTACCATTAAACAGCAGCAGGGCCATTAACATCACCTCGACGCTGTGCCAAACGTGGAGTTAGCGCAGAAAATCAAAATCTTGTTAGCATTTAGGGTGTTTGTTTTTTTTTTTTTCCATGGCAAATCACTGTGTGATTTACAGAATTGTCACTGTGTTTGACAGACGAACCAAATGCGACAGGGGGGTGCAGATAATGGGCCTGAAGAGCGAAGCCAAATCAGCTGGAGGCGCAAACACTGAAAATCACACTTCACTTGATTCAAATATGTACATCATGAATAAAACATATTACATCAACACAACTACTGCCGAAAGTAAGTAAAGTAAAAAAAACAACAAAATTGTGTAATATATTTTTTATTATCCTTTCTGTGTAGAAAAAAATTTTGTTCAGTAGTCATTGTGATTAATAAAACATTGTTATAGAAACAAAACCTCATATTTTTAATGTCTGTTTACAGTGACTTCTATTGAAAGTTAATATATACACACAGTCACACACACACACACACACACTGATGAGACACTTTATTTGGCACACAAACAGAAACTTGTATTTACTCTCATTGCCTTTTAGCTCCAATTACCATGAAGGTGCTCTTTTTAGTTTAGAATTACTGCCTGTAGATCATTTTCTCTGCAAAATGTGTTCGTTTTTTAGGCCCCTTTAATTTGTTCAAGGTCGGGACCCTCACAGACCCGCAGTTATTATTTGGGGAGGGGTTTGTTCTCAGCACAGCAGTGACACTGACACTGTCGTGACATGTTAGTGTGTCTGTGTGTGTGTGTCTGTGTGTGTGTTTACCCAGACTGGATCACACACAACATTGCTGCTGGAGTTTTAACACTTCCTGTCCACTGTGTTATACACATCTGAAGATACATACACAGATACCAGATACAGATACATTTTTGATGATAGATCTAATGCTGCACCATGTTGATCATCCTGTAGTCTTCAATGATAAACTGCATCTATTTTTTGCAGAATGAGCATTTTATTAAACAAGACAGGCCTTTATTAACTGATGAACCGAGGGCTGTTGTAGAAGTTATTTGTAGAGCAGATATACAGTACAGTAAAGTTATGCAATCACAAGCAACTGCAGAAGTCAAATATTTGGTCCGATTACACGTCTAGTCATTCTTTTTTCATTTTTTTGACACAAACTAACTTGCTAGCTAGGGCTATTGCTAACTTGGCCCTTTTAGCCCCAGTTGTCTAGACATCACAATTTGGACCTTGTAACACAAATATTTATGCTTGCCCATTCTTCCTGCTTCCAGTACATCAAGTTCAAGAACTACTTATATGAGAATTAAGTATAAAATTGTGCAAATCTTATTTTTAGCTGAATAATTGCTTGTGCTAAGCTGTAACAGGCATTAAACTACTTGGACTGGAGTTCTGGGTGGCCCCAACAGATTGGACCTCTTCTGTTGAAGATCTAATTGGTAGGTCTCGGGCAACGGCATCTCATAAAACTGCAGTATAAACGTTTCTTCTAAAAGCAGTATTCACTGGATGTGCAAACTGAAAGAAAGATTATTCTTTCCTAACAAGTGATTCTTAAAATCATACGGTGATCATTTTACAAAAGTTAAAATATATATATAAGTCATATTTGGGAGAACAGACTTCAAAGAAAATGGTATTAAAAGGGAATAATGGTATAACATTTGGCATGACATCATAAGCTGCATTCAACTGTATCAATACAGAACATGGGTTTATTCTGCCTTATTCTGAAGAAGCACGGTGATTGAACCGCGGTTGGATTCTGGGCAGAGTAGTCATTAGATAGGTACTAGAGGAAGGTTGGTATGAGGAGGCTAGGCAGTGATGCAGATAAAGTGCCTCTTACCTTATTATTACCCAAAATATTGCCATCATCATCATCATCATCATCATCATCATCATCTTTCTAGTGGGGGAGATTACTGAACAGCTTAACATCTGTGTGCTCTTTGTGTCTTACGAGGCACTTCTGTCCTAGAAAACAAATATTTGTTTTTCCGCTTTTCTCCAAAATTGTACTAGAGTTATTATGATGGACTCTCTTTGGTGGCACAAGTTTTCCAAAGTTAAAACAGTGGAAAAATAAAATTCATACAGTCCTAAACATTTTGCTCCAGTTTTGTGCTGAGCTAAACAAATCCCAAGAAGCTAATATACGTAACACAACCAAATAGCGACAGAGACAGAGAGACAAAAACAATATCAAATATAAAGTCAAATTAAAATCTGCAGAAAAAACCTTCATTATAAAATATACTATGTCATGTACACAAATGCTGGGGTATAAATTATACAGATAAATAACTTCTACTTTTACCAGTAACACAAATAGCGGTTAGCATTATGTTAGTATACATAATAGAGAGGAATAATATAGAAGTAATATTTACATAAGTAGTGATAATTATGTGGTAAATCTAGTGATAGTCATAGTGGAGAGGTGCATACATAGGTGTAAGGTAAAAGAGTTCCCAAAAGAAAACAATCCCCTTTTTTCTGATTTATCACAATTTTCCCATAAAAAAAAAAAAGAAGTTAGGTTGGTAAAATGGTCATATTTGTGTTTCAGACATCATGACTCATGGTTCTTATTATCACTGTAAAGAAAGTCAAGACAGCAAGTTTCTCTATAATGAATTAGTTCACATAAAAGCACTCTGTATTACTTCATTTTCAAATTTTCAATGTCTGTCAGAAACCACTGCTACGAACCAGTCAGACTAGAAAGGGGTCTTTCTCATCATACCACTCTATCTATCTATCTATCTATCTATCTATCTATCTATCTATCTATCTGTCTGTCTGTCTGTCTGTCTATCTATCTATCCATCTTTCTATCTCTCTGATAGACTGGTGTTCAGTGTAATTACTAGTGAATACAAGTCCGATCAAGTACCTGTTCCTGCTCGTCCTATTCAGCGAGAGAGAAAAGGAGAGAGAGAGTAAGAGAAGGTATATAGGTGAGGTGGGGCAGCAGACAGTAGAGAAAAAGTGAGCGACCAGTTCCGTTCGAGCCAAAGAGCACTAAGATGTTCCACTCACGTCCCATAATTGGGTGAGAGGCTTCATTTCACTGCCTGATTTCCTGTCTTTTGACTGGCTTTAATAAGCCCAATGCTTTTAATAGAACGCTGAGTACCCACTACTCTGAACCCCCTCACTCCACCCCACCCCCCAACACCCCCGCACCTTTGCACGCCCGCCTCACACCAAACCTCTCCTCTCACTTTCTCCATCCTTCTTTTCTTCTCTCTTTTTCACCGTGAATAAAGGAGGAGAGACAGATAAAGCAGCTTTCGGCTTGCTCGCTTTTGAATACCTGAAACCCCCTCTACACCCACCCCTCCCCCCACCCCAGCACCACTGCCACCACCCCTTATCATTCCAGGATCAGACAGCAAACAGCCATTTTCCTCACTCGATCAGTGCCTTAACAACATCAGAGAAAGAGAGAGAGAGAAAGAGAGAGAGAGAACTGAAAGGCATCCTCATAGGCAGATGCCCTGAATGCCTTGGAGGTTTTTTAATGAAAGCTTGGTAATGTAAGATACATCTCTGCCTATCCACAGTCCTGTTTACCGTCTTTCCTTCAAGCCTGACGCAAGCTCAGACACACACACGCACACACACGTACACACACGCACACACACACACACACAGATAGTTCGCGTGTGTATGTGTGTGAGTGAGAGAGAGAGAGAGAGAGAGAGAGAGAGAATAAAGGGCCTGACAAAATGGGACAGCAAATGACTAGATTTCCCCCTTCCGAATGCTGCTTTCATTACCAAGGAAAATATATCAAAAGGTACTTCAGTCCGAAAGGTATTTTAATAATACATTACTTTCCCCATAACTACTCTTAACCTTTAGGTAGAATGCATTTTGGATGAATGCGCCTGTCGAGGCCTGGGTATTGGGGTAATGAGAGTTAGGCCTTATTTACTGTTGTCTGTCTGAGGAAAAAAAAGGTCTTCTGCCTGCAGCTGTAGGGGGAGCTAGCTTTAGCGTCACCTACTGATACACCGTCTCCATCAAAGTGGCCTTCAACTGGGTTCGGTGTGGGTTATAGAGTTTTTTTCAACCTGATCTCTATCTGTATGGTAATGCCGATTACCAACAAGCCCTTATAATAGAAGCCAATAGACAGGCGCCCAAGCAACTGCCCACTGGCTTCTATTATAATTGTGCTTCCAGTCAACAGTTTATCTGTTCATCTCTAAGTGTAGGGAAATGTGTGGAAATGACTGTTCTGCAGTAATCAACCCTGAGCTAGATAGAGGTTAGGTTGAGAAATGCAGGAATATTCCTCGAAGCTTATGCTACAAAGCTCTATGGTAATGTGCTCAGAAAATACCATTCAAAACTCAGGGTCACTTTCAATTTGTGCCACAGTAAACAACCTGACCACAATAAACAATGCATTGTTATTGCAACTGGTCGGGGGGGATTTCATTTTTGGGGCGAAGCTTTTTCTCGACAGCATCGAGTGGTACATGAAAGTGGACCGTCTAAAAATAAGGGTCAAGGCAGCAGAAGTGATTTTCTCCCTAGGGCGGCCAGTGGCCTGCCTGTAGTGTGTTCTTTATGTTATTTATGATTATGTACACAGATGATGTTTCATCACGATTGTTGAGTCTGAGTGTTCGGCCAATCACCCTCACTCGATCATTTTCTCTCCCTCTCTCTCTCTCTCTCTCTCTCTCTCTCTCTCTCATAAGCCTGTGTGCTATCTCCAGGGGTTACAGGTGAAGCAGCAGCTCTTGTGCTTGTGTTTGTGTGCGTGTGTGTGTGCACGAGTGTGCCGTCTGTTGTTTTGTCGCTCCTTTGGCCTCCTGTATGGATGCTCATTATGCTAGTGCATTGCTCCGTGCTCTGGCTGATCTGAAACGGTAATGAGATTCTACGGTTCTTTTGTATGCTCGCCCAGTGTCTTTGGCTGCCAGGGAACACTCTGTGTCATCCCAGTGGGAACAGGTAAATGACATAGAAAACACAGGGAAAAAACCCTCACGCACGACTACCAAATCTGTGCATCTTCGCACCTCCTTGGCATCTTTGACCAGGGCTTGTTCTCGTCAGCAGCAGACGGACCAGTAAGACTCCAAACATCCAAAACTTTTCACTAGGGCCTGAATGAGATACACATTTGTCACTAATACTGATATAGATTTTAGTCACAAACTCCAATTGGCTGAGCCACTTTCAAAGCCATTGTACATGCAAATCTGTGACTGCCTTGCAATCATAAATTCTATATTAATGGGCCAAAACAAAAAAAGAACACTGTGCTGTGAATAAGCTTCGACTATTATACTGCTTGCATTGACCTCGGAGTTACCTGATCAATAAAGAACCCACGTTTGTTCAAACTAACGGGCTGAAAACTTGTTTTCCTAGATACAACTAGGGTAATAAACAAGCTAACAAGTTACAAGTCAGCTTGTTAACAAGGTAACAAGTAGCTAACAACCTAAATGACTCCTCCATTAATATAGTAGCCTCCCTGCAACCTCTACAGTGTGTGTGTAAGTTATGAGGCTCTGGCATCTACTGACAAAAGTGCAGTTTGTCCAGTATGCAAATGTGAACATGTGGCTAAATCCCGAATAGCTATTTGTCAGACATGCACTATTTAGGTGAAAGAGACCACATTACAATACCAGAGGCAGGACATGAGCTTAATGTAATACGGGAAATGACACGCAGACACTAATGGAAACAGGCATAATTGGGGTTGTGATCATTTGCTAAGCCAAAACAAAAAAGGGAGGGTTTTTGAATTAAACACTGATTTATTAAAATATGTTCATTATTATATGATGCAACGTAAAATGATGAACTCTTTGAGCAGTCTGTGGTTGCTTGGCATATACTTTAAACAAACTACATTTTTATGACAAAATGATTGTCGCTTATGATTTCTGGTTATGTAAGATATTTACTGACAAATTGTTTATTTCATCCCATTGTATGATGCCATTTAAAAAATTAGCAAATTGAGGCCATGTTTCACATCCTTACCGGTGCTAAAATCACTAAAGCACGGAGCCATTCGTGGCTTATCACTTCATTAACAGATCAAATCAGTTTAATTGTTGTTAATAATGCATTAATTAAGAGTTCTAAACAGCGCTAATTTTTAAACAGATTGTTTTACTATTAGCAGGACATCCTGGAAGTGTACAAATGATTTACCCGGACACACCCAGAACACGCATAATGCTAAGAGTGTTATATGCCACCAAGTAAGACATCAAAATTGTTTGAAATCGTTTGCTACAGAATAATGAATTCCGTTCCTTATGAGGTGTTTTTCAGTGATTTTGGTTTTCCGATGTAGGGAACAGTAATAGAGGGACCATTTCCAGCACGAACGGCTACATTCACACACAAATGACTTCGTTTTGCCCCGACGGCTTTTCATGATGCATGTGTACAGGTAACTTCCATTTTCCAGTGTGCAGGACATGAGCAGCAGTGATATAGAGAGCACGTTCAGCAGGTAGGGGACTTTTGTCTGCTTCTCTTGCCAGATCAAAGATGGGTATGAGATAGTACTCACTGTGCCAGGTACAATTGGCCCCAAAAAAAAAAAAAGAAACAGGTGAAAAAAAAAAGTGCTGCTTTGGTGTAAGTACCATTTAGTGACCCCTCCCCACCCGGCCCACTCCATTCTCCCTTCAACAGATCATTTTCAACGCGGGAACAAAGCCTGGCGCTATTAAAGCGCGTTAATTAAATCCACAGCCAGCGCGAGATGCTTTTCGCCGGCCACTTCAGCTTGCCGTCTCTTCAGCCCATTCACGGCCTTCGCCGCACCATTTCCCTTCCTTAGAAAAAGAACAAGTCCCTGTGCGCGTTAACGGGGTATGAAAGGCCCCGCGGCGACGTTAATGGCGATTTTCAGCCCGTGTGGCGCTACGCTAATGGTCGGCGCTAATTACTGAAGTGGCCCAGGCCGTCTGAAAGAGAGAGGGATCGATAGAGGACGCGCGTGTGTGGCAGCAGGCCGATGTCACCCCTCAGACAAGAGGGCATCATTACACGAGAGGCAGCGAAAAAACGAGAGGGATCCTGCTCTTTTTTTTTTTGTGGTGCGTGTTTTGTGTGCAATTCATACGCCAGTTTAATGGGCTAGACTGAAGGCCTACAGTGTGGCTAGACAAAAGGTAGAGTGTAAAAGTGTGCAAGCATTAGAAAAGAGGAAGGCAGGGGGAAATGAAACCTCAATAGAAAGAATATTGAGCTGTCCTTACACTGAACTCCATTTGTTCATGAAGCGCTGCTCCATATCAGCAAACGAGAAGCAAAATCGGGCACATTGTGCACAGCCGTGTTTTCCATTGTATCACACGCACCAAGGCTACTGAGTGACCTGCATTGCTGAAAGCTGTTCAACAAATAGGCAAACTTTATTTGGATGTGCTTTACAAATGCTTAATTTGTCATCAAAAGACTATTCCACTCTTTTCCCATTAATGTCTTTGTGCTAGATCTTTTCTCTGTCAGCTTGATTTCCTTCCTTCGTGCATCTTGGTGCCATCTCCTTCCCAGGTAAGGGACGCACAAGCACCCAGCTGTTCACATGTTATAAAAGAAACCTGATTCATCAGACTAGGACACCTTCTTCTGTTGCTCCATGGTTCGATTCTGATGCCCAAGAAACCATTGTAGTTGCTTTCAGCAGCGGATGGGGTCAGTGTGTGTACTCTGACTGGTCTGTGGCTATGCAGCCCCATTTGCAGCAACAATGCATTGTGTGTTCTGACATCTTTCTATCATAAGCCAGCATGATCTTTTTCAGAGATTTGTGCTTCAGTAGGTCTTTCTGAGGGATAGGGCCATACATTCTTGCTTGTGCTCCCCACATGCATTAATGAGCTTTGGGTGCCTGTAACCCTGTTGCTGGTTCAAAGGTTGTCCTTCCTTGAACCACTTGTGGTGGGCACTGACTACTATACATCGGGAACACCCCACAAGACCTGCTGTTTTGGACACACTCTGACCATCACAATTTGGCCCTTGTGAATGTTACTTAGATCCTTGCCAATTTTCATATTTCCAACAAATCAACTAGCGCATCTGATTTTTCACTTGCTGCTCAGTATATTACACCTCTTGACATGTGATATTGTAGGTACACTTTGAAACTTTAACAAATGTTTCCGTACTCATTTTTAAAAATGGAACTGTTGTTTAACGTAATTTTTCCTTAAATACAAATAAGAATATGGTGGCTTCATTCAAAGTGAAGTGCAGGCGCACACACACACACACACACACACACACACACACACACACACGCACACACCTGTAGAGTAAGCTGATCTCTCAGTGATTGTATAATTTGCCTAGCAATATCCTGCTAGTCTCCTGCTCCTCCCAGGCTGTGGTCCATGGCTAGCTCCAGGAAGGATCCTTTTACCACATTACCTTGTAGTGACGATTCCTTTAATGACTTTTCTCCGCCCACCATGGGCCTCACAAGGGCTCCTTTATGGACCAGTCCTGTCTACTGAAGCTGAGGCACAACTCAACACTTCCTCCAAACCAGTGCCTTCTTTGGTTGCCATGGAAGAACAACTACTCATACGTTCAAAGGGAAGGGAAAGACTCCAAGAGAGAGAGAGACAGAGAGAGACACAGTAAGTGAAAGAGAGACAGAGAGAGAAAGAGAGACGATGGGTATCTGCTCTCCTACTAATGAGCCTTTGATGAGAGTTCCTGACGTCCCTGATTTGACGTGATGACAGTGAGTGGTTAAAATGACACGAGAGGGCAGAGTGCCCGTTGAGTACACACACCAACGCATGCACACACACATACACTGAACAGTCAGACTACAACATGGATGAAGCGCCCCAAAAATTCATACTGTTCAAATGTCCACTGACATCATTTTGCATTCTCCGAAAAGGTCTTCCCTACTAACAATAGTCAGTCAATAAATACGCAGTAAAATGGTTAAACACTGCCGTGCCTGCCCGCATGTATTTGTCATTCATTTAAAGGGGAACTGTTACTAACACTAAGTCTCTGAGCAGCTCAACACACTTGGAGAAGAACACTAACCAGCAAACAGACCCCTGGGCTGGCTAGCATTATGTCACTTGAACAAGTGAAGTAACATGGATGTTTGTGGCATCACCACGGATCAAACTCAAGACCTCCTAAAGACAGGGCTTAGGGAGTTATGGCACTCAGGAGCCCTGTAGAAAAACTTACTGATTTGGATTTAATTACAGTTGTGCTGTTATCCAAAGGCTGCAGCAGTGAGATACCCATCCATCCATCCATCCATCCATCCATTTTCTACCCCTTTATCCCGCACTCAGGGTCGGGGGGTGGGGGGTGGG
>JBBPCX010000001.1:37747779-37763043 GCA_037974365.1 Hydrocynus forskahlii
ATCGTATTCAAGACTCAAGATCAGAGAGAGGTTAAAAGTCAAACAAAGTCTATTGCATTGCCAGCAATGGAGCGATCTGTACTCAGAGCACCCAGTTTGGTGATCTGACAGGGATGGCTGCTTACAGACAAGACACATGGATTTTAATTCTCTCTGCATCCCAAAGGTCTCCTAAAGGTCATGCTGCTCCCCCGCATGGTTTCCAATAAGTGGTCCTTTCTTACTTCTGCTTTTGCTATTCCTAATCCTGCAACGTGCACACAGACAATGCAGAGAGACAAAATGTACAGACAGTACCTGTCCCCAGACATCTCATCATCCCCTTGTCATGTCGTATCATATCATAATCATCTAATTATACACAGGATTGGAAAAACCCTAACACTCTGGTTAACTAAAAATCCTACCCCTACAATAATATTTCTCTAAGCATCTTTAGTAACCATTGTACACATGTGTGACACTATCCAAAACCAGAATAATTCAATAAAAATTAAACAAAAATCATGATTAAATATAAAAACAGTAGGATTATTTTAAAGAGAGGTATTAAGAAATGAGTATTCATTCGGAAACACCAACTAGTATTTGAATCCCAAAAATTATTTTCAGGCAAGACAGTCTTGTTACATTTATGTACATTACATGTATTGATTTTTAATGGTTTAATCTATAAGCAAGGCTGCCCACAATGGAGAGGAAGAAGAAAAGAGTTTTCCAGGGCTTAGCTCCTTAAAAAAATTTTTTCATTAAATATTTTGTTTAAAATCCAGCATGTGCTTTTGTGGTTATATTTTATTATTGTGTTTGTGACATTCCTTGGCCTATGTACAGAAGTATGATATAAATATACATAAACATATGTCGCTGATGGGACCAAACCTTGTTTCACCGTTGTTTTTTATATGAAAAATGCACAATGAATGAACCAGTAAAATAGTCCAAATATTTGTGGATTGTTTTAATTGACTTCTATTACAATTCTTGTTAAACTTGTTTTTGACGTACAAGGTTTAGTCCTGGCAATATGTGATCTTGCACATGTCTAAGTAAATTTGAAGAATATGACGCTTATAGATCTTATAGCCCCTTAGACTAACATCATTCATTATGTCTGGCACTACTTATTGGCACGGCACAATGGGCTGATTAATTCTAGCCGTGTCATTGATTCACTTAGCGGCAGATCAGACGAAGCTGCCCTCTCTCGCTCTGTTTACAAGGAAGAGAATCAAAGATGCTGGTGTTTGTGAATCGCTGAAAAGGCCACCAGGGGGGTTATCAGATGTCCCCCCATGACACCAGCCCCCACCCAACAACCTCCCAGACTCCCCGCAGCAGATGCACTTTGCCCAACCTCAGTGTGGAAAAACGAATGCCTTAAAAGAGCAACCCTTCCACGTCCCCTGCCCCTTACCTCGAATACATCTGGCGTGTTTGCTTTTGTGCTGGAACTTTGAGGCTAATGTCTCCAAAAATTGACCAAAATGGACAGAATTCAGACAAAATTAAAGCTGCAAAAGGCAGCTGTCTGTATAAATCACATAAGCAAGCTTGTTTGAGATTAGTTAAGGAGTTAAAGTCATTTAAAGCTGAAGTGTGTGTTTATTCAGGCGTGCAGCTCACATCATGCTAATGCTATAAGCTTCCATTAACATAACAAGGCATTAGCCTTGTACATTATCACAAAACTGAAGAAGCAAATGAGACGTAGACAAGGTTGATTGACCACAGCTGTGAAATCCTGATTTTTGGGCTCAGTCTACAGAATGGGATGATGCATGGCATCACTGTGGTTCCATGCAACTTTAGAGATTCTGATTTGCTACCGATATGTTACTGTATTGTTGAATGATAATGACCTATCATGACCTTCAGTGGTGACAAACACGCACCTGCTAGATTTATTTTAATTAGAACACACACAGCATATAGGGAGGTCAGAAAGTCTGAAGCCATTAAAATGCTGCGTTCTACATTTACGCGTCGTAAATTAAAAGAAAAAAAAAGAAAGGAAAAAAATGAAAGAGCGAAAATCAATGCTCGGTTTTTCTGTCCAGTCGTTCCCTGCACTATTTGGTTTCTTGAGGCATATTTGTTTCCTGTAGGGCCACGCATGAAGGCCATCTAATCGAAATGTCAATTTATTACCTCAAAGAGGCAGCTCCAAAAGTGGTGTGCTTTTTCCAGGAACGGCCCCACCTCGCTGAAACCAGAGTGGCTATCAACAGCAAGAATTAATGCACCCTGATTGATCAATGCTCTCTCTGATCTATTTCAGCGTCAGAAATGTGAAGGAAGAGCTTTGATTTTTAACAAATAAGGAGAGACAGAGAGAGAGAGAGAGAGAGAGAGAGAGAAAGAGAGAGAGATGGAGTGTGTGTTTGTGTGTGCGAGAGAGAAGTATGTGAGAGAAGTATAATGATTTTCAGTAGTTTCACAGTTCATTACAATTTAAAAAGAACAAATTACCATCAGTGTTCAACAAACTTTGGATATCAAATAGACATTCATAGCAGTATAATAGCCAGTGTGTGTGTGTGCGCGCGCGTGTGTGTGCATTTTCGTGGTCAAATTGTTTTTCATTGAAAAATAAGTACACATTCTGCACATATAACACTTTCGCAGCTTTCTAACTGATGTATTTTTCGATTCATTGAATTCAATTACTGTTAATTTTCTGAGTTTTCTGAGGGTTTTTTAGGTTATATATAAAAGGTGTAATTTGATTTTGGCAAATTAAATATGTTACTTTTTGTTGAATATGTTATATTAAACAAACAAATAGAAATGGTGCCCTGTACCATATTTCATTTTATCATGACATTAATATTATACCTCATTTATATTGCTAACTCATTCTGTAAAAATTAGGAAAATATAATTTAACTAGGTGTATACAGTTAATACAACTAATTAACATTATGCAAATGACATCTGAAGCCATGACTTTACCTTCCATTCATCCATACCAATGTTAACATGTTTTCACTTGCCAATAAATAAAAGGCTGTACACACATGGGCCTCTGGCTCTGAACGCTTGCAGACCAATGAATGGTCACTCGTTTATAACAGCGATCAGAGAGAAAGGGCTAAATAATAGGATCAGTAAAGTCACCATGGCCATTACTGCTGTGTGTGATTATTGTGATAATGTAGTGTTATTGATTTGTTTCCAGCCCACAGATGGAGCGAATGGGAAACCAAGTAAGGACGTTTGTAGTGGAGCAGACAGCCGTGGTAGAGTTCAGGCGTCTGTGGCCTACCTCCACTGACATCCATCCATCCGCCTCAACCACCTTGCACTCGCTAGCTCCATCCTGCCATCACTCACCTCACCCCCCACCCAGGGTCACATTTCCTGCTCTGGAAGAGTTCGTCAATTAGGGACTGCAGGGGGGCACACATGGCACAATGGGCCAGCTTGCACCGACAGCATTTACAAATATTTTTAAGTAAATAACGTATCATATTTTTACACAGTGACCCCCAAAGGGCGGTGGAAGAGACTCCAGGGAGAGCTAGGGTCAGAAGATGGGGGCCTTATTGAACTCTCAACATCTGTCTAGAGGCTGAACTAGTCAGGGTTAGAGAACAACATGCAAGTAATTTTTGTTTTGCAATAATTTGCCGTCAAACATCAACTTATATATCAAATGGTAGATGTGTTACTTCAATGCTGTGCGATATCCAGAGGGGAAACCTCTGAGCCTTCTGAATGTCTAAAGACTTTTGGGAACAAAATGATCATAAATAGTCTATAATTTACTTTATATTTATTCAACACAGTTGTGTTTATATTCAAACTCAGCAAGTTATGCAGTACTACTCACTTTTTCAAGCTTTAACAGGGTTAATTGTTTTAATGCTCAAGAGAAAATTGTCCTGCCAGTACCTTTTTCTCTGTGGTGTCTAGGTACAGTGGGGGAAACAATGATAATTTATGAGGTACTTTCATTTTTATGGAGAGAGACAGAATATCAACCCCAAATCAAGGAAAAAACATGTTACATAAAAGCAATACATTGATTTGCATTTCACTGGTTGAAATAAGTATTTAATACCCAAGCAAAACAAGACTTAGTACTGGGTGGAGAAAGCCTTGTTGGCAAGCACAGCAGTGACGTTTCTTGTAGTCAGTCACAGGTTTGCACACATCTCAAGAAGGTTTTTTGGACCACTCCTCTTTACAGAAACTCTCTACATCATTTAGGTTTCTTGGCTGTTGTTTGGCAACTCGAACCTTCAGCTCCTCCACAGATTTTCTACAGGACTGAGGTCTGGAGACTGGCTAGGCCACTCCAGGACCTTGATGTATTTCTTCTTTAGCCAGTCCTTTGCTACCTTGGCAGTATGTTTTGGGTCATTGTCATGCTGGAAGACCCACAACCCATCTTCAGTGTTCTGGCTGAGCAAAGAAGGTTCTTGTCCAAGATTTTACGTTACATGGCCCCATCAATTGGCCCGTCAGTGTGGTGAAGTCATCCTGTATCCTTAGAAGAAAAATATCCCCACCATGCTGGGAAGTTTCCATCTCCATGCTTGACTATGGGATGGTGTTCTGCGGGTCATACTCAGTATTTCTCTTCCTCCTAACACGGCGGGTCGAGTTGATGCTCGAGTTTGGTCTCATCTGACCACAGCACTCTCTCCCAAGCCTTCTCTGAACCATTTAGATGTTCACTGGCAAACTTTAAATTGGCTGTACATGTGCCTTCTTGACCAGGGGACACTGTGGGCACTGTAAGATTTTAATCCATTATGATATAGTGAGTTACCAGTGGTGTTCTTAGTGACTGTGGTCCCAACTGCCTTCAGATCATTAAGAAGCTCCTCCCGTGTAGTTCTGGGCTGATCCCTCACCTTTCTCATGATCATCCTCACCCCATGAGGCAAGACACTGCATGGAGCTCCAGACTGAGGGCAACTGATGGTTGTTTTATATTTCTTCCATTGCCGAATAATTGCACCAACAGTTGTCACCTTCTCACCGAGCTTCTTGCTGATGGTCTTGCAGCACATTCCAGCCTCGTGCAGGTCTACCCTGATGTCCCTGATGTCCTTTGACAGCTCTTTGGTCTTGCCTATGGTGGTGAAGAAGTTAGAATGGACACGTGTTGCCCCTCCAAAATGCATAAAGCTCAGTACATAAGAACCCAAGAATGACATCAGCAATGAATGACATCACTAAAAGTGTTTTTTTTTCCCCCCTGATATCCACAATATATTAAAAAAGCATTTTGAGACATAATGTAAAATGATAATGCTAAGTATTATATCATCATGCATGAATTCCACAAAATGTAAATTATTTCGAACAAAATAATGCAGGTCTTAATGCAGGTCTTTAGCCATGTCACATTATTGACTCACCAATGCATTTAATGTATTGCAGTTGTAATGTAAGGTGATATAATCAGTATTTTCTGTGGTCGAGCCCCTCAGAGCTGTCTTCTTGTGTGCTCCAGTTCTGTTCTCAGAGCAGCTCAGCATTTCGTAGTTTAAGGGTGAAGGTTTATAACTAGGAAGCTGAATCTGATCCTGGATCTGCACTTGGGGGCCAGTTGTTCCTCAGAGCCATCTGTCTGGTGTTTTGGTCTGGGGCCGGCACGGCAGTCTGTGTACTGTGTGTGTGTGTGTGTGTGTGTGTGTGTGTGTGTGTGTGTTGGTAAGAGCAGATTCCTCAGGAACACCCCAGTGCTGACGGTCCCAGAGGGGGCCTGCCTTCTGTTGCCGAGGGCAACGACCCCTCTCATAAGCCCCCTGCCGCCGGTCCCTTGTTAGGGCATAATGGACGACGCATGTCATCAGTAGCAAAGGGACATCCCTTAGGACCCCTGTGGGGCTGCCCTCAGTCTGCCCACTCCCCTTGACTTCTGCTGCTTAAAACACCATAAATAATCCTTTATTTGACGTGCGCTGAAATTGACTGGGGTTTAAACCTCATCATTTAACAACGGAGTGGGGTGGGGTGGGGTGGTGGGGGCCGTCTGCGGCCTGCGCACTCGCATCTGACAAGCGAGGACATAAAAAAATGAAAAACATCCCAAACAGCCTGATTTATATTTTGCGCAATTACCTCGGTTTGATGTGATTTTTTCCGCAAGTAAAGAGTAGAATAATAGCCGGTAAATAATTGTGCTTCCATTTAGTCTTTTATGACAACAGCAGCGGGTCTTCAACTGCTGCGGCTGAAAGTCGGCCTATCGCGATGGATCAGACCGAGGCGGGCATTTCCTTTGGCGAATGTACTTAATGCAATATGATTCACTTCAGACTTTGATATTATGCAAATTATGGACAATAACAGCCCAGATACCAAGAGGGAGTGTGTGTGTGTGTGTGTGTGTGTGTGTGTGTTTGTGTGTGCTTACTGACTAATTGCACCCAATTTGGGCAGCCGCCACCTTGGACTTGGACGCCCAACATATTAACTTCATTAGCGATGTCAATGTAATCACCCTGCTCTAAAATAAACAAACACAGCGGCCCGCGCCAGCGCTCACTGATACTGCCAGCACACTGCAGCCAGCGCCTCTGCTTTTAGGCCCCGCATTTACATGCAATTATCTTCTTATATAATTAAGCGCACTCGCTTAACGAGCACCTTGCAAACGGCTGGCATAGCTTACCCAGAAAAGCTCAACCAGAACAGGGGGGTGGTGGCAGAAAGAGAGAGAGAGAGAGAGAGTAATTATATGTTGGTAGGCCTGTGTAAATGGAGGAGGAGGTTAAAAATAAGCAATGAATAAAAGGGAGGGAAGGAAGAGATAAGGAGGAAAGTCCTGCTGGAGCTGAGCTTAGCTATCACATGGGTTTGATGCTTTATTAAAAGAACTGTTCAACAGAAAATCCGATTTTCACCTTTTTCCTTCCCAGCTCAGACGCAGTCCAGCGGCCAAGACTGCTTTGACGGCCAAAGTGTTGCACTGGAGTTGCTAGGCTAATGCAGCTAACGCATAATGGAAGCGTAAAAGCACCAATTAGCATCAGTTAGAGCACATGCCAAAATCACCATACGCCTGCCTCAAACCACAGCAGTCTGTAAAACTGGAGAAAGCAATGGGAATCATATTGTAGTCAGAATTATAACATAATACTGATAATAATAATAATAATAATAATAATAAAAAGAAGAACCATGAGAAGAATACTTTAATAACTTTATTTATATGGCACCTTTGGTACATTTAAAATGAGAAAGGCAATTTAGAAAACAGCACAAGAGCAGCTTGAATAATATATAAAATATATAAATGTATTTTTCATGTTGATAATTTTTTTTATATACAAATTGTAATTATAGCAAATGATACCGATAGATATAAAATGTATAAATGAAATAAAATTACAAAGAAGTAATTAAGGATATTATTATCCTTAATTTTGTATTCAAAATAATTGTAATTACTCATTTAATTTTATAAAAACAAAAGTTTTTGAAAATGACAGCAGAGGGGACTTCACCTATGTCTTGTGGGAAGGAGCATATACCCTAAAGGAAGGCTCGCCCTTTCTTTTGTGTCTTGCTATTCAGCATTAGGGCTCGCTCAAGTGTATTTGGGATTATTATTTAACAACTCAGTGGTTTTGAAGACATGTCTGTGATAGCTAAGGTGCCAATGCTAATGAATGTACTAATGAATGTTTATTACCTGTTACATTAGCTACATTAGCCTCATGGCTCCAGCACAAAATTAGAGATCAGAACTCAGACATTTGGTGTAAAGGGGGGGTTCTCTAAATATTCCTTTAAAGCAAAAAACCTGAGTATCTATACAATGGCGAAGAGAAGGAGCGGGTGAGGAGAGGACGAGGAACAGTGCCACTGGAGTGTGAGCACTGGCATGACGGCCTGTCCTGAGAGTAATGAAGCCGTCTCTTTTCTTAAAGCAGCACAACCTGTGGCTTGCCTCCAGCCCAAACCTGGCTGGTCACAAAGCACGACAAGGCCTTCTTGTCATGTCACACTAGCATAGCAGGTCGGCCCCCTCCTCCCCTTCCCTTCTCCAATCAAGCTGACCTTTTCTTACCGCTACATAATACCTCAAACCCCTCAAAGGCAGTTGCATTGTGCTGCTAATATGGCTCCTTCAGCAGACCCCAGGTGTAAACTATAAACCCAGCCGGGCCTAGGCTGGGTTCAAAGCCTCGTCTGCTGTTGACTGGCTGCCAGTGGGCCCTATTGCCGTGATTGCCGGAGCTTGTAGTGAAAAGACGATACAAACTATGCACGTCAGTAAGGGATATCTGTCTGCCTTTGTCCGGCAGAGGCCGATGAACACTTTAGCAGGCCTCTGAGGGGATTGCCTCGGGGAGCAGTGGAGCTCCAAGACTCTTCACAACACGAACATGACACCAGGCCTCCACAAAGCAAAACTACCGCGACCTCGGCAGACTAATTGGTGCGGTTCACCTGTGCGTTACACCAAGCCAAGTCAGGCCTAGAAGAGGCAGACATGAGTGAGCCCATATTTCGATGGGGTCGCCATCAAGTAAATGCTGTACGTAAAAATAACGACACTGAGATGATTTTAAGAGGAAGATGCATGATAATAAAGCTGTGTTAGAAACTATGGCTTACAGCTATACTTCTATTCAGTCCTCCTACACCTCCAGAAAATTCATGTTTAGTTAAATGAACAGAATGGTATCCAGGTAGAGTGAGCTAGAGCAAGTTTTAAGGCTAACAACAATAATAAGTCTAGCGATTCAAGGCACTAATGTGTTTTCCAAGTTCTAAACATCTGTGTTTAGTCTAGAATGTCCTATTAGCATTTTTGGCTTTATTGTCATTTATAGTCTGTACTGAAGACCTAGATCGAATACTAGAGGCTTAGAATTATTTTTTAGAAGTTTACTATTTAAAGTAACATCTTAAATCATAGTGGGGACTATTTAGTGTGCTCTTACTATCCCAAAATTAATTTCAATAGGAATTGCATACTCAGTATGGAGAAGGTCAAGTAGAGATTCCCGGTCTTAGGAGTTTGCTTAGCAAGTTCAGAATCCAGACTCCCAACGTTGAGAGGGTGCAGGACGTTCAATCTACTTCTGGAACAGTAGCATTCATGCTGACATCCCAGCTCAGATTGGCTTGACCCTGCGTTTTCACCTTAATCAGCACTGTAATTGATATACAGTAAAGTAACATATTGCATCAAAAAGCCCACATTTGTTTCATTAAAAAAAAAAAAGAATTACACTATTAATAAAAAAATGTATGTATTCATGATGTGGGCCAATCGCAGGAATAATTAGACAAATAATCCAACAATCATAATATGAAACTTACAGTTAAGTGGCCATTCTTTTACTGCCATTGCCCTGCTTTGTGTGAAACTTCCCAACTACCCAGGTCCACACAATTACCTCCTAATGCATCCTTGGTAAAATCCTTGAAAAAAGTACCCTTAATGCGCCCGGTTGTATGCAACAGAATTAGACTGTTACGAGAAGTTCAATACACCACATACAGTATATTGACAAATTGCTCATATATAATAGTGCAGCTGATTTTCCAGTGTTGGCCGTAGTGATCAGGGAACCATTTCAAATATGGCAGATGCCTAAATAATTTTGCCTTTTCATCTGAAACTAAAATGCCACAGGCCATCTTGGACAATTTTATCGCATCAAAACTATTCTGGCAAAACAGGTCTGATACACCAAAAGCCATCAACATATTCGTTTTGGTTCCCACTGAGAAGTGTCTGTGTCTGGATAGTGGATCTTTGTTGAACTACACTGCTCGTTGGCTTGTACAGTGTCACTCACTGTGGAACTGCATTAACACACTAATAAAGTCGTCATGAGCTCTGGGAGTGTGTGGTGTATGAAGAGGTAACAGAACACACTGTAAAATTCAATTAAATGAAGATGTACTTCAGTATTAAGCCTAAGAATGAATGGTAAAATTGAAGCTCAGACCAAAACCTCTGGATTTGTTGGTTTTGCATAGTGAGAGCAAGCAATTTGAAATGGCAAGTCCGGAGGGTTTATTTAAAGCACCGTTTTCGCCGAATAACCACTCTGAAATGCTTTTTGTCACCGTGCACATCTGTGAAATGGGGGAAAGGCCCACTGAGTGTTCTGACTAGGAGTGATCAAAATTAACATCTTCTTTGTGTGTCCTGCAAAGCAGGCCTGCTTTAGCCCTCAGAGAACTTGGTTACAGTGCCCCCTTCTGGTGATGAGAGAAAGAGAGCGAGCGAGAGACAGAGAGAGAGAGAGAGAGAGAGAGAGAGAGAGAGAGAGAGAGAGAGAGCGAGAGAGAGAGAGCATAGGCACTAGAAGAACATCTGAGGCACTCTTATATTCCTGTTACAACTGTGGAATATTATGCCAATGCTCCTTGACTCTTCTCTTTTTTTATGCTGTCTTCCCTTATGCTGTGTTCCTTAATGTGTAAAATATAAAAATGCTCTCAAAGATCTACATCAAATCTCCTATACCATTTACAGTAATAAACAATGGCCTCATAACTCCAGACCAAGAAGATCAGACTTCTCACAAAGGGTTCTTGGAACAAGGCCATCATTTTAGTTCCATTTTAGTTTAGTATCACTTAGTTTTTGCAAATGAAATATACGAGTGCGTGGAGAACCTCACATTATATTAAAAAAAACATCTTTACCAGTGTGGCTTCTTCCAAAAATATAAACACTATGTGAAGGCTCTATCATCAAAAGTTCTTCACACTCACATCTCATTTAAAATGAATTGAAAAGTTATTTAGGAACCAAAAATGGTTCTTCTATGCAAAGAACCCTTTCAGGCACCTGTATATTTGCACTAAACCTACAAGGCTACAACTAAAAGCAATAAAAGCGTATGCTCCACCTGTTAGCTATGTGCAGGCCTCAAACTAGAATGTTGAATAATGTATAATAGATGCTAATAAAATACAGATAAAATTCTGACATAATGTAGTGTTCTTTAGCTCATTTTATAGATAACTGTATATCATACTGTGTCAGAAACCACATAAGCGAGCCTGTTTCAGATGACTTAACAAGACAGGGTGGTTTGAGGCCTGCGTGGTATGACCTAGGCTGTTTTGATGATGTATGGGATGACGGAGCAGTTGTAAACTATGTGATATTTTCACCAAATGATCCCTTTAATCAAGCAATACAGTGGAATAATACTGTTGTACCACCAGCCATCACCATTTACTCCACATTCATATAAACTACAAACAAACTGATGCCAAAGCTGAAAACAAAGGCACCCCCACCCTTTCCTCCATTTCTGTTTTTCTCCATTCCTGTTTCTTCTGGCCCCACCAGGAGGGAGGCACTCAGAGGTCTTTTCATTTGCTTTGTTATCACGGCCCCTGTTATCGTGGCTCATTTTTCACCCAGCTTGCATTAAGTATTGATATTGATTTCTTGTAGATGCTGCTGGAATGGATGGACCGCACTTTTTTTCTTTTTTTGTTATTATTCTGCGGTACTTGTGGGTAATTCATATCGGCTGCAGCTCAGCCTGGTCCTCCAGGCCAGGGGGGTCCCGACTCCTCAACGAACATGCCCATTCAATTTCAATTCTCTAAGCAAAAAAAAAAAAAAAAAGATTCAGAACATATAATCTCAAATGTAACAGCAATTCCTGTCTATTAGACTAATTTATTTTGGTAAAGGTCACAAATACTGAATATACAATTTTATATCAGACATAGTTCTACATTTCTATATGTGGTAAATAGACAATTAAAAACAGTACACTGAGCTTTTGGGGACTTTTGTTAGAATTTTGTAGCTAAAAACTTGAAAAGAATTTAAGTTTGGCCAAAAACAAAATACGTGTTCTATGAAATATTATTAAACATGTCTAGATATATTTTTATTGCAGTATTCTAATTTGAACTGGCACCTTCATTTATGCATTTCTCTACCCTTAAAACACACGCACTTTAAGACATACCCTTAGTTTAACAACCTGCTGTAAAACTTCAGCACTTCAAGGCCCTTCAAAAACACACAGCAGTAAATGTTTCAGGCTGCAGCTCTAAATAACACCTTGCTTTTTGTCTGACCAAAGTGTGTTTATCTCTTTGACATCCTTTTATCTATTTCTCTGTCAGAGAAAAAGATAAAAGCATTTGTTTCATGTATTTTTCTATCCTTTTTATAGTAGGCTCTTGGGTTGCACAACATGGACAAAATACTGGTAACACCATTATATTGCTGCATGTTGCCATTGCTTTGCACTTCATCTGTAGTAGAAAATCTGGATAAAGCCTTGGCCTGCATTATTTTGGCCTATATAATTCACATGGCTGTTCAAAATGCGGCAAACATACTGGGGCATCTTAGGTCATGGAAGGAAAGATGAATGGAGTGATGTACCACGAGATGTTGGAGGACATTTTAATCCAACTTATTAATAAAGTGAATTTGGGGAGAAGATGTATCAACAACAACAACGCCAAACCAACTCAAGACTGCTTTCTAAAAATGCCTTCCTGTTCAGAACCAGGGTGGGGAAACACCGGCCTAGCCAGTCTCCTGACTCAAATCCACTGGAAAATGTACGGAAGATTTTTGAAAGGATTTTGAAGTCCATACCTGCCAGCATATTTGGAGCAAAGTACTAACTGTATGAATTTTGTGATGTAAAACTTTGTATTAATTAAGCAAAACTTTTATTTTTAATATCCTTGTTTATACTTATAGATTTGTAATTCATACTATTTTGTTCGCAAGTACAAAGTCAACAGACGTTATGTGTGTAGAATTGAACTGTTTATATGCATTGTCAAGTTAAGTAAAGTGGCCTCTTACAGTCATGTATGAACACACCACAGCACGGCACACAGTGTGAACGATATGAAATTCTTCGCTACATTTAACCCATTGACCAAGTGAAGCAGTGGGCGCCCGGGGAGCAGTGTGTGAGGACGGTGCTTAAATCAATGGTACCTCAGTGGTGCCACTGGCAGTCCTGGGATTCAAACCCATGGCCTTCTCATCGGAAGGGCAACTCCCTAAAAACCAGACCACCAGCTGCCCCCACCAAAAGTCCCCTCTCTGTAGATGTGCCCAGCATGCCTGCATGCCCGTTGGAGGAGGACAGGGGTCAGAATAGGGACTTTTTCCGCAATTTGTGCTACAGTAGATCTTGTTTTGAATCAGACCACCTTTCACTCCTCACACACATCAGTGACCCTGTCACTGGTTCACTGGTTGTCCCTCCTTGGACCACTTTAGTTAGGCACTAAACACTTTATACAAGAAAATCCCCACAAGACCTGCTGTTTTGGAGAGGCTCTGAACCAGTCGTCTAGCCATCATAATCTGATATTTGTCAAAGTCCCCCAGCTTCAAGAACTCACTGTTTTCTTGCTGCCCAATATATCCCACCTCTTTACAGGGGCCATTGCAACAAGATAATCAATGTTATTTACTTCCCCTGGCAGTGGTTTTATTGTTATGGCTGATTGGTGTATAATGAATCTGAATTAATTTCTATTAAAACGATTTTTCATAAAGCCTCATATTTCAAAAGTGGAGATCAAGGTAAAGCATAAATAGGCCCTGGAAGTAATTACAATATACTATTTAACAGTGAATAACTGAGTAACGTTCTCAAAATAATCAGATACTGAAAGCCTGTTTTAAAAACACTGCTTGCTAGTTTAACTCATTTTACTAAGTTATTCCTGCATATAATCGAAGATACATGACAAGTGATTCCTGCCTTGTGCATGAATTCTTGAAAAACATCTACAAAAATGCACGTCCGATGCTGTGATTGGTCATGGCGCTCCCAGCATTGTGATTGGTTAGAGGGCTCATTTGCATACCACAGCCTTCTGCGATATCAGTATTGTTGAGGCCAGCATTGTGACTAACTATATATTGCGCAGGCATATAGTCCCAAACTTTACATTTACATTGACGCTGTTATGTTAATCCATTGTTAGTAAAAAGGCCACATTTGCTTCTCAGGAAACACTGTTTACCTACAAAGCTCATGCAAATCACAGAGCTTGCATGTCCGGCTCTGAGGATACGGCGCTCTGAACTCTTTTTGACATGAACATGATTTAATTTGTCTCCTGTAAGCAAATGAGTGTCAGCTAATGTCATCTGAATAAGCCATGAGGGGATTCCGGGCCTGAATTACAACACGGATCCCATCTGGTGGGCCTGGAAGCCCATCCCAGTGCAAGCTTCGCACAGCCAGTTGCGTCCGTAGATTCTGTGCAGAAATAGCATGGCCTGAGGCTAGATTTGATATCAGCCATAATCTGTTCAGCTGAGGTTGCCGGGTGGGGACGGGGTCATGGGTTTGAAGGATGAATTAAAGACGGCTGTGGTGGTTTTAGGCCTTTATCTTAATCCTAAACCATCTCGGAGGCTCTAAAAGTGACAAGGCAGCAACATCCACAGTGCTGAATTAACATCTGCAGTGTAAGACTGGACACTCACCCAACACTGTGGACATTAAAAGGAAATTCCACTGAGTTTACATTAATACAGTACATTCAACCAGTTCAGCAAACACAAAATTCAGTCAGCATATTAGGATGATTTATTATTCTGTCAATATACAGCCAATAATTGTCCCCTGTCTATGCTCTCTCTCTGGTTCTCTTTCTCTCTCTCTCTTTAAAAGAGCCCTATCTCAGCCATAATAGGCCAAGCCCATTGAAGTTTGCGGCGAAGGCCATTTTATGATAAGCAGTCATTAGATCTGTTCGCTCTCATTGCCAAAGTGTTGGCTTGATCCCGCCAATCAGCTCTCTCAGCCTGTAGTAGCTTATGTAACCTTGGGCACCATCCAGCTCTCTCCAGCTGCCCGCATTAGCTAGCGCCTCTTCAGCCGCTTTGTCCTCACGCCGGCTCGCTAAGATCTTTTCTTTTTTTTTTTTCCTCCCTCTCCTCCTCTCTTCCCTCATCTGCCACTCCACTCGTCCCCCTCCCTCGGGCTCGGACAGCTGTGTTTGGGGCCACTCGTTGCTCCTCAGCTGCCGGTAATTTTGGATCTAGTAGGAGAAGGTGGGGTGGTGGTGGTGATGGTGGTGGTGGTGGTGGTGGTGATGGGAGGAGGGGGATGATTGAGGTTGCCAAGTGACGTTTATGACGTTTATGTGGAGGAAAATAGAAAGAGAGAGAGATAAAGTGAGCTTTTCTCTTCAGTCTCTGTCTCTCTCTCTCTCCCTCTTTCCCTCGCTCTCTCTCTCTCTCTCTCTCTCTCTCTCTCTCTCTCTCTCTCTCTCTCTCTCTCTCTCGGGTCACACAAAGCTCGCTTT
>JBBPCX010000001.1:37763143-37777193 GCA_037974365.1 Hydrocynus forskahlii
CTCTCTCTCTTTCTCTCGCTCTCTCTCTCTCTCTCTCTCTCTCTCTCTCTCTCTCTCTCTCTCTCTCTCTCTCTCTCGGGTAACACAGGGCTTGATTTAATTTGCGCCAGGCGAACATCAATGCACTTACACGCAATATGGCAGTTTAACCAGCACTAGAATGCAAAAGTACTACTCAACTCACCCTGACAGGTGCGATCAGTCAGAAACAGATATCAGTGTTTTCCACAGGAGGAAACTGCCTATTATGGCTCGTGCCACTACTCACTGAAAAAGCAGCTCACAATGACTCTGTGCCAGTACCGCAGTAGGGCTACTTTATTGTATTGTATAATCAAACAGCAGCCTCATAATAAAGCCAGATTCCATCACGAGGCCTTTATACACAAGAAGGAATGGACCCCTGTTGATATGTCTCAAGGCCGAATGATGGTTTCACGGATGTTCACATATTCGACTTTGACGTGAACTTTTGCACCAGAATATACAGAAAATTAAGAGGTTATTCCCACCTTTTTCTTCCTCCACTTACTGTAATGTCTTTGTCCTTTTTTGAAGAGTGGTGGAAATGTCGGCCACTTTCTACCATCTCATTCCCACACCTTTGCTAAATATTGGCTACGCACTAGAATACTGTCCTCACATCTCTGGCCAGGACTCAACAGCCACAACTTAATTGTCTTGTTCCTATACTTCACTAAGTCATGGTCACACTTTAGGATCCTGTTCCTAAACCTTACTTAGTATCAGTTACTTAGAGAGGTTTACTCTGACTCTGGTTAAGGCTGAGTACTGCTCTCCCAACATTACAAAAGAGTCAATTAGCTGACACACAGCTCTGTTGTAGGATCACAAGACACTTAACCATGTCTTACCGCCGATATGTTCATAGGAGAATGACTGGATGAAGTCATAACAGAGAGGTGGGAACAATACGAAGTCTAGAGACTTAACTCCTAAGTCAAAGCCCACACGGGTAAGTGTTAAGTTGAGTCCCAAGTCAGTACAGGCAAGTCTCAAGTCCAGTCTTAAGTCAGTAGAAGCAAGTCTCATGTCCAGTCTTAAATCAGCATGAGCAAGTCTCAAGCCCAGTCTTAAGTCAAAATGAGCAAGTCTTAATTTTCTGAGAACAATGAAAATTAACTCTGTATCTTTAAATAAAGAAAATGGAGCATAATGAGGGTGAAACTTGCTTTAACTACATGGTTAAAACCCTACGAATCGAACTGGTTAAGACCCTTGCAATAGAGCAGGCTCTGGTTTTGTTTAACTTAGCCAGGTAGATTACTAATGTACAACTGAGTCTTGCGAGGGGGCCTAAAGAGAGTCTCAGAGCCAGCTGAGTATTTCAGCTGACCATAGGAGGGAGAAACGAGATGTTATTAGTTCATATTTCACCTCGTAAATCAAAACATAGAGGACAAAAGACATTACATTTTTATGGGAAAAAAACTGATGTTGTGTCTTTTAAATTTAGATTAGTTTGGATAAATTGGGCTTAATTTGAGCATGAACAAGGTAAAAATCCATTTTGATTTCAGGCTTTACTAATTATTTTCCCAAAACCATATTATTCTCTCAAAATAATATTTGAAACAGTGATTCAGCAGTGACGTGTTGCTTTTTTCCATCACACAAAACCAAGCACACACAGACACAGACACACAGACACAGACACACACTCACACACACAAATACACACCTAATAAACTATCAAACTGCTCTGAAACACAAGCCCTATTGCATTTCCCTAACGCTGCTGCCAATGGAAATAATGCATCAAGGGAGCAAAAGCAATGCAATTTTACCTCCTCTTAAGTCTTTTTGTACCGACTGAAAAACAGGAACGATTTCCAGCGCCTTCGAATTTCTCAGAGAGGCGAGAAAAGCGTATCAAATATGCATGAGGTGCTCAGCAAACAATGCCCAATAGTCTTATTCCTCTTAAATAAAACTACTTCCACGGTCTGGGTGAGAGCTTTAATATTGCCTTAAATATTAAAAGAGGGAGAGAGTGAGAGAGAGAGAGTGAAAGAGAGAGAGAGAGAAAGAGAGGGAAAACTGGGACCTCATCTATTTTTCATTTATTGGGTACAAATGTAAGAAGTCATCAATCTTAAATAAATTACTGACATTTTCATCTCAAATAAAAAAGGGTACACTTTATTCAGAGGGGGGAAAATGGATTGCCTATCGAATGCAGCGGCGCTGGCAAAAGGCGTACGGGGTGTTCGAGAGCACAGGAGAGTTTTATTTCAAAACAACGGCGTGATCTGGAGCATTTAAAAGTGTGGGGAAAATGTTGGAAGCAGGCAGTGTAATAACAGGCCGTTCAGTGATGATTGCATGATGCGAATGTGGCTTTCGGCTATAATGCGAAGCTTTTGTGGAGAGGCCTTTACTCGCCACCAATCTTCAAAATGGATAAATGCATAAGGGAGCCTGAATGATTGAATTTGTAGAGCCAAATCACTGTGCTGAGCCTTAAACCCCCCACACACCCACCAACCCCGATCCGAATAAATAATTAAGAATTAAGCAAAGAATTTCACTCAGCGCACCTTTATTGCGCGAGCTGTTGTTGGCTAAAGCAAAAATCGATCCCTTCGCTTTCTGCGAGGTGGAATAAATGTGGGAGGAATTACCGCAGAAATATTTACAAATGACAACCGAGAATGGAAATCGGTGCAGGGCGCCTTCATTACTCATTTAATACAGCCATAATTATATTGTGTTT
Organism: Hydrocynus forskahlii; assembly: GCA_037974365.1. NCBI lineage: Eukaryota > Metazoa > Chordata > Actinopteri > Characiformes > Alestidae > Hydrocynus > Hydrocynus forskahlii. The sequence goes on from JBBPCX010000001.1 coordinate 37,765,881, forward strand.
GAATCGTATATTTCTGAAAGGTGAGATCGGTCACTGTATGCCTCGGGGCTCGAGGCCGTGTAATTACAGCGTGGTATACAAATGGGCTCTGTAATGGGGGCACAGTAGCAGCAGCAGTAGCGCCAGCAGCCCACGGCCCTGAATGACCCCACCAGAGGATTACTGTACAGTAGGGGGGTACCCCGCTTCCAAAAAAAAAAATCCTAGTCTTGATAGGAGCAGACAGCTAGCCCTTCTCTTAGCATATCACTGACAACTAGCCCTTCTTTTACCACATCACTGATAACTAGCAAAGCACTGACAACTAAGCCTCTTATAGCATATCACTGACAACTAAGCCACTTTTGGTATATCACTGGCAACTAAGCTTCTTTTTGTATATCACTGACAACTAAGTCTCTCTTAGCATACCGCTGGCAACTAGCTTACTCTTTGTAAATTACTGAGAACTAGTCATTCTGTTAGCATGCCATGTGACAACTTGCTCTTTTCTTTGGCATTTCACTGATATCTAGCCCTCTCTTAGCATATCAATAACTACCCAAATCTTAGCACATCTCTGGCAACCAATCCACCCTTATCACTGATAACTAGCCCTTCTTTTAGCATATCGCTGATGAGTACCCCTCTCTTAGCACATTACTGATAATTAACCCTCTCTTAGCTTATCACTGATAGCAAGCTCTGCTAACAGATCACTGACAACTAGCCCTCTCTTACCATATCGCTGAATTCTAGCCCTGTCATAACATGTGTGCAAGGAGCACATTGTATAAGTTATAAACATGACCTTGTGCCTGTAAAACAGTTCCTAAAAATGAAGGAATAACATTAGCTGTTTTGCTAACTAGATTTTACACAGAAGTTGGGGGCAAGATTTAGAGGGACATTCTCTTGTTAGGTCCAGCAATCCAGCACCAAAAGTTGTTTTCCCCACATGTACTTTCCTGTTCCTAGATCATGGGCAGGCCCCGTGACCTCCCTTGACCCTGAGTAAACTTCTTCAGACAGCTAGCCCCCAAGAGCAAGAAAGTTAGCCCTCCTGGCATTAGAGAGCTAGCTTGATAGAGTGTTGGTAGTAGATCAAGCTACTGGACATGATTCTGATTTACTATAAGACGACTCAGTGACCTGGATGAAAAGGAAGTATCGTGCACTAAGGCAACAGCGAGCCTTCTTATCATGAACGACTAGACTCAGTGTTCCCAGTGTGAGACAGGTTGCCCCCTCTGTGCTTCAGCTGCTGATCCATCATCGGCCAGGTACACACATTGTGCAAATGAGTGTGGCACTTGGCATGGGGATTTATAACAAAGACCATGCCATGCGATGCTAATTCACCTTGACGATGCTGACAAAACACTACCATTCACATACACATACATTATTCACAGGGTAGACACATACACATACACACACACACAACACATTTGGCAGTGGCCTCCACACCAAGTCTGTCCCTCCCATCAGCAGGCACAATGGATGCATATTTGTTTATCATTCTCTGCCGCGGCCAACTCACATGTGCCTCATTTGCCTAGGTAGATTAAGATGCAGTCTGGTAATGAGTAGTGGGGTGGAAGGGGAACATGGGTGTCGTAGTTGATGGATAACTCTGCTCTGTTAGGGCCTGGCCTTCTGTAAATATTTGATTAGTTGGCCTTGGATTACTGTTAGATTATGGGGTTAGCTCATGTGGGCAAAGCTTTTCCCTGGCACTGGCCAGCGTATTTCCCCAATGGGCACTGAGTGATCGTGTGCCCCACTGGTTCATATCGCAGATGTTGTTACAAAAACGAGCCAATTACACAAAGTTCGCTGCGCTAGTTTGGTCAAGCAAGGTTAGGAATTGGCCATGTGCTTGTGCAGACTAAGATCTCCTGGTGGGGTTGGTATAGTTTTTGCCCAAAGTACAGTCTTCAGACTCTAAAGTATCTCCATTAATCTCTTGGCTGCTCCAATCTGGGTTGGAAAAAGACAGGTAATTATATGGGTTAAGAGACTCTTTTCCAATTGAAGTGCCACTAGCTTCTTATCTCATTCCAACTCTGTCTCTTCCTCTTCTGCTATTCCATCTACACTATGTCTTCTTCGTGCCATTTCTCTTTCTCTTTCCTACGTCTTCTTTCTTTTTTCCCACCCCGAGTGTCTGTGAGTGTGATAGATAAAGACAGATAAAAAAAGGATTTGCTAGGATGTGTTCATCAGGTTGGTTGCACTTCTTCAGAAGGAATGAAAGGGACATTTGTGTGTTGCAGTTTATTTCTATGGGTTTCCAAACATGTCACAATTGAAATATAATTGGAGTACGCACATATGTGTGGTGGTCTGTAGGAACCCATCAGGCCTGTATTTTGCAGGAAAAACATGAAAAAAAAAAAAGTGCTTTAACAGCATTTTGTGCAATGCTTGTAACAGTAATCATTATTTGTTGAAAGGTTCTTTTAAACCAGTGACTAGTGTGTGCGTGTGTATGTGTATCTGTGCATGCCACTCCAGCATCTCATAGGTACAAACACTCTAAAACACTAATGACCGCTGATTTAATCTTCTACTGACAGACAGCTATTCAACAGGTCCAAAAACCGAAACTGAAAGTGTGAATCAAGAGATGTTGTCCCTGTTCCACCAGTGACAAACTATTATAGCCTATCCCAGCACTCATAGGGCGAATAATAATAATAATAATAATAATAATAAATATTATTGTTACTTTTATTGTTGTTATTGCTGCTGTTGTTTATTATATTACTATTTTTTATTATTTTTTTTTTTGTGTCATGTGTGAGTAGTATGAAATTTTTGTGGGACATTGTCTAAAGGTTTCAGAAACATTTATAAATGTAGTTTCTGATTGAGATACAAAAATGAATTTACATTAAATGTGAGGGAATTTTTTTTTAAATACTATAAAAAGCCCAAAAAGTTTCTGCAGGTCACCCTTGCATTCCTGTTATTTACACTGCACTGTAAAAAACAGGAGCGAAAAGCTAGACCTCCCCCTCCCCCGCATCCATGTCTCTTTGCCCTGTCTGTTTGGCTTCCAGCTGTGACCTTTCTCCGAGTGAGATGTATTGGTGAGGCAGAGTGTGTTAGAGCAGGGCATTAACCACAGCACGCTGACAACCGCAGGATTTCTTGCTAATGGCTACAAGCGCACTGAAACTTCACTCATGAATTAGGCCTCAATTACAGAGAGGACCTGAATGATGTATTGGGTGGCCAGTACTAATGTATGGGTTATAGTGGCTTTCAGCAGTTTCATTAAAACAGTACATTCTGAAACATAATGTACATCTAAGGGATGCTCCTGCCAAAATAAAAAATTAAACCATTGCTACATTGGCCTACTCAACTCCTACAGTGCTCCCACAATAATTCGGAGGGTCTGAGTAACCAATTCAAAGACTAGGAAATCCCGTTTCTGATGATGCATCTTCAAGTTGGGAAAAACAACAATCAGTTTAGGGTGGATATTTTCCCTTTGCTAGGTGACTAATACTAATACTGATGGGAACCCAAATATCACGTCCATTTTTATTAGTTACTATATCAGTGAAACAACATTGTATATGTAAAAACTACACAAAATCATGAATGAAGGTGACAGATGCAACGACAAACAAATGCTAGTTTAGGCTGGAATGTCTGAATTATAACGAACTAATTAAACTAAAATTAGAACTAAACTTTAATTAGAACTAATTGAACTAAAACCAATTATGGGAGGCTCCACCCCCCTGTGCTATAATACTGATATCACTTCTTTCTGTTGTTAATTTGCATTTGGGTTTATTTACAATAGCGAACTGACAATCATTTTAAACAATTTACAGTTAATTTCAAAGAGTAAAGCATTTAACTAAAACTACTGGAGTCGGTTTGGTTTATGCCCGTATAAAATTAGCTTAAAATCAGTGTCAGGTCCTAAAAAGCAATCTTCAGTCAGCATTTTACAGCCCTTCTCTATCGATTTCACTTCGTTCTCTTCACTCTCTTGCACTCCTTCACTTGGCATGGCCTCCTTTACTCTTTTCCCACCGGGCTTGGACCTTCTTAGCCGTTTGCTCTCGTCTTCGTTCACCTCTTTAACTCAGTCGCTGGATCGTTCCTTTCTTAATTCTTTTGTCGTCCCTCTCCTTCCCTGCAGCGGCATTCTTCTGAGACAGAGCGAGAAAGAGAGAGAGAAAGAGGTTAGCAGCTCATTACGCTGCTCTCTGATTGGGGAGAATGAGTGAGCTGGGCGATAATAAAGCTTGAATTTTTCAATATGGTTAAAAATGGGGGCCATGACAGCCCGGCTCCAGAGCATGGGCAGACACAGACAGCCGCGCGGAGGGGCCACCGAATTAGCAATACCATACATCATAAAATCTAATTAAACCGGTCTCCATGGCCAAATGAGCTCTCTCTCGCCCTCTCTTTCTCTCTCTCTCTCACTCTCTCTCACCGCCGCAACTCTATTAAGCGAGCCGGCGAGAGGGCGACTAAATTATTCACAGTGAAGGATTTTGCATTTATACAAAAATTGTGCACTTAATTGTCCATGCTATATTACAGATTTGGCCTTATGTTAACAATGAGCCTTAAGCACAGTTAGCGGGGCGTAGCGAGGGCCGCCACCGTTTGAGGAAGAACAAGGAAAACGAACACGGTCATTACAGACGTCTTCTGTCTGGGCAGGGTGGACAGTGGGAGAGGGCACGAAGGAGCCAGAGAAATTGCACTAGCTCTCGTAGGGCTCACTATCGGGAGTCAGCCTGTGAAAATTTGTACACATACAGGTGCAACATGCAAATTTCCCTCCCATGGGACTAATAGGAGGTTCTCTTATCTTATCCACTACAGTGTCAAAGATATTCCCATTCTCAGCACCATGCACAAATGTTTATAGCATGTTTCTACAAATTAAACAAGCACTGAAACACCTGGCACCAGAAAACTGGAATTATGCTTGGTCCAGTGGTCATCAGTTCATTATCAAAGGTTCCAGTATTTAGATTTTTGCTACTAGTTGTAGACCTAATGATCTCCTCTATCTTTGGTAACACTACCAGCAGAAGCTAACATCTGTTTAGCTAATTCTTTAATCATCTAGGTCAGGGGTGTCAAACTCCAGTCCTGGAGGGCCGTGGTCCAGCAGGTTTTGGTGATTTCCATGCTCCAAGGTTTAGTGAATGTGTTTGAGGAGGAGAACCATCAAACTGTGCTGGACACTGGCCCTCCAGGACCGGAGTTTGACACCCCTGATCTAGGTAAAGATAAAGTCACACTACCTGACCAGTAAGTGCACCAGATTGTAAACTATATAGTGTGTTGAGATTGCTAATGTAAGCTAACACTAAAGCATTTAGCAAGGTTAGAAAAATCAAGTGTTTTGCACACATTTTTTTGTACAGGAGCATGAGAAACAGAAGTATGCACCAGCACATACAGACAAAGGGTTTAAGGGATTTATTCAAGCTGAGCATAATATTAAATATGCACTGCCAATGGGACCAGGTATTTGATGGGACCAGGGGTAGAGTGTGAGCAGTTTGAGCATGATAGGCCACTTATAGATAGACCAGATTCTCATCTTGAATTAAGTGTTCTAATGAAAAACAGCTTAATAGCTTTTAGTGGCCAGTTCTCAAGGTTTCACTCATAGTTTGTATCTGAAGCACTAGTTAGATCTTTCAGGTCAAAAAAATAGAACCTGATTCATTCAATCGACAATATATACAGCTTTGGAAAAAAATAAGAAACCACTGGAATTTATTTTTAAATCAGCATCTCTATGAGTATGACAGCCATTCCAGGCCAGTGTCTGTTAAATTCCTACACAAGCACCTCATTCTGCTTCATGCGGTACTGATTAGTGATCACCTGAATCAAATCTTATTTGATGAGGAAAAGTATAAAAACACTGCTGTAATCAACTCTCTCCTCTCACAATGAGACCAGTTGGATGGCAAAACACAACTAGAAGTTCATCAAATGTGATTATTGCCATTTTGTTTAAGAGTGAAATGGAGATTTGTTTTCTTTGAATAATTCAAGTTCTGTAAACGCTGCATCATTTCTCTTACTTTGATGAATTTTCATTGCCTTTAAAATTCTGCTCTACAGAACAATATTGTTATTTGGAAATGAGGAGAAATATTGTCAACAGTTCTTAAAAACCAACAGCAAAGCTGTTCAGTTCAAAACTTGCACCTATAAGAGATAAAACCTGAGAAACTGAACATTTTTGCGGTGGTCTCTTATTTGTTTTCCAGAGCTCTCTCTCTCTCGCTCACATATTTAAAATGTCTGCACATTTTCAGCCATTGAAGACTCAACAGTCAACAGTATCAGTTGCAGAAAATGACACTGTCAATCACGATTCTCTGCTGGAATTTTCACTAATTTGCTAATAATTTGATTTTTAGAGTGGCACATTTTTAAAGGCGAATAAGAGTCCTTGTGGCAGCCGTTCTGTATATTGTTGCTTGTTATTTTGGGGCCCCTCTGCCATCAAGAAATAAGGAAAAGAAGAGGAAAGAAAACCGAATCATCAATCACAACAGTCTCTCATGTTTCTTCGCGCTAACATTTTTCAATCAATGAGCTATTTCGCCATCATCCAGTGGGTGAACTTAAGGCCATTTCAGCTATTGCTCTCTCTCCCCCCCGCTCTCTTTGTCTCTCTCTCTCTCTCTCTCTCTCTTCCTTTTCTTTCTCATCTCCCTGGCTTTCGAAAAGAACACAACTTTATTATAGTCGCTGTCAATACAGTAATAATAAAAGAACGGGCGCGGGGCCGGGGCTGCCATATTACACTTTTAACGAGAGCGCCGCAGATGCACGTCCAGTGAATATTGAGTTTTAAAACTCCTCGGCGGGGTGATTTGTGGTCCTGTCAGGCCCAGTATTTGTCAGTGCCGTGTTGACACTCGCGCCGCTAAAGTTTGGAGTCGAGGAGGCTGAATTCGCTGATCAGCCATTATGGCGCTGACACGGCCATGATGGATCTGTGTTTATCATGGAGCGCGCTCCGCTGCAGGACATTATTATAAAACACGGGGTAATTCTGTCAGGCTTCAATCATGCCACCCGTCGTTTGTCATGCTCTTGTGTTGAAGGCCACGTCGCCGCCGTGATGGATGGCCGGCCGCCCCGCCGCTCCTGCCATAGTCTCGGGGCCTCGCATCCCTCTGTTGGCTCTTGGTAAATCCACCCCGTCTCCCTGTAATCATCCCCTCACCTCTCTAATCTCTTTTTAACGGCGTCCTTTAATGCCATAGATCATGATTAGCAGTGTAACACATCACTCCGAAGTAAACCGGAGACTTTTGACAGGAGATTGTCCAGCTACAATATATGGACAAAATGATTGGGACGCACCTTTAAATTATTGAATTCCGGTGGCCTCTTACTTCCAGTGAAGGTCAGTCTTAATGTTTCAGCATACCAAGACATTTTGGACAACATCATGCTTACAACTTTGTGTACACAGTTTGTGGAAGAACCTTTTCTATTCCAGCATGACTGTGCCCTAGTGCACCAAGCAAGCTCCATAAAGACATGGCTGGATGAGTTCAGTGTGGAAGAACTTGACTGGCTGCACAGAGCCCTGACCTCAACCCCATCCAGCACCGTTGAGATGATCTGGACTGCTCTAAAGAATGAATGGGCACAAATTTTCATAGAGACTCCAAAATCTTGTGGAAAGAAGAGTGGAAGCAGTTACATTCCCTATTAAAATCTATGTATTTGAATGTCCCTGTTGGAGCAATGGTCATACTTTTGTCCATATAGTGTTTCTCAGGTTTATCTCTCTGTTTCTCCCACACTACACACTAACATATGCTTTAGTTTTTCAGCGATACCAGAGATAATGGTGATCCCAGCCGCAACAGCTAAGCTGCGTGGTTACATAGCTAGAACAGAGGGGTGGTGTCCATATCTGAATTTAAGATAAGATAAGATAAGATAAGATAAACCTTTATTAGTCCCACAAGAAAGTGGAAAGTACAAAGGTAGAGCAGCAAAAATTGAAAAACAATAGAATAGAATAAAAAACTACACCAACAGTACAGTATAAAACATACACTATACAATCTAAAAATATTAAATATGGATGTGTGTATTGGAAAATAAATATGTATACATATATATGTATATATAAACTTAGATTAGTATATGTATGTATGAACAAAACGAGTATATGTACAGAGTGGATATATAAATATATGTAAGAACACTGTGGATATAAACAGTAATAATGCACCAGAAAAACTGCATGTTATAAAGTGCACATTTCACCCAGTGATAATATTCCAATCCCACACCCCACATGTTGCATCAGAAAATTAACCCCTTAAAGCCTTAGGACTAGGAGGTGAACACAGGCCTCAGTTCTTCATGCTCCTAAATGTAGCTTACCACACCCATTCTTTCTTTTTTCACCTGCTTGCGACCACTGGAAGCATCGCCACTCCAAGGCAATTTGGGCAATTAGCTACGCTGCTTGCTAGTTAGCTTGACTGGTACTAGACACATTTTTGGCCTGTGTTGCTCCTGCACACACAAATTAAGTTTAAAGTTTCTTGGGTGAGGGAAGATTTTCACATTTCTCTCTTGTATTTGCATCCACTTTGGTTCAATTTAATACCATGCTATACTAATTATATTATTATTATTATCATTATTATTATATATTATTAGTGGCATTATCCCTGAGACTGTCGTGATGATTTGTGTTATGTTTTGTGTTCAATAGTATGTCTGGATATATTTGTCAAATAATTCATATAAAATAAATAAAATAAATAAAATCATTTAATAGATCAAAAATTTGACCACTGGCCTCAGAAATAGCTTGTCAACCAAGATGTGTTTGGTCTAAAAGTGAAAGCATACACACTTCGCTTTGTGGCAAACTGCATAGAATCACATATTTGCCTTAAACCTGTACTGAGTTGTTCAGAATTACTTGTGTGGTTTCTGGCACTGTATGGCAAAAGTGCACTGCATAGCTAAGAACAGTAATAGATACCACCGTGAATCCTGACAAGCCCCATCTTGAAGGTGACTTGACAAGCTTGATTTTGCTGTAGGAGTGTCTCTCCACAAGGCCTGCATTAAGATCTCAATGTTCCCACTTGAAAAAAGAGCCTCATCAGATATTTGGTGATGACCCACTCGCCCTGCCAAGATTTGAGCACCAGGTAATCGGACAGGTGTCAGAACCTTTCTTTTCCTTCTACATACACGTTCCCTTTTACTAAAGATCAGGGTTCCCCTAAAACCAGAAAATGCTACAAAAGAGAACTGATTTAAAGCTTGATTTAATCACGTAATCTTATTGGTGTGTCTCGACCTGTTTGGTAGCCTAAACATTCCTGTAGATAACTCTCACTTATGGGTGCAAAAGTGCTATCTAACAGTGTTCACGTTAACTCTGAAGTGGGAAGTCAGAGCTTGGAAATAGGTCAGTTTTACCTCCATGTGTGACTGATCTCCAGAATTAGAGAAGTAGCACTATGGACTGCATGAGGAGCCATGTAGAAGTGAAGTCACTAAACTCGGAAATGAGAAGAAGTCCAGCTTTTAAAATAGGAATTCCTAGTTTGGAGGTGGACGTTTTAAGATTTGTGGAAATAATGGAAATGTCCTTCAGCCTTAAACCTGTGACGCCTAGATAAACCTTTTCGTGATAGAACATTCTATTCACTTGTTATATTTTAATGCTGTTGAAGCATTAAATAAAACTGTAACAGAGGAGCTTTATCCTAAATCATGAGCTGTATCTTTCATATGAGATTTGTGTGTGTTGTCTTCATATGATGTGAAAGAATTCCAACTCCTTGTCCAGAACTGTCTAAAGCATGAAAGTATGAATCACTGCCACATTACTAAATTGAAGGGAGTTCAGGGATACTGTGCTGAATGCTTTTATAGAAGAAAAAAACTGAAGTTGAATATTTTGTCATTCAAGTGACCTACTGAACAACGTGGGAAGACGTGGGTTTGAATCCCAGAACTGCTAGTGGCACCTCTGAGGTATCCTTGAGCAAGATAGCGTCCCCACACACTGCTCCCCGGGCGCTGTGTTCCTGGCTGCCCGCTGCTTCACTTGGTGAATGGGTTAAATACAGAGAAAGAATTTCGTGCTGTTCACACTGTGTGTCCACATATGACAAAAATGGTCACTTCACTTCAGGGCCTGGTCCGGGCACTCCTGACCCATTGGCACACCTGCACTGCAGATAGTTATGCCAATGGTAGGAGCATAATGGATTTCAGTATTGCCCTTGTCTTTTGAGCTTTGTTCATGGTGTACAAATACAAGGAGAGACGCATGAACCAGCAAATCTTCAATTACACACCACATTCCTTTCATTGCCCTTTAACTTCTATTTGCTCCATTGGTCTTCTATTTTCCAGCTCTAGAAGCTCTAGAAGATTAAGATTAGTGATGGGTACAGAAATGCAGATATGCTGATGATATAAAAAGGAACTGATTTAATGCTCCCCTGTGGACAGCATGTGTCTTGTGTTAAGCTCATATTCTCTTCCAACAGCGAATGCTTAGTCTGTCAAAATATAGCAGAAATGCAGACTAAATCCACACAGAATGTCTCTCTAACTCTCCCTCGCTCTCTCACCTATTAGCATTTGCATACATTATAGCTTGCCCGGTTCATTTTATGTACTGTTTTAAGCGCTATGATTTCCATAATGCATGCTGCCAGTGTTAAAGTCTGTCCCATGTCCGTGTCTCCAGGCTCGAAATCATCTCAAACTGACCTTCATGATGGCTCAGTCCACAGGCACCATAGTGGTTAGCACTATAATGGGCTTTTACCTACGATTAGCCGCTAGCCACAGTTCTGCATTTAGGTCTGTAGCGGTTTAAAAGTGCAGTTATTAATATTCATATGCAACTTGTGTGACTCCTGGTTTGACTAAAAAGCACCATTACATTCCCAGCTTAGTTCTGTCTCCATCTGTAGGGCTGACCCGCTCCCTGACGTGGTTTAAGCTTGGAGTATGGTCATTATGCCAGATCAAGAAAAGGTCTGGAAGAGGTGAGATTGGGACAGTATCTCTCTGCTCCAACTCCGTGTTAAACTATGCAGGTCATCTTAGTTGCTGTAAAGTGGTAGCAATTAGGATCAGTGTAACTTCTCTGATGTGTAAAAGGTTTAGGTAATTGATTACCATTGATTACCATATAGGGATGATGACACATGATATAGGCACGCATTCTCTCTCTCTCTCTCTCTCTCTCTCTCTCTCTCTCTCTCTCTCTCTCTCTCTTGCTCCCTCTCTCTCTCTCTCTCT
>JBBPCX010000001.1:37779592-37790632 GCA_037974365.1 Hydrocynus forskahlii
TCTCTCTCTCTCTCTCTCTCTCTCTCTCGCTCTCTCTCACACACACACACACACACACACACACACACACACACACATATGTACGTATTTTCTACATACAATTTTTTCTAGATCATCATTTCACCACAATTCCCTTCCGATCAGCCCTGGTTCTCAAATATTTATCCCTCTGTGATCATACTTTGTAGTATCCATGTTTAATAATGTCAGTGCACATGCTGTCCAGCTGAACTGCCTGTCAGAAAGATCATAAAGTCGGCGAGAGAATTGTATTTTACTATTTTACTGCATGAACGATTACAATGAACAGACTACCTACTACATGCATCATTTAAGCGCAATGCATTGTAAGTAGACTACACCTACACTATTACTGCTAACGCCATAATTTTGTCTTTATTAGGAAAAGGGCCATGTCTTACAGTTTTGTCTTACATTTTTTTCTCCTGTGGTCCACTTATGATATTTATATGGTTGTATGTAGCAGAAGAAAAGGCTACTGGTTGACAAAATCACATTTTATCCTATTTTGTTCAGAACTATGTCACACTAGGGAGAACATGTGGGGGAACATATGTTTTGGTTTCTATAAAAGCACTGACAGAACCGCAATACACTGCAAAAATAAAACTAGAAAGAATAGAAAAAAAATAGAAAGGAGTGGAAATATATTGCAAATAAATGTAAATACTTATTCAAAAAAAGCCAATGTGATAAGCTAAATGCTTAGATTTCTTGGTAGTAAGCAAAAATATGTGCACCGCAACCCCAAATATCCCAATAACATGATAACTGTCAATAGTGGGAGGGAGAATGCTAACAAATTCTTCCAAGACATGTGAAGCACCACTGTAACGCTCGGATCTACTGTCTTTGGATGTGTCAACGCCTTTGGAAGAGATCGATCATTCTGTTACATCAGCTAACAGGCACCAACACTAGATAACATTACACTGAGTGATGGGGAGAGGGAGGGCCATCCTGTCCAACCAGAGAGAGCCCACACTTGGACTTTCCGCCACTCAAGAGGCCTTTTTTAAAAATCCGTTGTATACCTTATTACTGTCACACCACTCAACCTGACTCAGTACTTTAACAAAAATGCATGGAATGTTGTCTGCCACAGAAGAGATGCAGGACGTTGGCATGCCGGTCAGGTACCGAGCTCATTTTAAACTGAGCTTTGAACTACAACAAGCAATAGACAGCCCTATCGACAGAGTCTTTGGAGGAAATTCTCAGATTTAAATAATCGTCTCACCGGGGAATTTTTTCCCCCCACTTTTGAGAAGTCCTTCCAGTGCGGCGTTTATGGGCTCGGCAGAAGTACCCAATTTCATGTCAAATAAGCTCTCGAGCAGGAAGTGGTGCTAATGTTATGTCTTCCTCTGAGAGGGAAGATGTATTCCACCCGTCGCCTGCCTCGGCGGGATGAGATTTGTGTGACACTTCGCCATCAGGACATCAGCTTCACGGTCAGGAGATAAAATGTCACTTAGGATAATGTGCTTGCCCTTAAGGTATGCGCTAGGTGAATTATACGCCCTGATTTATAATCTGGAAATTAAAGACTCACTCATTTTCTAATTTAATTCCATCTCCAATGGAAAAATGTTCACTCTGAGCTAAATTGGCGAATAATGTTGCTAATTCAAATGCAGATGAAATTTCAATTCGGCCTGCCGTTTGGGGGGGTTGATTGACGAGTCCCCGGTGGATCGTTCCCTGCCTGCGCCAATTCCCAGCCAGTTGTCGTAATAACGGAGGCGAAGGCAGAGAACAGGCCGAACGAAAGGGAAGAAACGGATATCTCCCTCATCGCTGACTCTCCCGTTCAAACCCATCACGCACTCGTTTAATAGCACTTCTGCCCTTCGTTCCTGCCGTACAGTAAGGACAGCCTGGCACTGTATTTACTGTGTCTTACACGACAGAGACTCATATTAGCATGCGTAATTACTACAGTGCCTCCAGTATGCAGAGAGAGAGAGAGAGAGAGAGAGAGAGAGAGAGAGAGAGAGAGATAAATCAGCCTCGGGAGGGGGAGTTGATTTAATGAAGGGTAAATGTCAAGGTAATTACATGGCAGCACAGGTTAAAAGCAACGTTAAATTCTCCAGCAGTGAAGTGACATTCTCCTGACAGAGGAAAAGAGAGAGCGAGAGAACGAGAGGGAGGGAGAGAGAAAGAGAGAGGAGAAGAGAGCTGCAGACTTAATACTCAATGTGTAAACGTTTCAAGCAATAGATTTCCACCCATCCAATTTGGAGCAATCTGCATGTATTTCCACTGATGAGCTGCTTAGAGGTCATTAAAGGATCCACATCACAGAAAATAACTGTTTTCCTCACGTTTCCAAAATAAGAGCTTGCTGTAGTGAGCGTTGCTCGTTTCAAAGCATGCCATGCACTTCTAGTCTGTACAGGCCATACATGGAAACTGGTCTGCAAATCCCACCAATCCCATTTGGAATAATATTCTGTATTTGAGCTGATCAGCTGCTTAAATGGCAGTAAAGAGCCCATATGGTGGTAAAATGTGCTGTGTTTCCTGTTTTATCCTGTTGTTCTGAACTCTGGTTTGTTGTAGTGAAAAACAGATTGTTTTTTGAATGAGGCACAGCCAGTCAGGACAAAGGTCATGTATATGGAAAGATTTTTCATTGAAAGAGATGAAGAAAGTTTGGAAAATGACATGCTGTTTTTTATATATAAAAGCATAAAAACAGACAGGGAATACAAGGGAAATGGCAGATATGGGCCCTTTAAGGTTCTATCAAGGAATAAGAGTTGGACCTCCTTGCATCAGATTACATAAAGCAAATAGATCCAGTGTAAGGAATGGAAAAAAGGTTGTTTTTGCTTCAAAGCAGGACAAAAATCAAGGTGTGCATTAAAATATGCCATTACAAAGATCAACAACATGCCCATACGTGTGACACGGTTATTTGTCTGCAATTCAATTTTTTTATTTGCACAGCCATTGGTGCCACAATTTCAGGATTTCCCGACAAAACAAGAAAACTGACCTTATTCCCTTTCTCATCATTTTTAATGTCTAAAAAGTGCTCTGTGTCTAAAATTGTTTTCTGTCCACCACTGCTTTGCACTCCCTCACTCAGATTGCAATAGAATTTATAGGAACAAAACTGTTTGTCAGTGACATTTTACCTTGTAGTTTTTCAAGTAAATATTATATTGGTATTATTATTATTATTATTATTATTATTATTATTATTATCCATAAATCAGTTATATTATTATTATTAGCAGTAGTAGTAGCAGTTGTCCCAAAACTATCAATAATATCAATCAATAATAATTACAACAATTATAAAAATACAAAATTACAAAATAAGTACTTTTTCCATGTAGACATTGAAGTGAAACACATCTTTCTTATTCTTCTACAATATTTCTTTAATCAAATGATTGTAATCCTCAAAAAGCTGGACACAGCTGAACTGGAAAAAAGAAAGCTAAAGCATGAAATTAATCAAATCTAATGGCTGTAAATCAGCTGAACCTGTACATTACAATCAGCACAAGCATTGCTGTAGTAAATAGACTGAAATCGTAAAACGCGAGAGTTTGATCAACAGGACAGATACATTTAATGTGAAAACAATGGACATATTTAAACTCATATAAAGTTTGTTGCTGTTTCCAGTGCCGACTCTGCAACCCCACAACCTGAAACTGCATGATGGGTCCAGTGCCCAGGCGCTTTGTGCTCCTTCCTTTCACTAACAATCCTTTTGGACAGCTTAAATTCAATAAACTCTATTCTTTCATTCCCCGCCACCTCTTGTCCACTCCAGAGCTCACACCTGACCTGCTCTCATTACTGCTTGCCATTAATGAGAGGCGTGCGTTGGTCACACCCCCAACACCACCCATCCACCCCTGATCCTTTCCTCTTTCTCGGCGCTCCTTCTTCTGACCCTCATATCACACAACAAACCAATTTTCAAGCATCCAATTCTGCGACATCGTCAAATCATTACATTTGGCACTCTGTGTGTACAAGTAAGTGTAGCTCCTGTGTGTGGGGGGGGGGTGTTGAAGGGGGGGACGACAGGAGGGTCATACCCCTTTACCCAGCCTCCCCTTACAAATCTAATAATCCCTCTGCCCTAATGGCTCTCCACCTCTAAAGCTCTCCCCTTTAGACACACGTGGGAAGCACTTGAGGCAGGCTGCTCTAAAAGGAGCATTTTCTCACCTTATTGTTCCATCGCTTTCTTTTCTTCTCCCTCTCTTTCTCTCTTTAGCTGCGGCCTAAGACCACAGTGACAAAGTGTTACTCCGGAGCAGGCAGTCAGCACAGGGAGAGATTAAGGCCACACTGGGTTAAGACAACAATATGGGGAACCACTGTGTGTGAGTGTGATGGCTAGTAGGCCTACAGGTGTAGCCAGTCTTCACAGACTCCTTTCAGTAATCATTATTACACAGCTATGCCTGCAAACGTCTTTACAGTTCTCCACCACACGCTCCCTTCTTCCAGCTACAGCGCTCTGAAGCGTCTCTCAGTCCGCTGAGCACTACCAGTATGCCTGTTATGTTCATTAACAGGTGGAGAATAAATGCTAAATGATTACAGTTAACTGTTTAATTGTCATTTTTAGTGGGATTGCATCTGTAATCATAGTACTGTGCTTCATTTTTAATTTTATTACTATTCTTTTTAGAGCTGGAGTTTGGCACCTCTTCTCCTCCTACAGTGTTTGGAAATATTGGCATGGTTCCAACATCAGAACATCCATTTCTATCCGATGCAGGGCATGTGTATTCAGATTTTGAGGTCGATCATGGGCCGAGTATTGATCGTTTAAAAAATCAAGAGAGAGCGGACGGTCAAGTCGGCTTCAAAATGTGTGTCAGAGTCTGCGATTTCACCATTAAAGCAACCAGACATGGACAAAACCCAGAGAAACAAATCAATCTTGTGGAGCAAATCACACAGCAGGCTCATAAACAGACTTCAAGACACCAAAGCTCAGGTTTAAAAAAAACGTATGTGTCAATGGTCGTTGTGTGAATGCATGTGCATTCCTTCAGCTGCCTTGAGCTATAAATGGCTTGGTAAGACCCGGAGAGTTCACACCCCTCGGTGGTACATCAGTAGAGAGCACTGAATGAAGAGAATCGGAAGAGCGCCGATTTGAGTCCACATTGTGAGTTCATTTCATTGTTAACTCATCAAACCAATGTTTGGGCATTTCCAAGTGGTGCTTTTGCAGCAACCATGCAATCACACTTTAAATTTTCTTGCAGAAATGCAGTCTAGTTTTGTTTGTCATTTCAACTGTTGCAGTACAAGCTGAAATTGGTTGGTTTGCTGGTTTGCCTCCTAACCTTTGATAGTTTACTGCATTCATCTTAAGATGAAAGTAGGAAAACAGAGGCCATCATTTTCCACCTTTCCAACAATAAAGTAAACCAAAAAAATAAATAAAAAGATGGACACTTACTTGAAAGATGTGGACAGATACACATCAGGTCCACCTACAAATATCTACACTCGTTGTACAGTTTATCAGCACCACGTACCATATAGATGCACATTGTATTTCACATTCAGCAATGGTCAGGACCCCCACAGGATCACTAGTGAGCAGGTGTTACTTGCATTGTGGATCATTCTCAGTACCTTAATGTAGATCTGGATGAGGTTTGAGCCAGCTGAGAGTAGCTTTAGTCATTTTTTGGGGGAAAGTAGGAGTTTGGGGAGCTAATAGGTTCATTATTGAGTTTTCACGCTTGTTATTAACGTTAGCCTCACAAATGAAGTTCAAAATGAAAGAAGCAACCCTAAACATGTCTTGGGTGACCCACATACATCTGGTGTACGTCGATAGTACGAAAGGGTGTCTGGACAAATAGGCCCAGTTTCAGACAAGCTAAGCTTTCGATTAGGCCAAGGCCACGGTCAAATTGTAGCATCAGGAGTGATGTACAATGTGAAAACCTTTTTATAGGATTAAGCCTAATCTGGGTCCAGATAACCAGGCCATTGTGTAGCTGACAGAATTAGCATTGCTAAGGGAAACCAAAGTTGACCAGTAGCATCTTTTTTTATTTTTTAACCGTTTAACTATAATTTTACTTTTAAAAAGACTGTAGCATTTGTTGGTTGTCCCTTTTTGTAAAAATCTGGACATTGCAGATTCATACTAAACCAAAATCCTGAATCTCTTTAGTAATCTCCCCAGGTAAAACCAATGCAGCTCCCATAGTGTTTCAGTCCAGAGAGGAAACGAGTGCATCTGTGAAACGATCTCCTCTCTTAACCACCGCCAGAGCGGCCCTGTGTTTTTCATCCCCGGCGGCCTCATTTAGAACACGTCCGCGAAATTAATGCGGAACAAACTCGGCAGTAACCGAGCCGACTAATTTTTGCTCATTTCGCGTGAATTATTGATGCGGCAGAAATATACCATATGCTCCCGCTGGAGTCACGCACATCCATCGTGCCGCGGGAATTGCGCCTGTTTTTTTTTTTCAGGGTGGAAAAAGTACAAAGAGCTTATGGTGGGGCTTTAAAAGGGCCGCGTAACTTATAGCAGCGTGTTAATCAGAGATAAATCAGGAGAGCGTAATTATACTCCCAGCAGTCCCAACTGAGAGACCCCCAGCACCTGAAAGTCTTTATTCAGAGATCATTACACCATTATTCGCCACTCAATGCCTCAACAGAAAAGGAGCTCATGAGTAAGCCGACTCAACTGTAAAACTGTAAAATCAACACAACAGAAAAGCATTTGTAGAGCAAACCTACATTTGAGAATATGCAAAACCCCGAGACCATACCCAAACCATACTGTAAACAGGGACACAATGTAAGTCTCCATTTATTCAAATGATTTCAAGCTTAGATAGTGCCCAGTTTAAGTTTAATGAATAAGGAAAATGAGGGCCTTTGGCTTGCCTCATTTGTATGAGTCATTATTTATTATAAGTATGAACTACACAGCTAAGAAAAGTACTGGCAATTTGAAGGCAGTCATTTTCCTTAAACCACTTAAATGGACCCCAACAAATCAGGCTTTTCTGTGCATGCATATAAAGACTCCTTTGAGCCATCATTAATTCCGTTAATTGAGTCATTTAGTAGTGTAGTAAAGTACTAAATGCGCAAAACATAATGAATTTCACTAAGGACAACATTTATTAATTCTGCTAAATTAGATCAAGCTGATGAAGTTAATTCAACTAAATTATGTAAAGGCAACTTACATGAAGCGAGTCAACCGATTTCCTTAAATCATCTAGGCAAAGCCAACAGTGGAGTAAACTTAGATTCCATTTCGAGTCGGGCAAGGCAATATGTATTTTTATCGAGCAGAGAGGTTCAAATCAATTAAAATGCAAAGGAATGGAACAGGAGAACAAATCAGTCTCTCAAATAGTACATGACTACATAAGTACGCAATATGAACACCTGAACTTTTCTGAATCTATCTATCATTTTTGTGATCTGGAAATAGTGCATGGACTTGCACTGAAAACATGAACATCAACTAGCCATGTGAGTTATGTCAGTCATACATTTAGGTCAACAACAAGAAAACCAACAACAAGAAAAATAATCCATGTACATGAAGATGCTGAATCTTATAACCAGCTTTGACGTCCCCTGAAGTCCTTTTTTGCTTCGATCAGGTGTGTAAGATTAGGCTCGGAGCTGCACTCTGCAGGAAGGTGAGTCTTTTAACAGTCAAATCAATCCGTTTTTGGTGTATGACAATTTCATACAGCAAATATTGCACCTAACAGACATTATCACAATCAGCAAATAGGTTTTAGGAAAGCAAAATTCCACCTAATTGCTTTAACACCATATATGAGGTAAGATGCATCCATAAATAGTGGGCTGACATGTCAAAGCCCTGCAGTCGTCCTATAACAGTCGGCCCGCGTAATGACAGACGTGCAGTTTAGCAGAAATAACACCAGGACAGAACCGCAACAAAACAGTAAGCAATGCCTCTCTTAGTTCAAGTGATAGGCATTCATTGTGAGATATGTCTGCGCTTCAGAGAAATGATTGTATTGCTAAGCAAGAGAAAGAACGACTCCCCACTGTGAGTCATTGGGAAATATAACACAGGCAGCGCGACTGCCGCGGCAGAATGAAAGCCCAGAATCTCATTTACCACGAAGGCCAGCGCGGTCATTTTTAACTTACTCCACCATGATATAGTGCAGCATAGGTGGGTTGTTACACAGGTACGTTTTTGTTTGCCTATAACACACCATCTATCTCCTGGATGAATTGCTAATCCTCGGAGTCATTTAGGAACAGTCAATCACGGAGGAATAGCTAATGACCTGCGGGCAGATTTCTTATATTGGTGTCATATTGTTATATTGGTGATATCATAATCAGTCCTAGCTGTGCACTCCAGAAGAGAAGGGGCACCACCTAGTGTTAAGAGACGGCCTCATTCAAGCCTTCTCAAGACCAACAGCTCAAGGAACCCATCAGACAATGAGTTGTCACCACTGGGTCCAGAATTGACCAATATTCTTCTCTCGCAGTCATGAAGAGCTTGGCCTTTTCCATCTTCTAATACATCAGCATGCAAGTGGTCTACCGAGCCTCTCTGGGTCATTGCGTCAGTGGGCATGAAGCTGTTTGGAGGCCTTATCAACTCGTCATCAGAAGCTAGCTTGGACAGTTATAGCCAGTTTTGCTCCTTTCCATAAATGTAGTCGATCAACCAGGATATGTTTGATTTTTTTCAGTTTCCGCCCTTAGTTTTGCACTGGAGCTACAAGGCTAATGTTGCTAGCAAGTTTCAGAAGCTACAAAACAACTGCTTGGCTTTATGGAAACAGTCTTAAGCATCACAGCCTCGCCTCAAACTGTCTCAAACAGGCTTATGTTGACTCATTGTAACAAAACTAAAGGCAGCATGATGGCTGACACTGTTTTTAGCTATTTTACATACATTTGTCCAGCTTTTGTTGTCTGTATGCCACATAAGCGAGTCTATTTGAGATTAAAACAAGGCAAGGATGTGACTAAACAGGGCTAATTAGTGGTCATAAGCCTCCATTGCATGTTAGTTATAAAGGCCCTGCAGACCTATCAGTCGTAGTTGATCATCTACATTTGGGGATTTAAAAAATTGGATAAATTCAACCACACCATCACTTTGATTCATTAAAATGGTGGTAAAAAAAAAAAAAAAAGGTCAGCTAGGATGCTCAGCTTGGAAGCAGCTCCTACTTCAGGTTCCACACCCAAACAAGTGTCCCATTCAGTGACGAGTAGCATTTTAGGAAAGTTTAACCCACAGGAAAGTGAATCATTTCCTAGTGACAGCAAATGGAGGGCTTTATTGTGTGTGTTGCCAAGGGGTTTGCATGTATAAACTGAATTTGTTTAGCAGGGCAGAGCAATGCAAAGCGACACAGCTCACATAAACACAGAGCAATAACAAAAAAACATGTATACTTACCTGGAACTGGCTGGGTGGCCAGCGATTGTCTCACTCTATTACTTAGAACTTTTCACAGATAGGAAAATGCTGGGGAAATTTGTTTGCATTCAGATTTGATTGCCATAGATAGTTCCTCAAAACAACACCAGGGACAAAGTGAAAGAATGTCAGTTGAAGTGCCGGCATTTCAATTTCAATGTTTAGTTCCTCTTTTTAATTATTCAGCATGCCCATCGCATACAGAACACTCCTGAACATCAAAAGGAATCAGGTCTAATGAAGATTTCCCACTAATCTATTTGTATCTTCATCTCTTAAAGTGATGGAAATCATGTATCCAGCACAATGTCATTGCATCACAAGATATTCAGGCAAACTGGTCTTAATAAAAGACCCTGAAGCGTGAGGGTGGGTGGCTGGGCTGTAAAATTTGCGGGGAAATTGCTGTTAGTAGGTTTAAAAGCTCCCACCTGTAAATCTCCCAAAAGGGATTCCATGCAATGGAATGCAAAGACACATTTCTGGTTCCATAAAGAGGCATTTTTGTAAATTCTGTGGGGGAAGGCTTTGAGAACTTTTGAAGAAATTCCACATACTGCTGTGTTACAGCAACCTTTAGGCCTCATGGTAGCAAAGTTGTTATGCAGGTCCCCAAAGGCCTCGGCATGAGATATTTTGGGCAGGGTTCACTGCAGCTCGTTCAGTGAACACTGACATGTGAACAGGTTATAGCCTGGGGCAGTATGAGTCACGTCACGCATTTGAAGAGCATAATGGAAATGAACATATAGAACACACCCAGACACACCAGCCATGATAAACAACAGTGTGTTTTGAATCATCGAAAGCACATATCACTTCCGTTCGGCTTTATTCCAGCGGAAGTCTATTATACTCTCAAGCAGAGCCGCACACATTCGGGCAGACACACATGTGGACTGGGCTACATAAGCAAGGCACTGTATGGGTGCAAGTCGAGGCTAATTGGGACATCAAACAAGCAGCTTTTAATTGGCAGCGAGAGAAAGGGTGGTACAATAGCAGGCTCACTGCTCAGATCAGTGTCTTTGTGTGTGTGGATGAAAAGGTCAAACCCCTTACAGTAGCCCACCGCGCTCCGCTCTCGGCGCAGAGAAAGGAAAGGCACACCTGCTGTTTTTGAGCCCACCCAAACCCAGGCAGCATGGTGCCGCTTTGTGTTTATGTTTTTGTGTGCGGGAGTGATTGAGAGGGGCATTTTCAGCAAAAGAGGGGTCAACACACACACACACACACACACACACACACACACACACTTCCCTTTCTTCATATAATTTATATCATCACAGATCACTTAAATGCACATCAGCACAGTCTCTCTCTATATTAATGTTAATCTTAGTATTAATAATAAACATGCCTTTTATTATCATTATTGTTGTTGGTGGTGTTGTTATTATTATTATTATTATTATTATTATTATTATTATTATTATTATTATTATTATTATTGAGAGGCTGTACCATTATTGTTATGTGCTTATTCTATTCTGAACAGACTTACGTACTGACACACATAAACATTTTCACCCTCCTTCTCTCTCTCT
>JBBPCX010000001.1:37806070-37831586 GCA_037974365.1 Hydrocynus forskahlii
TCTCTCTCTCTCTCTCTCTCTCCCTCTCTCTCTCTCTCTCTCTCTCTCTCTCCCTCTCTCTCTCTCTCTCTCTCTCTGTCCAGCTTAAAGAAAATGATACCCCTGTGACTGCTTGCCTTTACATTCCCTTTCTTCCCTTTGCCTTTTTTCACTTTCTCCTCTCACAGTTTAAACTCCACCTGCGGGATGAAATTCCACGTTGTCTTAAAAGCATCGCTGCTTATCAATTCTTTCAGTAACGGAGTTGCACTTTTTCCCATTCAGAAGTATTGGTCCTCATTAGCCCCAGTATGTCAATGTAGGCAATTTCTTTCCATTATTTTAACTGGAGGATCCCCTGTTCCTGTCACAGCCACTGTAAAGGAATCCTAGTTTGTTACAATACAATACAATTTCACACCAGTACACACAGACTGACATTGTTTTTAAAAAAAAATTGCATATTTAAAAAACAATCCAACAAACCCAATTCTCTTATCTTAAACTAAATTTGCTTCAGTTAAAGGTTAGAGTTTCTCATATTTGTAGGTTGTAACATTTTTCACAACAATTTTAACCCCTCTGTACCAAGGGATGCCAATTATTATGGATCTGACTGCATAAAAAGGAGATTATAATGCCATGGCAATGCTGAAATGGGCATTTCTTACATGTTGGATGCTCATTGATTCTATATGGAGCACAAGTGCATCCATCCAGGTGGTCAATAAACCAAATTTGCTTGTCAAATGCCCCCGAGGTTGAAATCTTTAATATGAAACCCAGCACAATTTCCACTCAAATTTGTAGATTAGTGTGACAGGGCCTCAAGAACTGTCACTCAGCTGGCTTTTCCAGGCCTAACACCATGCCATACAAAATATAAATGGTAAATCATTGATTGAAAGCAAAGATGCTGATAAAATATAGTTTATCTTCAGTGCAATATCTTCAGTGCCAAACCCCACTGCGCCCTTTCATAAAACCATTAAATACCTATTAACACTCATAATGCTAATAATAATAGTGTTCTGGCCAAGTTACATCTCGATAAAGTAAACTTCCCCTGATGTGACACTCTAGACAAGCTTTAGAGTGATGGAGATCTGGCCTGTAGGAGCTATATATGTAACTAGCGGTGACCTCTGTCATCATGTGGTCAGAAGCGTGTATCAGCAGTCCCTCAGGGCAGGTGGGTGAATCTGATTTTCATACTGACCCCTAACAGACACTGCACATTTGAATAGAGTGGCGTGCTTGGATGAAAGGATGGATTGATGGATTTGATAAACGTTGGTAGGGCTGGGTAAAGCAAGATTAAACAGGTTGATAATAAACTTTCATGGAAACAGAATGACAATGACACTCACAGAACTCCACAGCAGTCGATTTATTCAGAATCCTGTACGCTAGTCTCTAATTACAGCTCAGCTTGACTGTTAGCATGTTACACGACAGAGCTAATGTTTTCAGCTCATGCATCGAACCATCTGTGGCACAAACACAGTTAGGATTCATTGTTTAGCATTCCATTTGTTGGGACATTTAGGGGTCCTGGGATGCTGTTGTTATAATCTCTCTGTTTTAAATGGCCTGACTATACAATCAATGTTTTTTGTTTGTTTTTATTTATTAATAGGGCCTACATCCTAGGGTATAGGCCAGATGTTGGCCTGTGATAAAGGTCTACATCTTGCCTACATCTATCAATTTATCAGTGTGCCACTTCATTAAAGTAAAGTGGCCCCTTATAGTCACACATGAAAACACCACAGCACACAGTGTGAAATTCTTTCTCTTCACTTGACCAATTCACCAAGTGAAGCAGTGGGGTCCCACCAACAAGGGGCGCCCAGGGAGCAGTGTATGGAGATGGTACTTTGCTCAAGGGTACGTCTGTGGTGTCACTAGCAGTCAGGATTCGAACCCACAACCTTCTGATTGCAGAGCAATGCCTTAACTGCTAGACCACCAGCTGCCTTAGAGACAAATATCTACTATTTTGTATTAGAACAATTATTTTCCTAGCTGCTTAAATGTCCAGGAGTTGTGCTAACACCTAATACCCGTCATGAACTCATTCTAAAAGAGCAGTCAGGGTGTGGAGGATGTGTGATCAACTGCCTCTTTAACCTGCAATGGAAATGACATTCTCAGTTCGAAGTGAATGGGACAGAAATGTTTAACCACACTGACCCCTAGTAGTCATGAATGGTACTGCAGCCTCAGATGGGGTCAGTACTAAAGCGCAAAAGTGACCAAGACCAATGCTAGGGTTCCACCAAAGTACACATTTCAACTATATATAGGACCACAGACTGGTAAAATATTGCACCATATATTTGGCCTAAGTTTTAAGAAATAACTGATTCTCCAGTTCACCACTCCTGAAAGGAGTCTTCACACACACACACCACATGCCCCACTTCACTCTTCACAGAGTGAGGAGGGGTTATGTAGGGGATTATGTGACTGTCATGATTCTTTCAAAACTGGAGCCCTTGCTTTCCTTTTAACAGGTCATTTACCCTGACAGACTATATTAAAACATGTACACCCTCCACACGCACACAATTTCACCTCTGTTCCAGTCCAGGGGAAGAAAGGGTGCATCTTTCACCCCTTCATTTGCGGAATACTCCCATAATAAAGCCGGCTGACAGCATTATCTGATTGTAGCAGTTGCCAGGTTGGAGCGGTTGCCAGATTCAACTTTTTCTGTGATAAGCACTCTCAGGTTGCTAAAAGTTTTCCTGTGGTTTTGTTAATAATAATTTTTTTTGTCCTGGGTAGGGAACGAACATATATAATACCATTCAGAAATTAACAAATTTGATTTCTTATACATAAATAATTCATTAACTGAATGGCAAATTTAGATCTTTAATCGAAAATTTTATCGAACCGCAAGATGCTATTAAATGATAAACAATTTTTGTCAGGAAATTTGAATTGAGGACCTCCACTTTTAAAATTTGACAGGGATTAAATCTGGGTTTTCATTTTATTGAAACTCAATTGTTGATATTTTGGAGTTAGATTTGAGTAATTCTTGATATGTATTTTGGATTATTCTGGATAATATACATGTAAACATATACAACACAGCTGGAGTGAGGCAGGTACATAACAAGGCCCAGTGCCTCTATGTGGTAGTGTCTCAGACTTAACATCTCCTTTATGAACACACACACACACACTCACACACACACACACACACATACACACACACACACACACACACACACACACACACACATACACACATACACACAGCTATACACACAACGAGTTCACACATGAATTTCACACATGGAGGTACATTCCAATACATAAATCCCTGTACCTCAACCACAGTTCATCTGGACATAAACTAAATGTGATTATTATTAATATGACATTAGACATTAATGTTCAGTACACCCCTAAACTTAAACTTGGCATTTTCTGCTAAATTTAGCCCAATTTCTATTTATTAGTTCATTTGAATGTTTTAAAATCTATATATCTAACCCATTAAAAAGCATTTACTTTTATTTTGTTTTCATCGGGTAGAATCATTTTTGTAGTCAAACTCAACACGAGCTGCCGTATTATTCTTATTTTATTATTAAGTTTTGGTTGGAAACACCCCTGTTTAATTATTGCAATGCCCTAATCAGGATCTAATCAGGATTTTTTTCTCTGTGGAATCTGGGTAGCTCTCCAATTGGTCTTACTGTGTCATACGAACATAAAAATGACAAAGGATTAAATGAATCACTGTTGGATGACCAATTGTAGGTCATCTAAAGGTTCTAGAATCTAAATATATATTATATATTATATATAAGGTAATGATGGACTGACATTTGTGTCCAAACTTTTGACTGATAGTGTATATATATATATATATATGAGTATGCTACCACAAGATGTGTTTGGACGTTCCACCACCACCCTGTCTGTCATCTGAGAACAGGACGGCTTGCGAAATTTCTTCATTACACCCCCTGTCAGTCCTCATCCGTCTGCTATAGAGGGATACTGTAGGCCTTTGTGCCTCTATCAGATCCTCCTGCCCTTTCAGCCTGAAGAATGATAAATATTTACCAGAGACGCACACACACTCGCACACACTCGCACACTGCATCACATCAAACGGCACTGATAAGACTGGACCTTTCTTTAGGGCAACAGAAAACTGCTACAAAACCCTTTCTGTTTTAAGACAGAGAAGAAAAGGTTCAATATAGCCAAGAAGCGTTTAGCTAAATGCCTGGAGTCACATTGATAACAGTAATCCTCATCAGCGTTTTCCTTGTAGAAAACCATGATTGGATTAACCCTGAGTTATTTGCAGAAGTAACAAAACCATGGTTTTATTAAGGCTGTCAGTGTGGATTATATTAGTAATCAAGTGATCTAGCAATAATTTTTGATGATTAAGTCCTTCCTGCCTGAAAGGAATATTAATTTTTTTCGACTAATGCATGCTGACACAGAAAAAAAAACTTCTTGTGTGATTGTGGGACATAGGAAACACAGCAACATATCCATAGCAGCATATACACACAATATTATGAAGATCTGTGTAGTTATTTAAGTCCACTATTAACCATGGGTTTGAAAAACCTTAAAAATGTTACTTAGAAATTCATCCAAACAGCATTTTATTCTTCAAACCTCACATTTTAAACCCACGGAGACAACATTTTATGAGTTTATGAAATATCATCCAAAAAAAATAATAAAGATTATGATAAATGTAGAATAGGTATGTGACGTAATTCCTTAATAATTTTATTTTCAGTCTAATACTTTACTCGTAATCATCCTATTCTGAGAGATAGAACAGCTGAATGAATACTGGTATTCTTTAAGGATAAGCTGTCATAGTCATTGCACTCCATCTTGTTATCATAACCATAATCAACGTGGTGTAACGAGGTGTAGGGAGGACTTGAGGCGGATGCACATGCAAAGAGATATTTTTGAAAACACAAACTTGAACAGATAATAAAAGGCAAAAAGCAAATGGTACACAAACTAAAGCAGGACAAAGGGGTTAACAATACACTGGAACACTAAAGGCATTACCACAGAAAACACAGATAGGAATAACAGATAATGCTACAGTGGACTGATGAGGAACGGACGCAAAACAGGGGCATAAATACACAAGGGTAAACACGGAAAAGCTGGAAAAAGGAGGGGTAACAAACAAACAGGTGCAGATGAAAATCTAGACGAAAATCAGAAATCATGACCAGGAATCAAAACAAAGAGAAAGCATGTGTAACATGAAAGCAAGAACAGGGTGTAACAGACAGAAGTGGAACAGAATGGGGCAAGACAGAGGGGCAAATCAGAATTGGGCAAGTCTGTGACAAACCACCCCAGAGGCGTGAAAATGGTCTGCCACGGGAGGTGGCCTAGAGGAGGGGGAGAGCGTGGGACACAGACAGAACCGAGGAATGTGGTAGGCAGACAAGAACCAGGACAAACCAACACAGACGAGGATTCTGCAACTAAAGACAGGACTAGGGATAGACACAACACAGTACATGTGCAGGGCTAGTGACCAAGACAGGGACAGGAACAACTAGAACCGCGACATGGACTGGGACAGGCAGTGAGGGAGCCAGCAGGACAGGAACAACCACATCAGCGGGGACTGAAACAGGAAACAGAAACAGAGATATGAACAATATGAACAGAGGATGCAGAAAACTTAAATGAAGTCTGGGGTCGTTGAGCAGGCTGGGCTAAGACAAAACATTTGTATGGTGTGTGGAGATGAGGTGCAGGTGCAGGTCAAGGTGCGGGTAAAGGTCAGGCCAGAGCCGCGTCCTGGGATCTGGCAGAGGAGACTCTCATGTTTTGCGCAGCCTTACCTTGACGACCAAGGGACATGAAAGCCGATGATGACAAACCCTAAGCAGACAGAGGGGGACTAGGGGACGGTGATGAGATTTCAGGTGACAGGTTGCCAGAGATGTGTGAAGAGGAGACTGGGAAGCCTTTTGCAGGGAAGCAGGGAACTGGGAAGCCATCAGTGTAGGACTGAGGGACTGGGAAAGTAACAGCGGGTGAGCAAGGACCTTTGAGGCCGTCATAACGATCAGAATTATTCAGAACACTCACAGAAGCACAAAGCCGGTAAAATCATTGCCATTGCTCCGAGGAATCCTTCAGCGATATCAGTATTGCAAAGGTCAAAAGGTTGAGATTAACAAACGATATATCGCTCAGCCTTATGGTCTTCATTCTTGAGTCTGTTCTGCAAGTTTGCCCTCAGACCGGACTGCCAGTAAGAGGAATTTGCTGCTGTGTGCCTCAACAAGGGCCTGCTGAAATGAGCCTTCGAAAAGTTCACTCCATTATTCTCCATCATCATCCCCCTCTCTCTCTCTCTTCCTCTCTCTTGCTACCTCTCTCGCCCTTGCCTGCAGGAAGAAGTAATGGCATCCGGATGGCCTTAACTAAATATTCAGATTATCCCCACCACTCATCATCACCCAATCAATCAACACTATGCGAGTGTGTGTGTGTGTGTGTGTGTGTGTGTGTGTTTGTATGTGTGTGTGTGTGTGTGTGTGTGCGCGTGCGTGTCCATTCTGATACTCAGCCAAACAGCTCAAGCACAGGAAGAAGGCATGTTGGCTCTCTGTCACCATAACGACAGTGCTGCCATTGTAAAGAGCAGGAGGAAATTAAGATGCTTCGATTAAAAGCTAAAAGCTGAAACCCGAACAAAACAAAACAGAGAACAAGACACATGTCTAAATATTGGGCTATGGCCCACTTTGGTTGAAGGAAGAACCACTTTGTCCAGTACTGTATAAAACTAAAGGCAATGGAATGGACACAGGAACTTTCCAGCACACTGGACATTCCCATTGTCCAGTCCCAATCAAGTAAAGTCAAGAAAAGTAGCCCTTATTGTCTGGCATGAAGACTACAGCACACAGTGTGAACAGGGTGAAATTCTTTCTCTGCTTTTAACCCATTCACCAAGGGAAGCAGTGGACTGCCACCAACAGGGGCACCAGGGGAGCAGAGTGCGGGGACGGTACCTCGCTCAAGGGTATCTCAGTGGTGCCACTGGCAGTCCTGGGATTCAGACCTACAGCCTTCTGATCGCAGGGGCAACCCTGGTCTCCCACATGACAGGCAGGGATTTTTACCATTCCCACATGACAGGAAGGTATCTTTACCACTATACTAACAAGGAATAAAGTATCCTGCAGGCCCCAGCGAGGATTGAACTCACGACCCCTGGTTTTCTAGGGCTCTAACCACTGAGCTATGGAGCCCTGCCTACATAGGCATGTTTTCAGTTGGACAATAATAGCATCCTCGAATCAAGTGGTCCTTATGGTATTGTCAGAAATGGGTTTACCTTTGCACATGCAGAGTATAATCAAAGGAATTCCTGCTTGATCTACTGTATCCAGTTTGATTCCACATGATATCAGAGGTTTTACAGGCTGGTGATAGTTTTATGCAAAAGTTTGCACCCTTGGTCAAATTACATTTTATTAATTTTCTAAATGTAAATAAGTACACATCCTCTACAGAAACAACAGCTCTCCACATATTAATGCAAAATTAGTGTTATTTGCTAAATTACCATACTGGAGAAAAAACTCACATTTTATATTGTATGTCTGATGTTTGTATGCTAAGCTCCACATTCGAGTAGAACTTGTACATGTAACATGTTGCTGGGGACGGGGAGGATGCCATATGTGCACGTGAAGAACCATTTAACGGTTCCTTCATAGAGCATTATTAGGAGGTTCTTTTAACTTTCAAAAGGTTCTTCCTAGACATTTCTTCATCTTATTTTGCAAAAAAAATGTTCTGTGCATTGAAAGGTACTTTGGGGAACCAAAACTGGTTCCTCTATGGCATTGTGCAAAGAATTCTTTATTGTTACATTTTTATTCTTTTATGTTACACGTATTCTTTCCCTCTTAAACACGCAATTGTATTTCCACATGCAATGTGGAAAATTCTGAAATTCCTGAGTTATACAAGACTGAGTTTGCCAAAATAGAACGTAAAATATTTCTCCCAACTTGATAATACCCGACTAAACCAACCAGTCAAGTGCCATCGGGTTTGAATAAATACTCAGTTCCGATGTAATTTTCCGAGTATGTGTCAGGCCAGGGTCAGGTCCATGATTCACATTAAGATTTTAACAAAACGCCTCCAACTTTTAACAGTTTCCTTTTTAACAGTTTAACTCTTACTTTATTCTTCTTCGAAACATTTTTTTAATATGTCACGCTACTGAGACACACATATGCACTGAGATCCAATAGGTCCACCTTCATGAGGAATTGGGAAATGCGCAGCAAATCAGTTCAGGAAAGTACAGATTAGTGCTCCAAAATGATGCTTACATTTTTTTAGGGCTAAAGCATTTTAAGGTTATATCAAACAATTCATGATGAGCCTGTTCAGGTCAGAATTTTGCTGGTCTTGAGCTCGTTTCAGACTATAAACCTGATGAGAAAGTTTCGACTAAAATTTCAGCCTCAATTAAAGCTCCAGTTCAAATGCCTATGCTTGAGGACCACTATCATAAATCAGAATGTACATGGAGTGTATTGTGCTTACGGCATCAGACTGCGATGTCTGCATGTGTGCCTCTTGTTCAAGACCTGACAAGCTAGGCCGCGTACAGTACAAACCTGACCTGCAACCGATACCCCAAATCCAGCCTAGCCCGCCCAGTCCTGGCATGCCAATTCACTTTGCTGTCGGTCTTGTTTTACAAAAAGAGGCTTTAAGTGCAACTCAATTCACAATTTCCTCCTTACGCCCTACAGTAGCAGATCCGTTCTCGCTGACCCTCCCTTCCCTGAGCCACACACAACACAGTGTGTACTATTAAAGAATGGAGGAATCCAGATAAGCGCAGCATTAAACTCAATTTCAGATACCCCTCTCCCTCCCTCTCCCCACAATCACCCTCAACCCCCACCTCCTCCTCCCTTCCTCCTCTCACGGCTAATCTTCCTTAAGCGGACAATAATACTTTATTTATCTGGAGGGGGTTGGGTGGAATTGTCCTTGAGCAAGATTCGGTAGCACTTTACAGTATGAATTACACACAGGATTCTAATCCTCTGGGAGTGGAAGAAACATGGAGATGGAAAGAAGCAGAGAGAGAGAGAGAGAGAGAGAGAGGGAGACTGAAAGAAAGACTATCCCGAGCAAGAATGCTGAGTTTTATCTGAGCCCGAGCTTTAATGCATTTTGAAATGCTATGACAGATTAGGTAAACAACGCATTTGATTAATGGAAGAAGGAGTCAATTGGGCATGCAGTGCGAGGTTGAAACCTTACACTCGCAAAAAGTGCCTCCCTACTCCTTTTTGTGAAGGCTTAGTCATCCCGCCATCCCAAATCTGATTTCCTCCCCGTTAACCTGCAGACATTAACCCCCGCAGGGACAGGTTACAGTTAAGCTGCAGCCGCTTCCGCAAGTCGCCAGGCTGAACTTCGCCACGAACCTCACAAATCCGTCTGCCATTGTATCCTTGATGTGATATATTGTTCCTTAATCATTATCAGAGTGCTGATATTAAGTAAAAGTGAAGTGGCCCCTTATAGTCATGCGTGAACACACCACAGCACACAATGTGAATAATGTGAAATCCTTCTCTGCATTTAACCCATTCGCCAAGTGAACCAGGGCGCCACCATTGAGGGCGCCGCCTGGGTAGCAGTGTGTGGGGACGGTGCCTTGCTCAAAAGTTCCTCGGTGATGACACTAAGCTCCCCAACCACTAGGCCCTCAGCTGCCACAGCTTGCAATTTATATCACATGTCAATATGTTTTTACACTCGTCATAGCAGGGCTATGGTCTTGGATTTGTTACCGGCAGAAACACTGTTTTTGGTGAATAAAAAAATCAATCGGCAAAACGAAATCACTCGCAGACCCCTCACCCCCTCAGCTGCAACAGTCAGCAAAGTCACTGAACAAGTGAGCCTGTTCAGAAAGCAAGCA
This sequence comes from Hydrocynus forskahlii, assembly GCA_037974365.1. Taxonomy (NCBI): domain Eukaryota; kingdom Metazoa; phylum Chordata; class Actinopteri; order Characiformes; family Alestidae; genus Hydrocynus; species Hydrocynus forskahlii. The sequence continues at coordinate 37,816,062 of JBBPCX010000001.1, forward strand.
CTGGTTCAATTATTTGAAAATCCATCTAGAGCAAGCGCCGTCATTGGCCGCCTGGTGACCAATCCCATGCTTTCCTAAATGCAGCACATATTGAGCGTACTGCATCCATGCTCGTCATTTTTCATTTCACCACAAACACAATATCAACACGTGAATCAAGTGCAGTGGCTCTACTTAAATGATCTAGTTTACTTCGATTCAGCACTGATGATAAAACGCAACTCTTTTTAAAGTGGGAAAAATGCTGTGATACACTGTGTCTTCAGCAACACACAATCCTTATGAGTGACAAACATTCTCGTGAGAGTCAAAGACAGTTCTTATTTTCTGTCTTGGTCTTAACTCTGTCTTTCTCATTTGAACTCATGCCTGACTTTTCCTTGAACCTCTTTAGACTCGGCCTGGACTTTAATTAAACAAAAGCGGTCTTGACTACAACTCTGCGGCGTAGTACCCACCACTTTTTGATCCAAACTGACGCCCTTTGTCCACGGTATTAATCTGGTATGTTTGCCATATCATACAGTAACAACAACTACACATTTAATCCCCTTTCTAAATACACAACTGTTAAAAACAGCTCCATCATTTCCAATGTTACTTTAAGCTAAACCCTCCAGGCAGATGGAATGGGGTACATTTGAATCACCTATGTGCAAATGAAGGGTCTTAGACATAATAGACAGAGCAGCTGGGCTTTATCGGTCTTTATGCTTAACTTAAGTATTTGACCTTTCCCATCCCTTCTAGGCAGCTGTAGGGCTGGTATTTATCACTAATTCATTAGAGTGGGGCAATGGCGATGACCCAGAGCACGTCTAGCAGTGACCGCATGGGCTCTATCATCAGAGCATATTGGATTATCTCCTCAAACCCCAGATTATCCCGCACCTAGATCCTGACCTGAACCTCCAAACTCTACATGACATTAAGGACCAAAAACGTGACCCAAACCAAACCAAAAACAACAACAACAAAAAAGAAACCAAATAAAACAACGAACTAGATTTTCAGCTTCACAGACCAGCGAGCAAGTCGACGTTTATAAAAGTGTGCTTAGTTTAAATGCTATTTTCTGGCAGTTATACATGATTTTTGAGATCAAGCTGCAGTCCTTTTTTATCTTGACATAATATGGCTGCCATTGTGGAGGGGGTGAATTGTGTGAGTCACCCTTCCCTTTTTATCTTTCATTGCTCACTAGCAGCTCAACCCAGTCGCATCTTACAAACAGAGAGCCAGCAGGGTCCTAATTGATCTGATAACAGAGTTACAAGGGAAAATGTTTAATTTGATCATAGTAGTTAAAAATGCCGAACTTGATTTCCATCCACCAGGGCCATTTAGCACAGGTGTTTTTCCTCGACTGTGTACAACTCAGCTGTCTGATTTTAACCCAGGTAACTTATGTCATTTTTATAGGGGATAACAGGTATGCCTGTCACAAGTGGACACATGCAGATACCCCTACCCCCACACTGTTCAAGTGTATTATAAGAGTGAACAATTTTGCGGTAAAAATGGCTTCAGGATGTCTGCTACTATTATGTTAGCTGTAAGATGTACTTTTGTCTATTTTTACAGATAATAGCTTGACATAATAGTAGTTTCAAGTAAGTGTTTGATGATTTAGGCCAAAAGATGCCCATGGCTAATACTTGTTGGCTATATAAGCCTTGTACCAAAAACCAAAACAGCAAACTTAGCTGATCAGCTGTGCTTCGGAAAAGGAGGAAATTGTGTAAGTTTGATTTTTGGTCAGATCATTTCTTCTAGAAGATTTCAGGCACCAGACAAGCATAGTATACAGTGTAGTTCCTAGAGTAACATGTACTGAATTCCTGAAGTCAGTTGTTGAAATTAGGTTGAAAATTATTTCCAGATCTGGATAGACCTGGCGAGTAAGGTAAAAATGTGAATACATAATGCAAAACATTTGTAAAAATATTAAAAAGTTGAATTCTTTGTCCCATCTCATTGAGATTTGTCCAGAAGAAAAGTGCTTTTGCTTGAGCAGTGGCACTAAAGGCTTAATGCATCTCTGCTGAAAATGGCCAAATGTGTGTGGAGCAGAGTGTAGGCAGTATATTCCAATTTAAAGGGTTTTAGTAAGGTGTTGGCACACCAGGACCCACCTAGGCAAAGACTGATGATGATGGTGGTGAATAGAGCTGTCTGACTAAATCTCCTTTAGATGGTCAATTGTGCTGAGATCTGGTGACCGGGAAGGCCATTGCCAGGCAGTTACTATGGTATTTTAGGAGGTTAAAGGAATGTTGCTGACCAGTTACTACAGTTGATTACTATTGTATTCCATGTGGTTACTAGGGTGTTCCAGGTGATTGCTAGGGATTTGCTACATGACTTTGTTGTATCCTGGGCAGCACTTAAAGTGTTAGTAAGTGGTTTGCTATGGTATTCCAGGTGATTATTAGGGTTTAGCTATTGTGCTATACCTAGTGGTGGCTATGGTATTCTGCACTGTTTATAGAGTGTTGTTTGGTTGGTTGTATGATAATGAAAAAACATAGGATGCACATACTCTTGCACACATAGTTCCACCATGCATTCATATGGGAAAAAGTAGGACAAATGGTTGTTATTTGGAAAAGATCTGAATTTTCTAGATGTTCTGAGTGAAATGACATTTTCTGGTGAATCTGCCTCAAAGACTAAACCTGTCTTTCCCCTGTCCTCTCTTTTACTTTATTAGCAGGTAAATGTCCTGAAAGAGGATTAGAGGGACGAGAGGCTGTGGAGTGGATGAATAGAATGAGTGGATGGGTGGAGGAGTGAATTGGAAGGTGAGAGGAAGGAGGAGAGGAGAGAAGGGCTCACACTGCCCGAGGAGATCTGAGAGGATTAGGCGTCTATTGAATGAGTGCGTGAGTACATATGAGTGTGTGTGTGTGTAAGAGAGAGACAAATTAATGACAAATCTAAGGTAAAATGAATGGAGAAACTTGAAAACCGCAGACGCTTATAGTCTGCATGGTACAACTAAGCAATGGCAACCCTGCCATGAACTGTGACATGAATGAAAATGCTGAGTACGCCCAATTCCAGTTTTAAGCCACACAAACCACCAACATTTTGTTTACTCTCACCGAATTCACAGTTCATTTATTACAGTGCCAGCACCGTGTGGCATATCACAGATGGCAGGAAAACTGTGGTGCGCCTCTTTTACTCACAACCCCCATCCACGAGGCGGACATCATTACAAAACGCTTTTAATGCGAATAAAAATGATGTGGCACAAATGGCATGAAGTAATTCCAAACTTTTGCAAAGTACTGTATGCATAAACATAACCCAATTAAATCCTTACTATGCTTCAAATGATGGAGTCAACCATCACACTCTCATTTAAGTCCATACTGGAGATATGTGTGATGTGGCATAGTCAGTGGGCTGCAGGCGTATCAATTTTAAACGTAACCGCCAGCCAACAGCTCCGTTTTTTTTTTGTCAGTTAAAGTACTGAACCCATTTCCACTCGAAGCTGGTCACTTTCCAAGCTTGGTTTTAACAAAGTCTCCTTCTTTCACATTCCAGGGTGATCTACTTACATTCCAAAGCAACACTTGAAAGGTCATCAGCAAGATCACATTGTGCTGAGCTAAGAGACCTTAACTTGTGGAGAGAGAGAGAGAGAGAAAAAACCTAAACCTGTAACAAATCACTCAGGAGCCGGCATTTGTTTTCAAAGGCCCGTTCAGGCCACACTCCTGCATTGTTATATGCCCCATTGTCATGACTCAGGCACTTCAATTTCTGAGAGGATTTCTGAATGCAATAACCACTGTATTAAACTATAATGGGCTATTTAAAGCCAGCACAACTGGCAGGCTAGTTATTAGCACTCCCTCAATGATGGTTTTCAAATGCACGAGAGTACATCCAATAAAGCGTATAAAATGAACAGTGCATAATCTGACATCTGACAGCTGGTGCCCTGTGGTGCCATTTCAGCAATTCTTGCCTTGCTTGAGTAGTTAAATAATCTCAAATAGACTTGCTTATGCGGTTTCTTATATAACACATACCACCAACTAAAAATGGCCTGTAGAATGTTGTCTAGCTAAAAGCAGCAATAGCGGCCAATTCGAATGTCCTGATGATTCAACCATTGCGCTCTCATGCTCGAAGCATACTGCAGAAGTAAAAGAAAGATTGAAAGATTTGTGATCTGTGTGGTATGTGGTGGGTTTAGCTAGCTTACTAAGAAATCCGGCTGGCTAAAGTAAAGTGGCACGGTATGAACTTCTTTCTCTGCATTTAACCCATTCACCAAGTGAAACAGGGGGCTGCAACCAAAGCGGGGCACCAGGGGAGCAGTGTGTAGGGACAGTACCTTTCTCAAGGTTACCTCAGTACTAGCAGTCCTGGGATTCAAACCCACAACCTTCTGATTGCAGAGGCAAGTCCCTAACTCCCTATATATATAATTGAATTAACATGAAGGAAGCATAAGTACATTAACTACCCAAAACAGTACTGCTGATGTTCTTCATCTCCATCTATATGGAACACTATTTAATGAAGCTTTACATATTTAAACAGCTAGAGGAAGAAAACGTCACGTCTTGGCCATGGGGGTTTATGCTGCCGCTACTTGTTAGCAGCATTAGACTCAGTTACAGTACAAAGCTAAGGCTCAAAACTTCCAACACCAAACTTGCCTTGGCTGATTACAACTGGGGTGAGGGGGAAATTTACACCAAACATTCGTTCTGAGCTTCATTTCTAAACTTCGGCTAAGGTTTACAATTTCTCAGCTCAGCTTCATATCAACTGTGTGTGTGTGTGTGTGTGTGTGTGTGTGTGTGTGTGTGTGTGCGTGTGCGTGTGCGTGTGTGTGTGTTGAGGGGAGACTTGGGTCCCCATGACCCTGCCACCCGTCACCGGTTTACTGGTCTTTTTTTGGTGGGAATAACTTCTCCGTTTTTCTCTCTTTTCCATTTCTTTCGCTCAGCTTTAGCCCAGTCAGGAAACAATAGCTCTCTCAGTGCGGCTACACCATCCCAGCTTAACCCCAGCCGTGACCTCCGAGGAGAGGCCAAACAGCACTTAACCATGCCCCGGGGCCGGCGCCCAGCAACTGGCGCAAGCATTATGGGATGCTGATGATGTTTTAATGAATCTGCCCCATAGCTGATGATGGACTGACTCTAATTTGGTGGAATGGTGTGCAAGTGTGGCCTCGAGTGGCTGTGGAAGAAACTGCAACTCTATAATGTGCATTTACCAAGTACTTGATTAGAAACGCCTGTTCAATTTATTGTCCATCATGGTGGTACAGGGAAGTAAATCTGAGCAAAGGGTCGCTGTTTCCAAAAAAAAAAAAAAATAGACAAGGAATGGCAGTTCATAAAATTCTCTAGTTTGTTTTCACTGAAACAGTGTTTTTAACGATACAGAATAATAAGGCTGCTGTAAATCCATTGCAAAGTCTGTAAAGTAGATGTGAGAGATTATAAATATCCAAGGCAAAGTGTTTGCATCAGCTGCTGAGAGAAGAACAAAGTTTTACAAAGTAGTTTGATGTGATATTTGCTATTTTTGCATAAAATGATAACCGCTGGTCATCACACACACAGACCCCAGACATTGATGTTGGACAAGAAGGCCTGGCTCGCAATCTCCGTTCCAGTTCATCTCAAAGGTGCCTGATGGTGTTGAGGTCAGGGCTCTCTGTGGACCACTCAGGTTCCTCCACACTGAACTCATCCAGCCACGTCTTTATGGAGCTGGCTTTGTGCTCTGGGACACAGTCATGCTGGAATAGAAAAGGTTTCCTAAACTGTGTCCGCTAAGTTGGAGGCATGGCATTGTCCAGAATGTCTTGGTCTGCTGAAGCATTAATATTTCCCTTCACTGGAAGTAAGGGGCCTAGGCCCAACCTTGAAAAACAGATCTGTCCCTAAGTGACCACTTGTCATACGTGAACACACCACAGAACACAGGGTGAACAGTGTGAAATTTTTTCTCTGCATTAAACCCATTCACCAAGTGAAGCAGCGGGCAGCCAGGAACACAGCACCCGGGAAGCAGAGTGTGGGGATGGTACCTTGCTCAAGGGTACCTCAGAGGTGCCACTAGCATTCTTGGGATTCAAACCCATGGCCTTCTGATCACAGGGCCCACTCCCTAACCACTAGGCCACAACTGTGTGTGTGTGTGTGTGTGTGTGTGTGTGTGTGTGTGTGTGTGTGTATCTGTGTGTATCTGTGTCTGTCTGTGTCTGTCTGCATACAAAACGCCCATCACGAGCTCCAAAAGGGCAGTTATGTAGCTTTCTCAACACTAGATGGCAGTATAATACTGAAAACAGTCTTATGTGCACACACCTGTTTTGTACTACATTTATGAGGATATATTATTTACTGGTGTAACAATAAAGTTGAGTAATACTATTATTACCTACCAGAAATAATACCACTACTTTACTATACACTTGGTAACCAAACAATATTATTTCTGTGTTTTACATTTCATTGAGAAAAGTAGCAAAATGTGCCACTCCTACAGATTTTCTGGTATTATTACGAGGACTCAGGAAGAAATAAATAGCAGTCCTTTTGTGTAGCTAATCCTCAACTTAATAACCAAAATAGAACTGTTTAAACAAATAACTTTTCAAAGTAAAAACACTTTTGTAACAGAAATAAAAAGCAGTACACAACTGTATCATAGTATATTACTTTAATCAGCATCATTATCATCATCATTCCCCCGAAAATGCATTATAAAGGCCCAAATACATAGCTACACACACACACACACACACACACACACACACACACACACACACACACACTTTCTCTCTCTCTCTCTCTAGGCGTGACCGGACATCATGTGGTGAAATCTACTGCTTAACTTCTCAGAGCATTACATCATCTTAATTAACAATAGTAAATTATGAAATAAATTACATTCACCATATTCACTTCACATAGGACTGCCTCCCAAAAGAAGCGTCACAGAGCATTCACCTGTCAATTTACTTTGTAAACATCCTGAAATAATTTCAGCGAATATTCCCTCCGTGTAGGCCTTGGGTAAAGGTGCAATGTGGGTCAGTTCATTTACATCAGTGAACATACCCATTTGACAGGAAGAGCAGATTTATTTGATGGGCAGAGGGACTGACATGTTTTCTAGCCCATGGCTGCCTGGTCCCAGAGTTCACTATGCCATATACAGTATATTGTACTGACTTTTCCCTGTAACTTCCTTTCTTAGCCTAATTAAAAAGTAAAAGTGAACTGGCCCTTTATAGTCACTCGTGAACACACCACAGAACAGAACTTCACACCTTCTCAGCATTTAACCTTGCATAAAGGCTCCTCAGTGATGAAACCAGCAGTCCTAGGATGCAAACCCACAACCTTGTGATCACAGAGCCAGCTCCCTAACCACTAGGCCACCAGCTGCCCTTAAATGCGTAGCAAAAGTAACCTCCATTTTCACAACTCAGTTTCCGACCTGAAGAAGCAAAAAGCTTGCTGGCTACAAGGAACGTCACTTTTTATTAAACCTCAAACTATTATTAATACATTTGTCATGATTACCTGCTTATTTAAATAACATTCAGGATAATCCAGGACTCTGGACCTTCTTTGTGGGGAATATTGACTCAATGTAGATGCAGTGCTCTTATTTAAGGGCGCAGTCTGGCCTAAAACTAACATTTAATATTATTTGTCATATTATGTAATGTTCTGTAGAGCAGCATTACAGTCCTTTACAAACAGATCTTTATCAGTTTGACAGAATTGATGATTTTGCAGCCTATTTTGTGTTTTTGTCCATTGCTAAGCCAAAATATGTCCTCTCCTTCTTATGAACCCAAAAATGTTACTGATCTAAAGTTTACAATTGACCCATCCTAAATTGCTGCTTACTCCTCAGTATTAATATATTATACAACTGGAGATTCAACCACTCGTGGTGCCACAGCCAAAAGAGCATAATTGGCTTCGCTCTCTCTGGGTGGGTAGGACGGCCCTCCCTCTCCCTCATGAGTCTGAATGATGCTAGCCACTGTTAGCTATGTAACCAATGTAAAGGTAAAGGGGACATTTGGGTAACGCTCTTATCCACAGCAACATACAATCATAAGTTACAGGGACAGTTCCCTTTGGAGACACAGAGGGTTAAGCGTCTTGCTCAATGACACAATGGTAGAAAGTGGGTTTCGAACCTGCGACGTTGTGGCAAATGTTTTACCCCCTGGCCCACTACCACCCTGTGTTGAGGTGTCGATGATGTTGCATTAAAAGGCATTCCACAAGATGTGATGGTGCTTGATGTGACTTAGAGGAAGCAGGTGTCGGCCTCCCAGTCTTAGTGGGATTATGTGATCCGAGAAATCCTAGTGGAGCCGAATAAATGTGGAACTGAATAGATGAGTCTTCAGGAGGTTTTTTAAAACCCTCCTGAAGTCTCATTTATTCAGAGAACATCCTTCTTCTTGCATTACTCCCTACTTAAAGATTTTAGAAATCTTCTCACGCTGTCCTGAAACGTGTTTCCTTGTATTGTAAATCACTTTGGATTAAAGTGTCTGCCACATGAATGTAGTGTAATGTAACTTGAACAAATCTTGGTTTTTCAGCGTGTATATGACCTAAGAAAGTTATGGTACACAAAATAAACAAAAGTATTGGGACACACCTGTTTTTCAGGGTTTGGGTTAGTCCCCTCACTTCCAGTGAAGGGCAATCTTAATGCTTCAGCAGACCAAGACATTTTGGACAACACCATGCTTCCAACTTTGAGGACCCAGTTTGGGAAGAACCTTTTCTATTCCAGCATGACTGTACCCCAGTGAACAAAGCGAGCTCCATAAAGACATGGCTGGATCAATTTAGTGTGGAGAAACTTGACAGACCCGCACAGAGCCCTGACCTCAACACCATTCAGCGCCTTTAGGATGAACCCGAATGGAGATTGTGCTCTACAGAGTGAATGGGCACAGAATTCCCACAGAAACTCCAAAATCTTGTGGAAAGCCCTCCAAGAAGAGTGGAAGCTTTTATAGCTGCAAAGGGGGAACAATTCCATATTAAAGTCTATGTATTTCAATGAAATGCCTTTAAAACCGCTGTAATCCCTCAGCCTGCAGGCCTACCACCAGACTGCAGCTGGAAAATACTGTACGTGTCCCTGCCTCGGTGCCATTGGTTTGGTCAAATAACACCCCACAGTGCATCTGTGAACACAGAAGGATGTGCTTTTGCATCACGGCCCCTACATCCTACCTGTAATAAAGCCGTGGTGGGGCATTTAAGGGCAATTGAGGATGATAGATTACAGTATGTATGATGGAGAAAGTCACAACAGTGGAAATAAAGAGAGGGGCCATTTTTAGCTGGCACGACTCAGTTATTGTACCATAAGGAAGCATTTAGCCCACTGAAATCAGATGTTGGACCAAATGCCCTGCAGCCACTGTAGGGCATCTCCAGTGCAATCAAACATTCCTGCAACAGGCCAAGCGTATAAGAAGTGATACTGCAGAAATGTAACCCAGAAATGTAATGAAGCCACAAACATTTTTATACAATGTGACCTTTTTGCAAATGTGTGTGTGTGTGTGTGTGTGTGTGTGTTAGTGATCTTCAGAAACCTGTTGAATATAACAGGCCAAAACAAAATGTAAGAAAAAATTGACACTACAATATGATGAATTAATTATTGATCATAGCTTTACATCATTATTGATCATAGCTTTACAGGTTTATTACTATTTACAGTCAATAAGGTTTGGCCCTTTTAGTTTGAAAGAAACACTTTTCTAAAAATCATTTCTCCAAGCCAGGGCCAATTTATTTCGCCTATTATTTTGTTTTTCAGAACACTGTCAGAACATGTTTGACCAAAAACAAATACACACATACACTTTCCTCTACTGTTGTACCAGCATGCAGTAAAGTAGGTAAACACACATACACACACACACACACAAACACAAACCAAAACTCTCTCTCTCTCTCTCTCTCTCTCTCTCTCTCTCTCCTTCTCGCACTCATTAAAAACTTGCTGGAACCTCTTAGAGATCCCCGCTGTCCTCTGTTACCGTGGTAACGCCCACACTGTCTGGGGAGTAGGCGAGTAGTGATCCATCCCAAGATCCTCTGTGACAGCACAGCGCAGTCCGGAGCCACCAATCAGAGGAGCCGCTGTGTGGGCTTTTTTTTTTGTTTTTTTTTGCCTTCAGTCGTGATGTAGGGAAGGGTCTGGCGAAAAGAAAAAGGCTTTTGTATTTGTTCAAGGTGAACTGTTTAGTAAACCCTGAAATACAACTGAAAAGCAATCTCAAACAAAAAGGAAATATAATGAAAATACAGATGGCTGACAAATCAGAAGGAAGAACTGAATAAATGAGTGGAGAAACATGATGAGTGACGAGTCTCCCAGACAGGGGCACTACATGGCAGCGTTCGCCATCGCTCTGCGGAAATGCCGAGCAGGCCAAGTTCTGGGTTTTGGCTCAGGGTGAGTGAAAGGAAATGTGAGTGACTTAAAAAAAAAAGAGGCTTCACTATCAGAGCAATAATGGCAAGAGCTGTAGTCACAAAGACTGCTCAAGTGACTGGTGTTTCAACAGAAACAGTGGCGAAAGTGACACATGCTTTTAGATCTGTGGGGGAGGCACTGGACAGGGTGGGAACTGGGCTCAAAAGCACACATTCAGTGAGGGTGAAGCTTGTGCATTTGCGTGATAGAGCTAGAGGGTGACTGAGAACTTCAATGCAGGACATGCTCAGACTGTGTCAGCAAAGACAGTTCACCCACAACAATTCGGAGAGGGGATATTTTAGAAGATATTTTAAACTCCAGGGTCTGATTTACAGAGATGTTGGAAACAGTGATCTGACCAGATGAGTCATCCTTCACCATATTATCCGCAAGTGGGCGAGTGCATGTGTTGCGTACGCCAAGAGAACAGTACCCACCTGAACACTTGACCTCTACAGTAAGGAGGTCCAGTGGCTCTGTGCTATAGGGGTGATTTTGCTGGTGTGACTTGGTTCCATTGTCTCGTCAGAAGAGTCCCCTTTATCCTGAAGGGAGGGGCCTCTTCCAGTAGGGCACCCACTGGGCACGAGGGGCATCACTCTCTATCAGCATCATCAAAACACCAGTTGGGGCAATATCTTTGATCTGTCCAGAACAGTTCCAGAGAAACTAAAGCTATGATGATGGCTATTATAGTAGCTCAGTACATAGGGCAGCTGGATGGTTAGGGCGTGGGCCCTGCAGTCAGAGGGATGGGGTTTGAATCCCAACTGCTAGTGTCACTGCTAAGCTACCCGCCCCGGGCGCCTCGCTGGCGGCAGCCTACTGCTTCACTTGGTGATTGGGTTAAATGCTGAGAAAGAATTAAACGGTGTGTTGTACTTGTATGACTGTTTAAAGTAGTATCGATAACATTACCACAAGATGTTACATTGTCCTATGAGTTTGAAGCTGCTTTAACAGTTAACTCATGGTACAAACCAGGAAAAGTAAACACTTAACCTTGAATGAGTGAAAAGAATTTGCCTGTACACTACTGTTAACTATCTTAACCGGTCAAGTCAAGCAGTCAAGTAGGTTTTATTGTCATTTCAACCAGTGAAACGAAACAATGTGCCTCCAGGATCATGGTGCAACACAAGAACAGAAACAGAAACCACCACAAGTCTACAGGTGCAGACAGGATGAAAGAAAGTGCAAGAAAAACACAAGAGCATCAACATGTTGACAACATGTTGTACAATCAACAATAGCTCCAGTACAAGTCTGAATAAATACAGACTTGTAGTCTTGCAATGCTGTTGTGATGCATTTTGATGCAGAACTGTCTAGTTTGACCAGAAAGGGCAGGTTAAGCATTTCATGCAGTAAAAATTAAAATGTGCACACGAAAACAGCTGCATTATAAGTCATTTGTCCATATAATTCACTAGTATCCAGTTAAGCAGGCATTGGACATTGTCTTACATTTGTCTTTTTTGAGCATAACATTGCATCATATAGTCGCAAAAAAGTCTGTCTGAGATTATTTAAAGGGCCCATGCCTCGGACAGTATAAGGACTCTGATGTCAAAAACATTGTTAAAGTTTCAAAATGTACTGTTTAATCCTCGGTCTCTCCATATCTCTTAACTGCAAGAACAGCCCGTTCTGATTTCAGTGTTTTCATAATGTCACCAAAGAAAAAAAGCACATATACATATATAGTGCTGTGTGGCCTACGCTGCAGTTTGCATATATCAGTCTTGTTTGCATATATCAGCCTTAAAGGTACAGTAATACCTGCAGCATGATTAAATGTAATGGATATAAAGAGGGTAGAAAAAATGAAATGCGACTTTTTGGTATATAAAACCACAAAACATCGTGAGTGGACCTCAAAATAAAATGGAATACAAAGAAAACAACTTGACATGAGTTGGCTGTGTGATGATTTAAGAATGCAGTCATAGGCGGCAAGAAGCCTGTATAACTTGTTCATTGCAATAGCTTCATAACTCCAGTGCAAGATGAAAGAAGCAAAGTGCGCAGACTGACTGTTCACTCTTTTCAAATGATTCCTTTAACCTCCAACTAAGTCATGAGTACAAAGCGAAAACAACGTGAGTGTGTTACTGCTCAATTACTTTTGGACCGCACAGAACACGAAATGTCCACACACACACACACACATACAACAATTGTGTTGGATATCCATAAATACAGGCTATTTGCAGCATTTCCTGACCACACGGAGCTCATTATCAAGTCCTGCACATCAAAGCATAGGGCAAACCTGATTACACTAATACACAAACAGCTCGAAAAGACAGAGCCGCCAAATCAAAGTAAAACAATTACGCTCCTTCCACAAACACCACTGAGGGATAATGGGGGGTGTCTGGCTCTCTCAAGCTTAGGACCTAGACCACATCTAACACATTTCAGGTGGATGGTCACCCCTAAGAACACCACTAGCACACATTACATCACCTCTGTTGCCACTCAAAACAGCAGAGATGTCGTTTGGGTGACACGCAGGTACAGTATATGCCACACACCCACTAAGAAACCACAAGTTTTGCATATACCCACTAAGACATGCACAGTGATGTGCAAGTTATTCAGATATTTCTCCATATTTGACCACCGATCAGATTATTGGGCATATTTTGCAAAAGGCTCTTCCTCTTTCCCCTCAGCAGCAGGACAATCGCTAAGAGAGATATGATTATTAGATTTGTTTAGATAGCATGTATGAGATTTGCCTGGTGGACATGTTAACAATAAAGTTTTGGGGGGTCAGGACTAGATTTGCTCCAAAATTGAAGAGCAAATTTCCAAAACTCACACAGTCCGTTTTTTGTGTTTTTTTTAGGTAACACTACTATTGGCATATTTTTACATGACCTCTTTCTGTGTACCTGTATAACTGACCAAAACTCACTCAGTCTTTGCATAATACACGGTACAAGATTAGGTGAATTTCCAAAACTCACTCGCAGTCGTGAGTGGTACTTACTTACCCAGGTCTCCAAGGCGGTAGTGATGTATTAGGATATAAATATTAAACTTGTACATAGTTTTGTGACAGTCAGTATCAATTTACTTAAAAACTGTTTTCATTATATTTTTTAAACAAATTTGCCCATACTAAAATGTGCAGGAGTTGCACTTTAGAAAATGACAAGTAACTGTAAAATTTCAGTTAATTTTTTTTTTCCTGTAAAAATTGCTTTCCAATAGGTAAAACAAGTAAAATGCGATCCCCCCCCACCCCCAAAAAATGCTTTTGCATTGAATTTGCTCTTCAATTCCCCAAAACGGAGCAAAAAACAAGTAAGTCTAATTAAAATATACATAATTTTAAATAAACAACATGACCAACATTGGTGAAAGTATAGAAGACTGAATTTAGGCGTTCATTTAGGTTTGCTCATATTATACACTCACATATTTAAGAGCCATGTGGCCTCTGAACTCAGAAGTCAGCCAGACGACAATAAAGGGCATATTGACCATCATAGAAAGGCCGCTGCCTCCATTTAATACCTACTTTTAGTGTACAACCTTCAGCTATAGCAAATAGGGAGGAAACAGGAGTTAGCAGGGGCACTCTGACTGGTCTGCAACTACATAGCCCCATACGCAGCAAGCTGTGATGCACCCTTGAACATTACCAGCTTGAACATTTGCAGCTATATCAGAATCAGAATCAGAATCAGACATGTGCACCCGTGAGACTCGGGCACCCATGACCCTGTCACCAGTTTACCGTTTGTCTATTCTTGGACCACTTTTGGAAGGTATTGACCACTGCATAATGCAATAACCCCACAGGACCTGCTATTTTGAAGATGCTCTGTCATTCAGCCATCACAGTCTGGTGCTTGTCGAAGTCCCTTCCAACACATCAACCTGAAGAACTGCCTGTTCACTTGCTGCTTGACATTCACGTTCACTTGCTGCCCACCTCTTGACAGCTGCCACGGTAAAAAATCAGCGTTATTCACCTGTCAGTGTATCTAATGCTGTGGTTGATCTGTGATTAGTACTGTAATAGTAAGATGCTAAGCAGTGATGTTGTACAGTAAATTAAAGATTTTTTGGTTTTTGTGGTGTTTATATTTTTCTTGGCAAAAGTCTTCCTACTCTGAATTTCAAAGTTGACTGAACTGTCCATATCGAATGTTAATGGATTGTGTAATATTTAGGTGTAGATCTGTAAGTGCTGGTCTTGCTAATCATGGTCAGGACACGGCAAACCCACTACTTCAAACTTGACTACACCACAGCAGCTAGCTTGGAAACATCTTAAATACAGCCAGGAAAATGAACAGTTGGTTTCGGCTCTGGAGTCAAACAGAGGTTCTAGAGAGGACCTACAGTGAAAATAAAAGGACCAAGAAGTCCTTTTCACTTGGAATTAGACTCAATCAATACATTCGTTTAAAGCAGTGATTACAAGGACACTTTTATATGACAGCGCTGTACCTTTATCCCCTTGCAGAGCTGGCTGGTGGGAATAAATCACTTTCAATTAGTCTGATTTTATCATCACGTTCCTCGGCTCGGCCGGAGAGATGGTTTAATATTAATGATTCTGCGCAGGAGGATGATTCACGCCTGGCCTTTCTCTCTGACTTTTCCCATTTCGTCAGTGTTAATAAAAAGAAAGCCCATTTTCAGACAAATCTTCGGGTTGCTCTTATAAGTCGCTTTCATCCCTCGCTGATTGTTACACCAGACGAAAGCTCAGAGCTGAGACAGGCCTTCAAGAATGCTACATTTATTTCAGCTGCTTTGGCTGACTTTGCCCCATACTGATCATTCCGTTTCAATAAGCATGTCAGGGTCTGTGTAGGCGTCGCTCTAGATGTGTGTGTGAGTATATAGTGGGTTTTTTTGTTTGTTTGTTTTTTGCCTTGAATTTCAAAAAGGCCCTCTCAGGACCTCATTATTGAGTGCACACACACACACACACACACACACACACACACACACACACACACACAC
>JBBPCX010000001.1:37831686-37841880 GCA_037974365.1 Hydrocynus forskahlii
TGTGTGTGTGTGTCATCTAAAAGGAGAGGAGGCTCTCTGTGTGTGCTTAGTTCATTAATCAAACATGGGTTACACATTAAAACCGCTGGCTCTGTGGGCCGTATGTGTGTGGGGGGTGGAGGCCATGGCCTGTGCTCTGTTCTGGTGCAGTATCTAAAACAATATGGCCCTATGCTCTTATGTAACTGTGGATCACAGTTCTGGGAATGGCCCTTAAAATAGTGCTGTACTGTGCTGCTCTCTGGGAGGAGAGCGAGAGAGAAGAGGGGAGACTGAGAGGGGTTCCCTCGGGTGTATATACTCCTTCATATGTGCAGTAAAAGTCAAGCCGCTCTGATACTAATGCGAGTTTAAAAGTAGGGCGTCTGAATGTATAGTTTGTGTTATCGCAGTGCTGGCTTTTGCAGCACTGACATCATAGCAGGCTGCCGTACGCAAATGAGCGTCCTGTACACCGCGACTGACCACAAATGCTTCTGTCTCAGTTTCTCTAGGTGCTCAGATGAATGAAGTCATTCACGCCAGCCAAAAAAATGGAAATAAACTGGTGAGAATAAACTGGTAATAATAACGTTTGTGTTATCAGAGGCTCACCAGGGTGCTTTAAAGGGCCCATATCTTATATTTATCTTGCAGTTACACCCCCCCTTGAATTAATTTCATGGGAGATGGTGTTAAATACATTTTTACATTTAAATACAGTTTTATACAGTTTTTCACAAAACGAATTTTCTAATCTCTCTGTGTCCCTTAGATTTTAACAGGTTGATATATGTAAATGGTCTTTTCTGATATGTTGCACTTTATAGGGCCTCATTCAAGGAGGAGTCTGGACAGAAATTGCTTATAACTTTGTGAGTGTGTGGCCAAAACTGCTGTGGACTGAATAGGCAGATGTATGTAAATGTTGGTTCTTGTGACATCGCATCAGTAGTGTATTCAAAAAACTGTTTTAGCGTACATATGAACTTTATATACTGGGAAGTGAATGGCACATTTTAACAATTTATTTTATTTTTAAACATACTATATGGAACTGTTGCGTTTTAAAAAAGCAAGAAAATGTCATAATTGCATGATATGGACCTTTTAGTATGTGGTCAGACATAGAGATGCGTGGCACTTCAGTAAAGTTCTGTAGGTTTTTGATTTCCCCCTCAGTGCAGTTTTACGGCATGAACTGATATTTATTTTCAGGCTTAGTGATCATTATGAGTACTGTGACTACCATGTTTCCTGTGGATTAAAAAGGGTGGTGTGGCAACCTATTTTATTTTGTTGACTGGGGGTGAGATGTGGGGCTGGTGCCCGGGATCCTGAGAGCTTTATGTCTGTCGAACATGGAGTGGGGTGGCTAGCAATTTTGCCTTCTTGAAAGTGTTTGGATGGTGAGCGATTTCACTTTTTTGACAGCGGGGCTTAAGGGTTTTTTGGTTTGTTTTGTTTTGGGTTTTTTTGCAACGGTGTCAAAGCTTTGGCCACGGTGAGCCCAAAGGGATGTTTGTGCAATAAATTAGACACTAATCGTGCAAAACTTGGATTTCCAAAAAGTAAATGTGCTTTATATTATTGCTAATCAATTTGAGGAAGCACCAAGTGGCATATGTTGCAATGAACTGATAAAATCTAGTAACAGCACTGTTGTACTGGTATGGGCGAAATATATTTAGTAATGTGGCATTTGGTGTATAACACATCTGATTCCTCTAAAACCTTCCGCTTTCCATTGCTAGAGTGTTCCATTTGGCAGAAGTTTATTTGGATAAACATTTGGCATCTAATATTGCAATTTTTATGGTTATAACTTTTCCCCAAAATGTCTTTCCTGCCTTTTGTAAACAACATTTTAAAAGTAATGTTTTAGCAGAATCAAAATAACAAGTCAGTTTTGAAAAATAAGTATATATGTATTTTGTTGTTTGTGATAATAACCAAACAACTTATTTCTTCTTTTATGGACCGGCATGTGTAAGTGTATATACATGAAGGATAATGGTTGTAACTGGTTTTATTCCTTCTGCATTACGGAAAAGCTTGAAAGTGCTTAGAGAAGCCCAGAGCCCAAACCAGGCCAGTGGTTGTGTTTTTAGTTTTTTTTTTTTTTTCCCTGCTCAGTGTATTTCTGGGCTGAAGAGTGTCTGGCAGGGAGTTGAAATATTTAAATGTCTTATTGACTAAAATATCCTGTTCTAAACTGACGTGCCATTTTTGACACTGTGGCGTGTCGAAAATGAGCTAATCGGTGTGAATGATTAAGGGACGCCTACCTTACATGTGTTCTGTCATGTGTTACAGTCAATTCGTTTGAACAGTTGAGTTATTAAGCAGCTCTTTTAGGCCCACGACTGTACCGTAGTGGTCATTTGCAGGATCTGTGCAGGACATATCAATGTCCATTGATTTCTGTTGTCAGCTGGTCCCCTCCACCCCCCCAGTGCATTTACAGATATGGTCCAATACTGCTTTTTTTTTTTTTTCCAATAACCGTATTGAAATCCTGAGTATGACATGTGAAACAATGTTTAAGCTTTAAAATAAGCTGTTTTTTTTTTTTTTTTTTTTATCTGGAGCACTTCACTTAATGTGGGCTTCTCAGTGTACGTCATCGTATTGATTTAGATAATACTTTAATGCGGCACACTGTAGGGCTGCACACTATGCCCTTTCATTATTTGTGATATAATATTGACTGTATATAGATTAGTGCTCCAAATTGCCCTTTTTTTGATTGTGTGCTGTAAGTATCCTGACCAATCACAGTCCCAAGTAACCTAATGTTTCAGTGAGGTTCACCATTCAGGATCACACCTGATTCTGCTTTAATCAGTTGGTCTTCAAAAAGTTGATCATGTGACCTCCAGCTTGCACAAAATGCTGCAGCTGCAGCCATGGCGGCCATAAAGATGAGGTTGGTGACCCTTTAATCAAAGTATTGCTGTAATCTAACAAAAGTGAACTAATTTGGCCAAAATAACGCAAGTCGATGTGTAGCGGTCGCGTTATTGATTCACCCATGTGTTTTAGTGTAAGTAGGAATGCACTGATTTGACACCTTATATTTTTCATGCACATAAATATCTGTTGAATGTTGAAATTTGGATGTGATCATTGTGAAGCATTACAGACATGTGTAAAGCCCCTTTCACACATACACTCTTTTACCTAATAATTAAAGAAAAAGGGGTCAAGTGTGAACGCAGAGTTGAAGTTTAGCAGCACAAGTTGTAGGAATTTGCCAGGAGGTTTCACACATGAATACGTTTTGTTTAGATTACAGTTACGCATTGTTGTAGTTTTTGTTTGAGTGAAGATGTCTTGGCTTGGATTCTAGAGTATTTTCTGAGTGATTCTAGAGATGAGCAGGATAAATTTACCGCTCTTGTTTCCGTGGACATGTTCAGAAGCTCTGCGGCTTGGCAGGTGAAACAACACACACGTTTTCAGTTTCCATATGAGAAATACGTTTCAGGAACGTGTTCTGTACTTTCAGAACAAAGGAGCTGTTGGGTATTCATGCTGGGGACATCATGGCCCATGTAGGAGTGTGCGTATCCCGGAAAATTACCATTTAATGGTGCAAAGCCTGAACCCTACTGGTAAAAGTATCCCACTTATATTCTGTTTTTAAGTGTGAAAGGTGCTTTTATTTCTGCAGTTCCAAATGAAGTAAATGCTGTTAGTACAGTCACCCAACACCCCCACCAGAAATCTTCTGCTCTTCTGGAGAATGATAAACTACCTAATTGCCTAATTGCAGAGTTTAAAGTGATTAAAACATCTGTTTGGTACCTATTTATTTGTTAAGCCAAAATTCGGTGTTAATGATGTCCTGTACAGGTTTGACAGCCGTACTCTCATGCACACCAAACGAATCACAGCTTTCTTTTTGCTTTCTGAGCTTATCTTCCTCTCATTCTTCCTTTTTTATTTCTATCTCTGCTGTTTGTTGATCGTGAGAAACCTAAAGCAAGTCAAGTCAGCGGCTGCAGTAAAAGCAGTAACGATGCCGATTTCTGCAGCTGAATGACTTCCCGCTGCTGCACCTGACCGTTGTCGCTTTTTAAAAAAAAAATAATAATTTTTTTTGGTGCCCTTGTGCAAGAGGTGAGCTTGCATTAGCGTGCTGTTGAAGGGTGGAGTGGCAGACCGGATTTCTTCAGGTTAGATCTGCTGCAGTGAGCCTCTTCACCATTTGCATCTTGAGTTTTTGTTGCATTAGAAGCCGATGATTTTACTGTGGTCATGTGGGTTTGAGATGTTTCCATCACATGACCTCTCTGACAGACGGATGGCATTTCAGAAAGCAAGACCACGGTTATAAAACTCACTTTGAGGCGCTTTTTTTTGACAGCTTTTGTGTGGGTGTGCTTGAGAAAATACTGTAGGCTGTGCTAGCTTTGGGAACTGCGATTTCCTAGTGATCCCTGAGAGCAGTTTTAGAAATTAATGAGGGTTTTTATGGCGTAACGAATGGCACGAAGGTCCTTGATGAGCAGAAATACTATTGGAATGTTCAGATGGCATGGACTTCTGTAACAGCCTTGTGCGCACCACTGTGTTCTAACCTGACAATATCTTGTTTAAGAAGTAGTATAAGTGTGTGTAGTCATTTGTATAGTTATTGAATAACAGACTTATTTTTGTTAATCTGACAGTCTCTCGTCGGATTGTGCTTTTTATTTCCTGCAGTTTTTACGTGTTTGTTTTCTGTGCGCACAGATGATCTGACTTTCATCAGTTTGGTGGCTTTTGCAAACATTGTTTTAGTGTGTCAAGTTTTTTTTTTTTTTTCTTTTTAAACTTGTCATTTGAAAGTGGCTGGCGCTTGAGAGGAGCAGCTAAAAATAAGCCTGACTCATCCAATTAAAAATGTTCAGGCTTTCCATTCTGACAGTATGCTACAGGAAATGTGCAGAACAGAAAACGGCCCTGCCTCTCTCTCAAGTTCTCTCTCTCTCTCTCTCTCTCTCTCGCTCTCTTTCTGTATAGCATTCGCTCTCTTTCTATAGCATTCTCTCTCAAGTGCTCTCTCTCTTGCGCTCTCTTTCTATAGCATTTTCTCTCTCTCTTTCTCTCTCTCTCTCTCTCACACTCACTCTCTCTCCCTCCCTCCCTCCCCCCCGTGGCTGAGGTGTGAACCTCCTCAGGAGGGAGAAGGGGAGGGACAAACGAAAGTGCACAGGGTGAAATAGAGAGAGAGAGAGAAGCGTTGGGCTGGGGGGCAGAGTTTTTTCTCGTTTTCATTTGAATAAAAGCCTCGTGCTGTAATGCACATACCCTTTACCCTGGTGGGTTTGGAAGATGTGGGAGAAGGTGTTGCTTTGCCTGCTTGCTGCAGCTCAGCACAAAGCTCACCACAGAGTGCTATTTACGCAAAACCAAGCCATTATCAAGCCATCTTTCCCCACCGACACCACCCAGGGAGAGGTTATCTTTTGTTGCACCAGTTGATGTGTGTATATATGTGTACGTGTGTGTGTATATGTACATATATATACCTACGTATATCGAAAGTGTGCGTGTATATATAATAATTAGAGCTCAGAGGTGTCATCTTATCTGCAGAAGCGATTTAAGCAGTGGAGTCCTATATGAAAAGAAAGCTTGTTTGTCCCAAGTGGCGGTGGAAGTTTTGGGGCCTTTAAACTGACAGGAATCAGTGATGAGCAGCTGAAATTCGGGTACACTGTAAATATAAAACCGATGTTAGGGATGTGTTTCTGCTTCAGAAAAACAATGTAAAATATATGGTTTTGCATAAGGCTTTTGATGGGTTCATAGTGGATCTAGTTCTGCAGGAGGTTGCGTTGAATTCCTTAACTGTGTGCTCAGACATCTACCCAAACATCATCGCCATGGGCTTTCCTGCAGAGAGGCTTGAGGGAGTCTACCGAAACAACATAGATGATGTAGTGCGGTGAGTACAAGTCCAGAATCTACAGATCTGGACAGAATGGGGTGTACTGGGAAGCAGACTGTCTTTTGCAGCTAGAGTAGTTGATAACATAGAGGTCTAGGTCACTCATGGCCACGGTTGGTTATCATCCATCCTGTCTTTGTAAGAATCTGTGGAAAGTGTCATTCATCTTCATCCTTCGCATGAAATTAGCTCCAAAATGGGTGCTGCATTTTTGCTTCACACCAATGAGCAAAAAAATGCCACAGTAGCATTTTCTACATACTTCCAGTGGCATGTCAGTCTACAAACCACAAAGAAGTAGATTTATAGACAGCTGTGCTTGTAAAAATAACATGGCTGTACTCATTAGCATATTGCTGCACTGCACTAGTTAGATTGTGAGGTTGTTAACTTAAGCAAGTTCATAACTTTGCATTGTTTAGTAAATACAGAGGCAGATTCACAGACCAAGACCAGGCCTAATTCTTCACTAAGACAAATTTCCAATAGTAAATTATTATTCCAGGACGTACGGGAAACCAACTAAAATCTTAAAAGTAAAAGGGGTGTTAGTGTGTATATTAATGTTAATATATATGTGTATTCATGTGTTTTCTGTAGTGGGGTGTGAAATTACATGTTGAGTTAAAGGCAGGTGGATTTTGTTATATTCACAAACTGAAATAAATGGAAGTCATTTATTTGAAACCCTCCACTCCATTATGTTAGTCATGCTTTCACCAGATGTTGCTGTCTTGTTTTGGAAATAAGACTTTGACTAAAATGAACATTTAGTTTTGACATTTCTGTGGTTATTCCTCTACTTTTTTATAAATATTTAACCTGTACCATAGCTGCTTCAGCCAAAGCAATTTAAAGACAGTCGCCATCATTGGAGTTGGAAATATTTTTATTACTAGCTAATTACGGCTTTAAATAAATGTAAGTTTATGACCAAATTAACAGACCCTGATCAAGCCTAATCCTCGGCTAAACAGAAGTTTTAGTCCAGGACTTGGTGTTAAAGTACACATACTTGTGTAAATTCATGTAATTACTGCTTATCTAATACGTTGTTTTGAATGGGCTGCATTTAGAAATAATAAATTGAGTATTACTTATTAGAAATAAGCGAGGGTGGGCTTGCACTTAATAAATTACTGTTATGGACCTAAATTACATCAATTTTCTGTGTTGGTGACATTAACAATCAAAGTTCTGTGTAGCTTAGTTTAATTTTCTGTCTTAGTCACATTAACAATCAGACAAAATTCTTTGTAGCTCAGTTTACAAGTCTCTAGATTGCTGTTGCTGTTTTCTGTGATACACACCTTGTTGTTTTTGTTCACATACTGTCTTGATAGCACTGCATTACCCTCAGTTTTTGAGTAATCAGTCTTATATTTAGAACACTAAATGTCACCGAGGTAAAACTGCTGACCTGTGAATAATCTCAGTGATGATTAATTTTTGCTATTACAGGTTTTTGGATTCCAAACACCGAAACCATTACAAAATCTATAACCTGTAAGTACATCATTGTATTTTGCTGTTTTGGACATTTTACATTAAAGATGGGTATTGATAGGATTTTACTGATTCCGATATTGATAGTGATAATGCTTATCCATACTGATTCTGATACATACTGATGATTGTCTCTTTGATTCTACACTCTATATAGGTGCAAAAAATAAAAGATGTCACATAAAAAGATGGGGAAAAAAGTTATTACTTTTTTGGAGAAATTGAGTTAAATTGTTTAATAAGTCAACAAATGTCAGGTGGTGATGTGCAGAGTGACTCCCTTGTCCCTCCCACTGATCCAGCCCGTCATCAACTGGTTGAAAATATAGCTACGTTAGAATACTTTAATGCTGTATAAATACTGATGGCAGCACCACTTGTCCAGTTAGGAGTTTAGTACCATTCTCGATACCCATTCCTAGTTATCACCTAGTGTCAATTTAAATGCATAACCCAGAGAACAAAGCATGTTTTACAAAGTATGGTGCTAAAATGTGTTTTAAAGCTCTTGAATTGTTTGTTGAAACTCTTGTTACTATGAGGTGACTCTCGGATGTGACTTCTGTTTTGCAGTTGATGCATTTAAAATGTGATTACATTCATAGATTAATAGATTAATGTATTATGTATTTCATTTATATTAAATTGGCTGTACTCTCTTTTGCTTTTACCATAATTCGTATGTCAGTTAGTAAATAATCTATATTTAACGTGGTAGGGATGGCATTTGGGGTAAAAACTGAGCCAGAACATAGCTGAAGCTTTGAGTGAAAGTTTTATTACCTTTCAATACTTTGTGGACTCGTGGCATCTCAGATATTTGTTTGCACATGTTGTCGAAATGTGGGTATTTTAGTAGTAGTAGGTTCTTGGACTGATGATTGTGGTTTTCCTAATTTAAATGTAAAAAGTTATCAGAAATAATTTTTTGGTATTTCATACGATCAGTTTCGATTCTTTAGTCATGTTACATAGTTTGAGTTTAGATGTTGAACCAGTTGAACTATGAACAATGTCTATACCATATGTTTTGATATGACTGATCAGTAACCCGTGAGCATGTACCCATGATCCATTTAGTTCTTTTACCCAGCCTAAAAGGGTTATTCGTCTCATAACCCTTTTAAAATAAAACAAGGTTATTTTTCTCTGTTGTGTGTCTAACTCTCCCAACAGTTTATGACTTATTTTGATTTTTGGGTCTCGCTTCTTTTCTTCTAACCTGTGAAAGGCCAAGAAAGTAATGCTGCCAACAAATAGGAAGAGATATACAGAAGTGCATTGCAGCATTCATTGTTTGTTCCTGGTTTGGATGTAAAAATAGCAGCGCCAACCAAATCGGTATCATTGTGTAAAGCGTGCTACTGGTTCAGCAGCTTTTAACACAAATCAGGAAGCCAAAAGCATGTCAACTTGATATTCCTACTAGGTGACTGTTTCAAACTTGTGCTTAGGAAATGGCCTGCTTCTTGAAAAGCGAAGTGAATGTAATTAGGTTTCTGTTCTGAAAGCAGATTTGTTACTGGAGTTCATTTTTAAATTCTGTTTTGTGCACTTTACTTTTGACCATTTCTATAGGCAGCTGTAAGTCAGATTGTATCATAACCTTTTTAAGTCTGTCTGAGATTGCTTGACGCCTTGTTGCAGTCTGAGGACAGGAAACCTTGATTTAATTACTAACTGAACTGGTGACAATTAACTTCTATTAGGTGTTAGGTGTATTAATCTTCGAAAATTCTAATTTGTGCCTCCTCAGTATCTGAAAAGTGTGTACATGTAAGACTAAAGTGAATGAGTAGGCCTCTGTTCACTTGAGCAGTTAATTTAGTTTTCTCAATTCAATTTTAGCATCGTTTACAGAAGTGAAACATTGTGGTTAACAAGTGCTGCCGGTTTAAGCGATCGCTAGGTCAGAAATCTGTGGTTGGTGTAGTATAGTGGGTAACACTATAGCAGTAGACCGGGGTTTGGCTCTCTGTATAGCCGTACACTTTACTCTCCACCACTAAGAGGCCTTAGGTTAAATGCATTCACGTGCATTTGTAATACTGTATGATTAAAGTTTGTCTCGGTTAGTGTCTAGCCCTGCTTAGTTGTTTTGGAGACCATATGACATGCTGCTACATAAAAGTGGGTAAAAAGTACAAAAACCATGAACCTCAATCTCTACTGCTACAGCTTTTAGCTATGTAGTTACATAGGTGAGTGTCATGCGGTGTCATAACTGTTTTCGCACGTCTGTTTGAGATTTTCATATTGAGAAAAGAAGCAAGACAATTTAAGTGCTCAGGGGTACCATACTGAACCAAGGGCTATTAGCATCCATTACATGTTGGATAAATAAGCTTTGGAAATGTGGCTTAAATCAGGAAATATGGTTTCATTTGCTTTCATAATGTAAAGTTCAATGTCTGCAATCTGGTAAAATCTGATGTCTTATTGCTTTAAATTGATACAGTATGGAAACTGTCTTTCAGATGTGCAGAACGACACTATGACGCGGCCAAATTCAACTGTAGGGGTAAGTGAAGTTCATTTGCACACATTTTCCTAAAAGTAAGTGTGGTGTTGCGTAAGAACCACCTATTTCCAAAGCAGTGACCTTTTGGTTGTAGCGCTTTATTAATAGTCACGAATACTTGTCCTGAGTGAATGGTTATTTATCACGTTCCTCATTGCTAGTAAAATGGAAGCGCGCGTGTGTGTGTGTGTGTGTGTGTGTGTGTGTGTGTGTGTGTGTGTGTGTGTGTGTGTGTGTGTGTGTGTGT
>JBBPCX010000001.1:37847043-37860519 GCA_037974365.1 Hydrocynus forskahlii
TGTGTGTTTGTGTGTGTGTTTGTGTGTGTGTGTGTGTGTGTGTGTGTGTGTGTGTGTGTGGCTGGCTTATGGCTAGGTAATGAGATGTTGGGATTAGGAGTTACCTGCGCTTCAGACGTGCTCTCAGGTTTCACGCAAAGCTTGTACTGTCGATCTAGGAGACAGTAACAAATCTTATTCCGAACTCTGATCCCCGCACCACGTAAAATAGACTCAATGCGGAAGTGGGCATTAGTGATCACCTGACTGATGTGCAAGGAAAAGGCAAAATTAATTAACAGGAATTGAACTGGTGCATCTTGTTCGCAAACAGTTCAGTCCGGCGACAAATGGAACCGTGAGTCATACAATATGAAGTAATCTAAAAATAGTTGATTGAATTCAAGCTAAAAAAAATTTTGCATCAAAGAATTTTGCAACAAATTCATTTGTTTTCCAGTTCCAAACATTTAAATATGAGCCAGGACAGATTTTAGAGCCAAATTACATGCAAATCGACTGGTCAACCTGCGTCATTTAAACAATATACTGCCAAAATTATCCAACGGTGAGAGGGTGAAAGATCAGATTCAGTGCGCTGGCTGAATAATAACCATTGTGAAATCTGTTCAGAGCCATCACGCCCAGGTTGCTTCTTCTGCCTGAATTTGTTTGGTTTTATCCATTGCAAAGTGGGCTGGGCAGCTCGAACAGCCTAAAGAAAGAACCCTTTCTTCAATGCTCCAGAGTGCTGTCTTTCTCGTGCATTTACTCTTCAAAAGCACAGTCTGCTTTGATAAAGTGGTCTTGACTAGGAC
The DNA here is from genome assembly GCA_037974365.1 of Hydrocynus forskahlii. NCBI lineage: Eukaryota > Metazoa > Chordata > Actinopteri > Characiformes > Alestidae > Hydrocynus > Hydrocynus forskahlii. The sequence continues at coordinate 37,847,841 of JBBPCX010000001.1, forward strand.
GCCACCATAAAGGGCATGATACTGATTTGCCGTGTCGTCTGTATGGCGCCCAGTTGCACAGTACCCGTTTGAAGACCACAACCCCCCTCAGCTGGAGCTGATTAAGCCCTTCTGCGAGGACCTCGACCAATGGCTGTCCGAGGACGAGAACCATGTGGCGGCCATCCACTGCAAGGCTGGCAAAGGTCGCACGGGGGTCATGATCTGTGCCTACTTGTTGCATCGTGGGAAGTTCATGGAGGCACAGGAAGCTCTAGATTTCTACGGGGAAGTGAGGACCAGGGATAAGAAGGTGGGTAATGCTCAAATGCTGCATTAAAGTGTACTGCACCAAACATAACGCCCTCAGAGCTTTGCTTATATACTTATTTTTGTATGTTCTTTTTTTAATATTGTCTAGGAATTTTCTGTTGAATGTGAACTGAAATTTTGTATAGTGTATTTTTATGTTTGGGCGCTCAAATACGTATTTTACACTTACAGCAGTTAAGCATTACGAAAGCCAGTAAGAATTTCATCAACGTCAGTAAATTTGTATTTATATTTAAATAAAGGATTGTAAATGTTTATCTGCTGACTGTGATCTAGATGTTGCTGTATTTCCTGATAATACATAAACTTCTGATGATGCACGAGCCCTCCTGGTAATATCCCAGGGGTTGAGCTTGGTCAAGGGCAGATAAACTGCTGTCAGCTTTACCAATCAACTTGCATTCATTCTTACATTCCTGTGTAAAAGTACACTTACGAGGGACTATATCGATGTGTTTATAATCCGATGACAGGCTCGTTGCATCATGGAATTTTCACATCAACTACTTTGAGTACCAGAGTACATTTTTACTTCAAACAAACCAGTCTAGTCTGTGAATCAGTGGTTTCACCTTTTTACACTGCATTTATGGTGCTGTTGGATGGAAGACGGCTTAATATTACAGCTTTTAGTCAAGGCAGAGCTATCTAAACCACTTCTTTAACTTTGATATGCACTTCCTAAGAAGCTACTAAAATGCAATGAACTGTTTATGATACTGTTACTACAGCCTAATTGGACTGAGCTACAAGATATAGTTAACCACCGCTTAGGCCACATATCAAAAATGTTCATCAGATTATCTGTAGTACATGTCACTGTGTTTATTCACATAGTGGTTTGTAGCTTTTCACTACATTGTATCTCTTACTCTGATAATTGCATTAACCTAGCATTTTAGCAAAATCTGTTTAATGAATGGTGACTTAATTGCATATTTAAGCCCACTTGTAAGCTATTGGTTATTATGTACCTGGTATGTCACTATGTGTCCTCCAGTAGATTTTTATTCCTATACTGCAAAAATCAAATGTACATATTTTTCTCTTCACCAAAAGTTCTCACATCCGGGTCATCATTGAGGCGCACAGGCTTGTGGATAAGCATAAGGATACTTACTATGAGTTATAACATATTTAAAATAGGCCTTGTTCTCTGACAAATAAGCATATTCAGTCACAGGTATGCCTCATTAAATGATGCTTTGTGTTGCTCCTTCTGGTTGGATTGTGATGCAACTACATGTTTTTGTTTTTTTCTCCCCCCCCCCCTCGTTCTCTCTCAGGGCGTGACGATCCCCAGTCAGCGCAGGTATGTGTATTACTACAGCTACCTGCTGAAGAACCAGTTGGAGTATAAGCCTGTTGCCTTGCTCTTCCACAAGATGGTGTTCGAGACTCTGCCCATGTTCAGTGGAGGCACATGCAGTAAGTCTGAACAAATTAGGAAGGTTTGGTTGTATTGTGGTCAAAGGCACAATGGGAGGCCTGTTGCCCGGTCCCATTTCAGCCCTCATCACTTCCCCTTTCCATGTCTACTTGAGAATGTCACCGGGATGAGCAGACTTCTCCTTTTGTACTCGATGCTCCTTAGTGATGGGTTTTTTGTGCGAGGTGCTTCACTGATACTTGGTCAACTTGTGCTGTGAAATGAAAGCATGATCCTAGATCCTAGCTATCTAGCAGGTGGGAATTCACAGTAACTAAATTGGGCAAGTAAAAATAATAACAATGAGCTAATTTTTTAGCCTTTTATCTGCCAGTGTCATTTTTTTAATGACACTGGCAGATTGGCCTTGAATGATTTTGTGGTTTGTTTTAGTTTTACATTTGGTAACAAAACAAAACATTGTGATGTCTTCACAATAAGCAATACATAGAGTATCACCTTCTATTGTCCTGTGATGCACCATGATCTTCTGGAAGTGTCTAGGGGAAGAAGGTAGGGCTGGAATTGCGACTGAGCATCTTGGTGCATAAACCATTATCATGGCTGAGAAGTGAGGGATTGAATCTGAAAGGAAATGTTCACTGTCTTTGATCCAGTGTTAGTTTGAAGCTCACATCACTTTAATTTTGTTGTCATTGATGTCATTGTTAGAAATATTTTTGTTGTACCTTTCCCTTGCTGTGGGGCTGTGGACACACCATCTGTGGTTTTCACCCCATGTTCAGTCTTAGCTCTGTCCCTAACGGCTTAACACTTGTCTGTATTTCTCTTTCCCTCTGCTCCGACCTCCCGAGGGCTCTATTCTGAATTAGACTGCCTCCTCTCTGTACATGAAGCAGCAGCCATTTGTTTGTTGACTAGGCCCAGTAAAGAGAGACCACATTAAGGAGCTAAATATTTTAGTAATAGACATTACTAAGCTTATATGAACGTGTGCACTTAAAACTGCTGTATGAACTTTTTTTTTTTTTTGTTTTTCGTTTGACCAGTCATGTTTTCCTGATACTGATGGTTAGGATTGTATTAAAAGTCTTGTTTACCCTTCATTTTAACCATGATAGTAGTTTGTATTTTAAAGTTAAGCTTTTATTACTCTAATGTTTAACCACTGCCTTCCAACCTGGCAGTCTTTGTAACTAGTATGAACAACAACGAAAAAAACACTCATAAATGAGTAGTTTGCTTTGGAGCAATGTGTTACAAGTTTGGAGAACCCTACATCCACAGTGCAGTAATAGTCAAGTGCGTGACAATGTGTGAACCTTGTGCACCAAAGCCAAACTAAACAACCTCGAATAAGCTTATCTCAAGCTATAATGTGTCACTCTAGTATCAGAATTTAGGAGCTGAATTGCTGTCCTAGAACTTTGTTCCGCGTCCCAGCCGTCATGTTTGTCGAGTGGGGTTTGTGGAGCAGAGGCAGTGTGGGTGTGGAGCTCTCGGCTGTTCTGCTGCTGCTGCTGCTGCTTCTGGCATGTTTAACCTCCTTCTCTCTTTCTAAGGGGACAGTACTGTTAAAAACAGGAGTGATGCGAACCCCCAGGGCTTCAAGAAAGGAAACTGGCACTGGGGTAAAGCTACATTCCCTTCATTACTACTGTTAACCAAGCTAGCTGGACCAACACCCCTCCCCCTTCACGCCCCCCTAACCACAGCGCCCTCTGTCAGCTCACAGTAGGAAGTGCAGGCCTGGGCTAACCAGCAGTTCACTGTTGGAGAAAAAGGGGGCTTAAACCACAGCACTCCACAGACATCAGAAATCAGAAAATGTGATTCTTGTTTTAGCTTGGTTATTACACATTGTCTCCAGTGTCTTCAAAGTACTGTAACGGACTTCTGCAAACCTGTCTAGGCCCCTGTAGTAACATTCGTATAAACACTGGTTGATTTAAGTTTATAAATAACTGCCCATCAGGCTCTTATATGTGCCATTAAAATGCACAGTAGCACAGAGTGAATTGTTAACTCATTTTTGGCAGTCAAAAAATGTCATTTTAATAAACTCTAAAATCTCTTCTAAGGAGTATGAAGCATTCAGTGCATAACTTCCCTCACGTTACCTCATTTACCACAAGTGTGTAAAAATAGCGACTGTGCTGATGCGTGTAGAACTGTTAGTTTATTACCAGTGTTCAGAAAAGGGCCCTGTATGCTCGCCTGTCTGACTGTACTGCATGCTATGGGGGCTGGGGGTGGGTAGGGCAGAGCTTTCTCTCCCTCCTTTTTGCCCCATTCCTTCTGACTGACATGTTGGGGGCAGAGCTTTGTGGTTCTGCTGGGTTTTATCCATATATCTCCAGTAATGACTTCCCTCTCACCTTTCTCACATATGTGTCCCCTTTATCTTTTGTGTTTGCTTGAAAAATTATTTCCTTAATTATTTCCATTTTCCCCCTCTTCTTTTCATTCTTCTTTTCATCCTCTTCTCTCCCTTCCCCATCCTCTCTCCTCAGATCCTCAATTTGTTGTGTACCAGTTAAAAGTGAAGATCCACACGTCAAACCCGGTCCACACGCGGAGGGAAGACAAGCACATGTTCTTCGAGTTTCCGCAGCCTCTGCCCGTGTGCGGAGACATCAAAGTGGAATTCTTTCACAAGCAGAGCAAGATGATGAAGAAGGTCAGTGAGCACTTCATTAAGTGAAGGGCATAAGGGAACTGACAGCAGCTCGTTTTAGAGCTTCAGCTCTGTATCAGCCTCTCAGGGCTTCAGTATCGGAAAATCAAAAGGTATTGTGATAATTCGCTAGTATTGACACCACGCAGCAGTATTGATTCTTCGTTTTAGAGCTACTGATGGAGAAGGCCTGGTCTCAGTCTGGCTTGCATTAACGATACAATACAGAAGCTAGTTTTCTTCATTCTTCATACAACAAAATCAAAACAAGTAATGTCAGGTTTGCCTAGTTTTAGTTTTAAATTCTGATTGACAGAACACTTTTCATTCACTCACATGACTAATCAACTCTTGAATTCTATTATTATTATTGCCACGACTTTTCAGTACAACTCTTTTAAATCATTTCATGGTTATTGTAAATATTTTGAGTCATTAATAGGCTTTTGTAACATTTTTCTACCACTATATATATAGATGTGTACCAAATAGCGAGCCCTCATCCTGCTGTTAAAGGCAGCTGGTTACGAGCCGTAATTTGACTTTTCCTTCAGCATTATTACCTCTCAGCTTCATCACTAATCATATTCATCTTGGCTTAACAGCTCACTGTTGCATTTTTGACTGGTTATAGCTGTTTGTTTTCAAAGCTTTTTTGAGTTAGTAGAATGGTGTAAAATTATTCAATAAAATTTGACACCATTCATAAGGGATGTATTATCAAGTGGTACATTTTTTTTTTTTGCTGTTTGTTTGCTGTAATCTTTAACTGTTGCTGTGGCGGGAACACCTTGTTGTTTAACTACTTTGAATGGAAAAATTGTTTATCATTATAATAATTCGTCGTTACTAATAATTTCACTGATTTTATTTTAAGAATAGGTGTATTTTATTTTTACAGTGTTTTGTAAATTAACTCCCAAGGCTGGGAGTTACAATGATTCTGCCACTGACAAGGTGGATATTGGCTTCTTGTGGGCGTTTATCAGTTATCTAAAACTGTGATCTATTTGGAAAATCTTGTGATGTTGCATTTTGGCAGTACTGCTCTGCACCTTTGACCCTGTCTGTGCCTGTGGGCTCCACTGTGCTACAGTCATCACTGCTACAGTAGTTGCGTGCAGCTGGCAGTTTGTGGTTTAACAGCCATGTTATAGCACTTGTCTTATTTTTGTCAATGACTCAGCTTCTATCTTGTGAGTGTGTGTGGCTATATTTCCTCTCCCATGTGTAAGTCCTCGTTAAATGCAACCTTTGAGTGTGTTAGTATTTACGTCCTGTCTGTATATGTGCTCTGTGCGTTTGGTTTGTTGGCGTGTACATGTGTATATGCATGTTTGTAAACATATGCTATTTATAGCCATAAAATGTAAATTTTCCTTCCCTGTGTCTGTTTCATTCTGTCCTGCAGGATAAAATGTTCCACTTTTGGGTTAACACATTCTTTATTCCGGGGCCGGAGGAGAGCGTGGAGAAGGTGGAGAATGGGTCTGTACTGAGCGAGATAGGCAGCAACTCCTCTCAGAGCCAGTGCTCCCCAACAGAACGTGAAAGAGGGATGGGAGCGGGAGGAGGAGAGCGGGAACGTGGAGGAGAGCGAGCCGGAGCAGTGGACGCAGACCGGGACTACTTGATTCTAACCCTGACAAAAAATGACCTCGATAAAGCAAATAAAGACAAAGCAAACAGATACTTCTCCCCAAACTTTAAGGTGAGGATCGTTAAGACTGATGGTACCTTTCTCAGACAAGATTATGGTTAGGGGTGTAAACTAGGGCTGAAACGATTATTCGAGTAACTCAAACAATTCGATTACAAAAAGAGGCTTCATTTAATGTATGTCACCAAAGTCCATCTATTTAAAATGTGTCTGCTATTGTATCACTCCCGCTTTGTAGACACTGCGCAGCTCCAGTATCATTGTTTCACGCGGATTGTTGTAAGATTTTGCCTTGAGGCTTCGTTTCATGTATGTCACCAAAGTCCATCTATTTAAAATGTCTCTGCTGTCGTATCACTCCCTCTTTGTAGACACTGCGCAGCTCCGGTATCATTGTTTCACACGGACTGTTGTAATTGACGCGCATTTCAAAGATTTAAGACGGCGCGTTTATTTTGTTCTCTGTGGAAATGGCAGAAAATGAAGATCCCGGTGTGCGTAAAAGGCAGAAAATGTCTCAAGCGTGGGACCATTTAACATTGCGTAAGGCAAACAACCTAGTGCAGTGTAGCTGCCGGTGCTGCTCAGCGCCTGTGTCTGTACTGTTTTTAGTTGCTAATTATAACTTAGTAGTGAGTTAACTTAACGTTTTGGACGATTATTAAACTATTTCCATCGGTCTACAACGTCAGTAGCCCACAGACGAGAGACGACTGGTCCAATAAACAGTAAGTTTCAGTATGGAGCTTGGCAAGCGCCTTCACTGCACGGAGTGCGGCATGTTTAGTTCAGCCCAGCCCCTCTCTGTCACTAGCACTAGCGTAAAGTTTACTTGTGTGAAGTTGACGTTTGTTACGTATCTGACGGAGAAAGTTTCAGAGTTAGAGGAACGTATCCAGACTTTAAATGGGGGTCGGAGGCGAGAGTCAGGTGTGTTGCTAGCAAGTCTGGGTGCCTTAGGGGAAGATAGATTGCCCCAACTCCAGCTGTAGAGCCCCCACAGCAGGGCAATTAATAAATCTGAAATGCTATAAATAAATCTGGATTAAACACAGTAAGCAGTGCTGTGTGTTTCACTGACACAAACACTAACACACTCCCACACACACACACTGTCACTCTCATGATTGTCACACTGTGTTTGTGTACCACCTTGGGTCACTCCAGTCCTCAGATCAAACCGTACTGTATTCATGTTTTTAAGAATTTTAGAGCCCTAAAAGACAGTTGGGCAGCTTGTTTACATCAGTGGCTTTTCTGTTCAAAAACTTTAATAATTAAACACTGGCTCTTCAATTAGCTAACTGAGGAAAACAGTAAAATTCTTAATTTCCGTTCCTCTTCTTCAAACTGTGCTGCACATGTATCCCCAGCAAGAAAAATGTCACTAAGTACACAGAACATATTTGGATTTTCCTGGTCATGAAAATGACTGTCACTGTGTTTGTGTCCCACCTTGGGTCACTTCCAGTTCCTCCAGTACTCAGATCAGGAGGGTAAACCATGGAGTAGCTGCTGTTCATAGACCCACTGCTGAACTCTGAAGATTCTGCTCTGGATGTTGTCCATCTGGAAACAGGAAATTTGGGGAATATATTGAATCAGGAAGCTGTACACATCACCATTACGATTTGGTTTTTCAGTGCATTAGTTGTCTGATAAAGATATTTTTATGTCAGCAGTGTCACTGATCAGTGAGGATGATCACAGTCTAGGGGAGCAGAAATCCTTTTAGACTCATCTGTCTCTGTTGCTGATAAACAGTGTAACAGATTTATTTCAGTGCATCAAGTCAGATACCGCTTACTAATATCATGGAGAAAAGTTGAGCTTCTAGGAAAATATAAGACAAATATACAACAGAAAATGATACAGGCCTTTTCCTTTATTTTGCCAATAATAGCGAAACAGCAAATGACACACAGCCAGTCTACGGAAGCACCCCTTGGGCTCCCTGGGGCCCTATCTTTATACACCCCTTCACAACCTAGTTAACACTCAGTTTTACTTTATCACACCTCCTGGGCTAAAGCCACTATGTTTTTAAGACCAGTCGTCTAATCCACAGATGGGGCTACATTTTTATTCTCGCATCACCAATATCCCATAATCTTCTCATCTTCCATGTAAACAGTACATGTTCCAGCTACACTCAATACCTTAATAGTACAGGAGAAACAGAAATGCAGAAAACCATTCCATATTCAGCATATACATGTACAGGTCTCGTAATACATACTGTGTGACTACATGATCCTCAAGGAAGACAAGGACATAGCAGTATTAAATCTTCTGTACTCTTTTGTTTTCTTTGTTTCACAGCAATGATGTGCACAGCTTTGCAATGACTTGTGGATACCATGTTTTCTGAACTATTTATTAAACCTAATCATTCAAAATGTATACTTTAATTGCACATTATTTTTTTTTTAGTAACTGACCATATTTGAGTAATTCTGTCAACCTCACTATCAGATTTGATCAATTTGGAGATTGAGTTCCAAATAAATGGTTTTCTAACTCTTTCCAGATACATATAATTGAATAACTTTTCTTTCTCTTTCTCTTCTATTGCAGTACAGCTTGCTCTCGGCAAGACCTTTTAGCTTATTTTACACTGTTGGAAAGGATCTGTTTCTAGATTCTAGCCTGGCTTCAAATTATAAACTAAATTATAAACTTGGGCAAACTGGTTTATAATTTTAACTAATTTATATTATAGCAGATCAAAAATAGTTTAACTGGTTTGTTAAGTGATTAAGGGCATTACGTTTTCACAAGGGGCTGGTTTGTGCCGGATAACTTCTGCTCCTTCAACAAATTAAATCATTTAAAACTATGTTTACTGAGGTTAGTTGTGTCCTATATTAAGCTTCGTCTGAATAGAAATCTGTCCAGGCTACGAAGGCTGTACTGTGTTTACATCTCACCTTGGATCGATGTCCGTCCCTCTATCACTCAGATCAGGAGGATCGAACACTGAGTTTTCGCTTCTCATAGACACACAGCCTGATCTCTGGGTTAATGTCCTGTTAAACAGGTAATAATAAGTTCAGACTTTACAATGTGAGATACACCTACTCCATTAAAGACATGATCTGGAATACATGTACATCTTTATCCTTAGGACCAGTGTTGTGCCAGTTCACACTTAAAAAGAACTAGTTCAAAGTTCAGTTCATTCAAATAAAAATGACCTAGTTCACGTTCATATTTTTTTAACCAAGTTCACAGCTCAAAAATGAACTAGTTCACGTTTGTTTTTGTTTTTTTTCAACTCAACGTCCTTCTATCTGAACCTCCTTCAATCTTCTCCTTCTATCTGTCATACCACTGAACAATCACAGATATCAGTTACATTAAAAACCCATTTTGAGGTTGAGAATAGATCTTACCACTTAAGCAACGCATCATGTTATGCTAAAAGTGAAAAAAAAAAAAAAACGAGGTGCAGGTATACAGTATATGGAAATTTTATTCAGACAAAACACAAAATGTAAACAAAACGTTTCTGCCTAAAATGCAACTTTCAGACAATTTATTTTAAAGTGCTCAGAAAAGAACCTAATTAAAGTAAACAAAACGTGTGATTTTCCCCATGTAAATCTACATCGATTTCTTCAAAAAACGGACTCAAATGTTTAAACGAACTGCCTTCTGCAGAGGCGTCTGAACTCAAAGCACTAACCAACTAACCATGCTAGCCTGTAATCAGCAAAAGTAAAACATGAGCTGCGTTCTGTCTCGCGCAAGTGAACGTCACGCACATCCACATTCATAATTTGTGAACCGATTCATTCAGTTCAGCGTTCATGAATAATAGGAATGTGTTCAATGAACGCTGTTCAATGAATGCGTTCATGCACAACACTACTTAGGACTAGGGCTGGGAACATCAGGGTGCCTCATGATACGATACAATATGCGATACATGCCTCACAATACTGATAATATTACGACTCACAATACTGCGCAATACTGCGATAATCACTATATTTTTACATTTTTAAGTAAAATTTATTTTTAATTTTAACTTAATTTTGCACTAAAACTACTGAAATACAGTCAGTAAGTGCCTTTTTTTGTAAGTGCCTTACAGTTACACTTTTATTGCAAAGTCAATGTAAACAAAACTTTAAGTGCCTTGCAGTGACACAATTTTAGTGCAACATAAAGCAAAAAAAAAAAATATATCACTTTCCATGAAACAAATGTTATGGTTATGGGTGTAAAAATATGAAGCTGTAGGCACATTTTTGCAGTAAAGAAAAACCCAATAATGTTCATGTATTTTTACGTAAAAAACAAACGTTTTCCTTTTTTTAAGCAGAAACAGAAGACTTTGTATAAAAAAGTGCTAGATATTAAGGGCTTGAATTTGAGGTTTTCCAAAAACAGTTGTAATAAACTGCAAACCTGCGGTGTGTCCAAAATTTTTGTGCATAGTGCGTTCACACTGAAAACCAAGCTAAAACTCAGTATACTTAAAGTACCCGGATGGTGCACTAATAATGGCCAAAAAATGTAGTGTGCAGCGATGCACACTATGCGCACTAAACGGACGCCATTTTGACCATGTAGCGGAAGAGGAGTGAGTTTTCAGAGTTGAATAATGCCGGCCAACAGTGAAATGCAAGCCCAAGTGGAGGCAACTGGTTTGTATAAATGTAAAGTAATGTTAATTAAATTCTTTTACTGATGTATACTGCCGTATAACCGGCAGATATTTTGGCGGCCTGGAGAATCGCAAGCCAATGTTAGCCCATTACTTCCACTAAGTGCAAAACGTTAGTGTTCCATTTAGGACAACAGTTACCTACGGCAGGGTGCACTACAGAGGGAAGTGCTCAGTGCGCACTGTGCACTACATTCCAGTGCACTCACGTAAGTGCGTGATTTCGGACACACTCCTGGTCTCGTGTTGTTTCTTCTTCACCTGGTGTTTTCCGCCCGCTTTACTGTCATTCTCATGAGGAGCACCCCCTGACGTACTTCTGCGGTAGTGGTTAAATAACCGATATAGGGAAAGGGCGTACCAGGACTCGTTCGTGAGTTGAAATATTGCCATATTTCGCCAAATCGGTATTTTGTCCCACCCTTACTTAGGACAGTTCTTTATTTGTTGTAGTGGTGTATCATGGGTAGTTAAAGGACTAGTAACTCTTCACACACTGCTGGGGTGTGGAGGAAACTGCTGCAGGTTTAATCCTGCCAATATTAAACAGGGTACAAAACAACTACGCACTTTACAATGAGATGTACAACATATCCCACATCTTTAACAATGTTCAAAACATTTTAACTGCCTGCACTGATGTACTGTAAGTCAGAGATTCCTTCTTCTAAGCTGAGAGGCAGATGCCACTTTTTAGACTGGATACACTGTAAAGCTGGATTCTAGAGATGCTGCTCTCCTCATCCTGAAAACAGTTCATCCATACTTCAGCCATATGACCAAAGGATAACTCATTTAACACCAGTGACCAACAATTCAGTTTTACTGGCGTAGTCTTTTACAACACACATTGTCACCAATAACCTTTTCACTGACACATGAAAAAATCCCTAAAACCACAAGTAGAAAACAATGATGAACCAAGACATTTTTTCTACATGTTAAGAGCTGGCTCATGATCACTCACCCTGGGACGAAAAGTCTCCCTCCATGGCTGGAGTCGTGAGGGTCCATTGTGGAACTGTTACCCAACAGTACCTGGAAAAAATAAATAAAATGTATGTACTACGGGTATGATATCACATAAAAGTTATTTTTAAAGAATGTTATTTTTAAAAAACTCTCTCTAAACACCTCTCTAAAGCCAAATGCTGGGCAGGAAGTGCTACTTCACCCGATCACACCTTACACGGTGTTACTGGGCCTTCATTCGACTCAGAGTTTAAATCTCTCCTTAAACAGTGATGTGTTTCACTTCAACGACGCTGAAGTTAGCTCCTTATTCGCAGCTCCTTATTCAAAATTTTCGTTCCACCTTAAATACTGCCCTACAGGCTGCAATATCGCTATTTTGCCTGTAGGAGGGAAACTTTACTGAAGTTTAAAATTAAGAATGATGTTGCCTTTTTATATGGACTGTTTCAGAAATGCATGTAGAGAAAAAAAATGTTTTTAATCTTTACATGGCTATGATCTCTTCCCACTCAAAATCCTAAACTAGTCTGTAACTTTAAGTCCTAGGAACTTGGCTCATAAAGTCATGAAGAGCAATTTCCAAACAGGAAAATGCCTTAAATGCTTGGGTCCACTGAAAACTCACTTGTTCAGGTCAGAATAGGAAGTGTATAACCAGTATCACTTATTACTTGTTTGGACTAAAACATTCTTCACTGTTAAATTCACATGGGAACTTTGCCTATGTGCACATTGGCTAATGATAGATGGCAGCTTCTTGGCAGGAAATAAATGGGTTAAATGCTTTGTTCCACTGAAAACTCACTTGTTCAAGGTAAAACAGAATGTTTAGAACTAGTGTCACTTGTTATTGGTTTGGACCAAAACATTCTTTACTGTTAAATCCATATGTGAACTTTGCTCATATGCACATTGGCTTGTAATATATGGCAAATTCTTGGCAGAAAAGAAATGGGTTAAATGCTTTGGTCCACTGAAAACTCACTTGGT